>CM062816.1:495988387-496244365 GCA_031772625.1 Pinus tabuliformis
AATTCCTCTGGCTATGGTGAAGAAATTCGGAGGCATCCAAGCATGTTTGGTGTTAGTGATTTATGGACCAGTTTAGGTGAAATCACTATGTTTGAGGGTTGAGGTGGATATTCCTCTAGAAGCCCTGGTTTGGTAGTTCTATTTTGGTTTAAACCCATATGATCCCACGTTCATGCTTTGAATATGCCACGGGGGTGATTGGCTAAATAGAGATTTGGTTTAGCCAATATATGTTCAGGTGGTACGTGGAAGTCCCTGACTTGGTTGGCTTATGCATATGTCATTATGTGTCATTTCTTATTGAAATCAATGAGCACATGTATGGGTTATTGTGTTGATTTTATGACTAGTTTGTCATGGACTCATTATGGTTAAATTTTGGTTATAGTCATGGTACATTCTTGTTGTATAATGTGCTCTTGTTATGGATCTTGCTTAATATGACTTGATAAGTTATTTAATGGTATATGAATGCATTGTCTAACAAGTGTTTTTGCAACTAGCTTGAGAGGGAATTGAGCCTTCTTGATGATTCTCTGATGAAGTTAAGAAGACAACAAACATATATGCATTCATGACCTATAATTGTTGTGTTTGAAAAAATGTTGAACATGTGTTTGGAAAATCTTGAGCAAGATATAGCCTTAGTATTGATCATATAGACTTATTATCATCTTAGATTGAATTATGTAAAGTTCTGGGTTGTTCTAGGTAGCCTTGAAAATCCAAAACGGGTTGCAGGTCGCACCCTCTAAATTGAGATATTTCAACTGCAACCGCATGAAGGAAGGCTTGTGAATGCGTTCAGTTGGGATGTAGGGTAAGGAAAAAATCTAGTTCTAGCTTAGGGTAAGGTCATCAACAAATGTTGTATGATATATAGGTGATGTGGTTCTCTTGGGAGGTTGCAATATGTTTCCGGTTTGTAGACCCCACTTCCATAACTGGCACTTTGATGTTGGGTCATTTCATAGTAACTCTCAGCTCTTGTTTACCTTGGAGAGCCTGAAAAGAGGGTAAATGTGGGGTGGGTTGTTACATTATTAATTCAAAGGTGAATGGAGTGAAACATGCATATTGTTTGAATTGTATTTCAAGGAAAAATCATTTATAGATATGCTCATGCAAATGTTGATTTTCGATGAAACCTAATTAGAGAAGGGTAGGATCTTTTTTTCCTTTTCAGATTCAAGAATGAGTACAATCCTAACACACTCTCATTAAGCTCTCAGACACATAATACATATCAGAACCACATTTGCAAACTAACCACAAAAGATACCAAAGAAAAATATACAAAAATACCTACTCAAAACCAAAACCCTAGCTAGCAAGCAAGCATGCTCTAATAGGAAAAATAAAATCAAACAAACAAACTCATAAACAAGCAAAAATAAGAGGGTTGGTAGGACAATGATGACAAAGAGGTATCGGACACCAATGTCTCGGTTGGGAATCAAACCCAAGATTATCTAAAACCCTAAAAACTAAGAAACAAACTTACTTGCTGTAAGTGAATCTAAGTGTTTTACAAAATAAAAAAAGACACAAAAAGATGAATTTTAAGATAAATGCCAAGTGGGAAAAAACATGTGCCAAAAAGTTGAAGAAATTACAGGAGAAACCTTGCTAAAACCATAGTTTGAAGGCTTCAACACTTTGGTGTAGAGGAAATTGAGCAATGATAGGTTATTAATCCTTTGGTGTAGAGTAAGCTAAATAATATAAGGCTTATCAATGATATAGTACTAACTGCAGTGGGGCATTGGTAGGGAAAAACCTAAATCTTTGGTTTTTTATCACTAGGGTTTTAGATTTGAACTCTTTATATGACTATTAAGTATTGTATAATGCTGAAGGAATATTAAAAAATGTTGCTAAAACTCAGACAAAGACTACAAAAATGCACCCATTGGGACTTCCCTGGTGGAGTCACCAATTCAGTTTAAGGGAAAAATTTCACTTGCAATAGAAAGCTACTTTAGCCCCAGCAAGATGCCTAAGAATTTCACAAATGGAAAGAGTTGTAGTCAAAGCATAAAAAAAGCAGATCCTAATGCATGCATGCATATACAAGAAATTATAGAGAGGGTGAAGAAACCGTACCTCTTATCAAGAAGAGTTTGCTAGTTGTTGTAGCTAGCTGGGGGAAACCTCTGGAGATCTATGCTCTTGTCCTTACTCCTAAATATTTGCACACAAAAACACTTCACCAAACCCTATGCCCTGCAAGAACTGTTAGCATTAGCATATAACCACATCCATAATCAACATGTAAACATAAGAAAGTAATATGAGAAAATGGAATAGTGGGGAAAAAGCATGTGTGTTTGTATTATATTAAAACAATAAGATATACCCTTGTGCTCCTATGATCTTTTCCTACTGTTCTTCTCTCACCAACATTCATTGCTCACTCTAACAATGATGGATGGCTTATCGCAAGGGAACTTGTAGGTTTGCAATCTAGAAACACTTCAACATATGCTATTTTTTCCTCTTTTGTTTACCTATGGAGAGCTTGCTTTTATAGATATTCCTAGGTAGTGATCACATTGAATCTAGACATCTTTTTTACCATGTTTGGTCCTTTGATCCTTATCCTCTTTGAGTGATCAAATTTGACATATTTCAACATTTTCCATGCAAATTCTTGCTTTAGTGCCCCATCATAGTGTAACTAGGGCGTTGTTAACTATCTGTTGCTTGAAGCCAAACTACACAGAGTGTTGTTTGGCCTAGTGTTGCTTGACTGGAACGGTAGAGGAGCATTGAAGGCACTAATTGTGGGTTTTTGGAGCTTTCCAAAAATTAATTTTCGCATCCTGACTATCAAGATGGTGCTCCCTTCTAGTAGACATAAGGTGGTGACTTTTTGGGTTATAATACAATACTCTCATTAAATTATTTCAACAACAATTGGAAAGGATCATCACCTGTAAATCATACTGTAAATTAAAAATAAACGTATACTAAATGAAAATAGAATATTATGATCTGTAATAAATGAAAACAAATTAAAAACAATGTAGCAAATACTAGAAAATAGGGGGCCCTCTTAGTCTAAAACATGTATGGAAGGTAACTATAATCCTAAGTTAATTAATCACACATCACATGTAATAGCATACTATTTTCTACTTAGTTTGGAATATAAATAAGATTACAAGCAATATGTTCATAAATTCCTCTAACCATTTTCTCTCTATCTTCCCATAATCTTCCTATGACTAATATTAAATTAATGCAATGTAAAACAAAACTAAATTGTTGATGTCTAGTGCTTGATCCCATAATCCTTGTGATCTACCATATTTATTAACAATAGATCGTAAAACAGGGGATCCACTCTCTATATCCTTTAAAACCTCAATTTTGTTTTCAAGAAGTGATTAACAATAACCTAGTTTATCTTTTGTGAATGTACAGTGGGTGATATCCCTCCTTGGTTCAATCCTCTTGATTAACCCATGTTGACATTAAGGCTAGATGTGTGTGCACCTAGTGGTTATAGTAGTAAAAAATGAAATCAACTTTGTGTCACTTGAATACGAGATCGCCCCAGTTGTTGATTCCACTAGCCACAAGAAAAATAATGTATAATGGATGTTGAATCATATTATGAGGAATGTGCACAATCTCGAAGTCACAAATTTCTATTTGAAGCAATGCTAATATGCAAATCATCAATTCATTATAGGATCTACATGTTGGTTACATGATTTTCACATTAGCTACATGATATGTGATTTAGTTATAGGATTTGCAACTTGTGTAATTTTTTATTAGTAAAATGAATTTCAACCCAATTTTGTTTATCAAAGATTTGGAATATCCAACTATAGTCAAAATTATTCCTTGAGATTTGAGATGCTCTTTGAGTGAAAATCACAAGTAATGTGTCAAAAAGAGGTAGCAATGAGGTGGAAAAAGGAAGAATAGGAAGTCAAAATGACATAATTATCAATGAAGATAGCATTGAAATGAAGACCCAACATGAGGATAACCATGTGTAGAATTTTAGAAGAATCTAAAAGGCCATAAACCATAACTCTAGTTGAGGGTTAAGGAAATTAAACCTTACCCCTAGTTGGATATTGGGTTATGTTAAATATTGCATTGTTAGACGGAGTAAGGGTTCCATTCTATGCTATTTCATTTTGTTTCATAGTTGAGAAAAATAACTAGTAGTGGGAAGTTACAGAGAAGAATATATGGGGTTAAGTTTATGTAGTAGCCTTACAAGCCATTGATTTCATGTAACTCCATAGTGAGTACGTCTTCCTTTTTACTTGCATATTTCCTTTGTACATGTGTGGTCCCACTTTTCATATTTTCACTTGTATGCTCGAGTTTTTTAACTATTCACAACTAGTCATTTGTCCCATCTTTTACTATTTTGTGCCTATTCATCAATTTTGTGGCATATCATTACCTGTATGGTCCATTTGAATTGCAACTCTTATGGGCGCTTAATATAGTGTGTGTATTTTTCTCTTTGTGATAACAATAACATCTCCCTTAGATATCATTGTATTTGGATTGGATCATGCATAAACTAGACAAGGCATGCCCTATAAAGACATGAAGATCCTCCATCCCATGCTCACAATGGATCAACATGCATTGAATTTTTACTTTGGATATCTCTTCCTTGGTCCAAATAAGTGGATTTTGCCTCCCATCCTAGTTTGGTACTGTTGCCACAAAGTCTAGTAGGCCTTGGAGAGGGAAACACTACAAGATATAAACTAGACAAATAAGCAACAATGTGCCAGAGGGCCACTGTCACCAGAGCCAAAACCCCCTGCTCTAAACGGATTTTCACCAACGGGAGGAGTCTCGGTAGGAGGGATATCACTTATAATAGATATTCTAGGGTTAAGGTGTGAAATGATCTCACTAGGAATTCTTTAGGAAAGACACAATTTAGGCTCAAAGCTTCACGAGGAAGAAATTCACTTTTTATAAAGAGGCTTAGAAATAAGGGCAAGAGACATAGGGTTTGATAAATTTAACGAGTGTTGTAGTAACTCAAGGTCAGGGCTAGGAGAAATTTTTTCTTGCAATGTATACTAGCTATGGCAAGGCTCTTGAAACCTTTAAGAAAGCCCTTACGTTGAAGGCAGGAGAACTAGGGTTTCCCTCTTAGGCAAACAACTAGGGCAAGGAAATTTATGGATGAAATTGAAGTGGATGCCCATCAAAATGACAAATTTAGTGGAAAATATTATCCCCTTGATGTTTATGCTCTCCAGCCACCAAATTTCCTCTTGCCTAGGGATTCACACCAAGCCCTAGTTTCCTAACTTAACCTTGAAAGGGCTAAATTTGAGAGAGAAAAAAAAATGGAGAATATTTAAGAATGATCACCAACGACTTAGATTAGCACCTTTTCCCTTGGGAATATGGAGTCTAGGATGATAAATATTAGCCAAATTTGTTCCTAAGGAGGCCAAAATTTGATGCCATAGTGATCAAATTTCAAGCATTCACCCACTCATTGGAAAAATGGAGTTTTATGGGAGAGATGCTAGGAGTTCACCACTAAGATGATTCATTACATGTTATGTATAAGTGATGCATGAAATATTCATCTATGTAGTAATTCAAAATTGATCTTCACTAAATTAGGGCACAATTTAGCATGACCTAGAATCAATAATTCCATAGATTAGACATTCAAGAAATAGATATTCAACAATAAATTACACTTACAAGATAACATACATGATTTCCATTTATTAGATCAAATAATAGCTCCAAACAATATCCAAAATTAGCTCCAATAGATCTCTAAACATACATGAGAGATCAAGTGTGAGTTCCTTTGAGGAGGTCGCAGTTCCAATGTGTGAAGATGATTTGATTCAAACGAGACTAGGATTTAATGTTTTATCTCAATCATTGTTTTCCAAGTAGTGTCCCTTCCTAAAGCCATGGTCCTTTATGGGAGGTCCCACTAGACTAGGATTGAAAATTAACCCCCCCCCCCCCCCCCCCCACCCGCATTTAAGGTGAGGGAACAAGACTACGGCCCAAACACTTCTTTCTTCTAAGTTACCCCATAATCCATGTCAAAATGCCCAAATACAAACAAGCATAAGCACCCAATTGTGAAATGAATAAAGTACCTTTTGATCAGAAGCCTTCCAAACATGTGTTCTTGACAAATGGGTGAGGAGACATATGATTGATGCAAGTGGTAGAGATATGAATGGAATGCCACATCGATTACAAGGTGGCTCTTAGGGATTGTTGGTTGCCGGCAGGAAGAGACGAATGGGAGAAAATTTTCTCCTCAGGATCACCCATTTTGGTGGGTAACATGTACCATGGAAGGATCCCTTGGTCTAAACTTTGGTGTTTTATTGCTTGGTTGCACATAAGGTCTAATAGATACTCTTTTCCTAACTAGGTTTCGGTCTCATGCAATGCACAAAGTTTGAGTTAAGAGCATCAATTTGATCCTTAAATATTCCTAATCCATTACAATATGTTAATTTGGTTAAGTTTCCTTTTTTATTAGGTGGTTTAGGCACACAATCTTAGTTTCAAATTTACTTATCTATACCACACTTGTGGCTTGCAGTTTGTTCATTCTTGCAAAGTAAAGGATGTTATTTCTTATCAATACCTATGGTTTGGTCCAATTTCTTGCAATTTGTCAGCAACACCTATTCTTGAACCATCATAATGGGAATGTTGCTTCCATGTTGACTGCAATGATTAACTATGCCAACTAGTATTTCATTATCTACATATATTTCCGTCTTTCTCTATGTTAAGGGTCTTTAGCCCCCTTTTATGCTTTAAAACTCTAAATGATTGAAATATCTCTTGTGAATTAACAATATCCTTCCACCTTTATTGCTCTTGGGATTTCTTGGATCTTAACCTTCACCAACTTTGCTATTGTTGAAGGCTATTACAATTAGCATCTACTTATGGTTCATATAGATTTCTCTTTGTTAGATTAGTTGATTATTGTCTCTCTCCATACTTTCACTTTTGTCTACAACCTTCATCCCCACCTCAAAAGAACAAGCCTATGAGAGAGGAAATAACATGCTTCACCAGGGGAACTATAGGTCACATACTTATATTCCATAGTTGTAAATTTTATGTGTGGTTTCTCTATTCTCATTTCATTGCTTTGGAGACATTATCCTTGTTTGTTTTTATAAAGGGAAGATCAACATCACCTTAAGCACATAGAGTAGATTTTGACCTTATTCTTTGTTGCAAGTTGTTTGTTCTATTCTGAAAGCCTAAGTATTCTCCTTAAATTGGTTTCGAGTAGGTTAGTTTATGATTCAATTCTAATGAAGGGTTTTTTTCCCACTTGCGAAGAAATAAATCATAGGTTTCCCTTCCAAATTTCTTTGTTGACCACCACATAAATTGGAAATAAACTTAATGTTTGTTGTGAATTGATTGCATTTGTTTTAAAGAAGAGTAAAATAGACCACATTACTATCATTTGTTTTCATTTGAAATATGAACTTTTATACGTTAAGTATCCCAGACAAGGAAAATAGATGAAACAACGTAGTTTATGTTCACACTTATTTTTCATTGTTTGCATAATTATTTAATCTATCTTTATTGTTGTAATAACCCCAATCCAACATAGATATCAATGCTATAACAAATTAAGAGTTCATTAATAAGATTAATCCCTTAATTTACTTAGTGGCCTGTCCTCACTAGTTCTTCTAGTTTTCCCAATATCTCCCAAAAACTTGGTGGCGACTCCAATCCATCGAGTCTAGTCTTCATAGCTTGAGAAGCCTTAGTTTGGTAGGGTGTTGGCATTCCCTTTGGGTTTAGGTGCCATCCTCCTTTGCTTAGAATCTTCGAGCTATTAATTAGAATGTGCTCCTCTCAGCTCACCCTTTTAAGGTTTTTGTTCCATTCCTCCTTTGGGACACTCACAATTTACATTATTGATAAACTTTTTCATTTGAGAAAATAAGAAATGTAATCTATGAGGGTTCTTGCAATCATAATTAGGCAAAATATTACAATGAAGAGTTTGCTAAATGAATTGAATAGAGAATAACATAGAAGATGATGAAGTACACTAATCTTCTAGGAAAATGATCATGTTTTTAATCACAAATCTTATAAGAATCTTTTATTTTAAGTGATGAGAATATTGTATTAAATCAAAATTTGCATATGGATAACGACATGTACAACATGTGAATACAATGAGAACCCTTTGAGGTTAGCTATACTTGTAACCTCACAAAAATCTTTATTCTCACTATCTATTAGCTATTTTACTATCCTAAAGGACACATGGTCTTTGGAGGAGTAAATTCTTGAAAAGACCTATAGCTACAAACAAAATTTACACTATATAGCGAATCCATTGTTAAGTAATAATTGTGAGAGAAGGAATACCATTTCTCATTAGGAATCATCCGTCTAAGTTTACACCTTTATTGGCGAGATTTTCAGAATTAATATAGTCTTTTCACATTATTATTCATATTACTCAAAAAAGCTAAAATTATATAAAAAAATCCTTACGCTTTCAAAAAAGAATTTAAATTTAATAAAATAAATAAATAAATAAATATATATATATATATATATATATATATATATATATATATATATAATTTAAAGACTTTGTGTTAATCAAGGAAGTTGAAATACATAGATAGGCTGATACGAGCAAAGAGAGTTACAACGGAAGATCTCCATCCTTGTTGCATATACCAACTTGAACTAATTACATGCATACTGAAATTAACAAAAGTTTGCCCTCCCAAGCTTACATATTTTCATACCAGACATCACTGGTAACTAGCAAGAGGCTACACTCATAAGACCATGACAAACACCAAACATGCAACCTTTGCGTTCGTCTTTTTTTGCCCACCTACAAAACCATAGGAGACTAACCTCCAGGGCGAAACTAGAAATCTCCTTGTGTTGTGAAGAGCACTCCAATGCCAACTCGCAAGAGTCAACCACCATCCCCATATGCCTTTGTTGCAAGAGTCCAAGAAACGTACAAGACTCACCAAAATAATAAACATTGTGTACTGGAAGAGACCACGACCAAAACAAAAACTTGGTCATGACTCTATATGTCGTTATAATCCCCAGGGAGAGCTTCCCATGTAGGGCCAAACTGGAGTACTAGATCAAAGATTGAGGGAGTAGACCATACCCTCCCCACTTCCACTGGTATCCATCTGATGAAGATACATTTGTCGGGGCATGGGTGCTTGAGCCAAGATGATCTCAAAGGTCTCCTCCATCTAACTTGCAAGGAATGTGACTCTCTATGTGCCTTAATCAAGCATCAATCCAATCTACACAAAAATGCATATTGCTCAACATCCTTTTAATATCTTCCAAAGATGTTGTATTTTTCAACTTGTTTGTCTTTGAGAACTAAGCCCAATGGTGTCTTCATTTTCCAATGAAGAGCCATTGAGTTCAAGTAGCATTTCTTTCTGCCTCTTGAGTGTCTAGGGTCTGGTACCCACCCATCCATGTCTTCAAGCAATTCTGAATCAGATAGCGACTTCCTCTCTTCTCCAACTTTTGTCTCTAACTCCCTTATTTCCAGACACACTTCCAACGGAATTGCGTTAAAATAAGTTGCCACAACGTGTGAGTGAACAACCTTGTTCCCCTTTGACCAAGCCGTGAAACGCTCCCTCCACTTCTTTTGCTTCTTTGTCTTTGCCTCGGTGGCATCTCAGGGTTGCCAAGGGAGTGACTTGAGTCTCTGTGAGGATTACCCCTACCTACAAAAGGATAGATAGACCAAACCCTTTCGCTCTTGACCAAATCTGGACACCAGCACACCAACTCGTCACTGTAACCCTAGATAAAATGACTGAATTTATATAGCAAGCCACCTAAGCAGGTAGCGGGTGACAAAAATTTAACTACCGATTTAAATTCCTCCACCATTGGACAAAACCAAAACCATCGCACGACACTAGACCAATTACGACCTAGCAACCAATGACCCACAATACAATCCCTTTTCTAGAGCCTAACACAATAGGTAGACAACACAACCCACAATAAAACTCACTCGCCCAAAACACAATAGCTACCCACAACTCAACTCAATAAGCACAGACCCAAACACACCAAGACCCAAGATAGAACAAAAGAGAGACACAACTTCTAGATACACTTGACCAACCAAGGTTGAAAAATACATGCACTTGTAAACAATTGCCCATAAAATTATAAACAAACAGCTAACCCAACCCAATAGAAGAACAATACAAAATGAATAAACTTATAGGCTCGACTCTCCAGCCCACAAGGAGAAGGAAACAACTCCAACAACCAACAAGAAACGCGAACACAGAACACCACCTCCGTGCACCAAAAGGTGACTGGCCCTGAAGCTATGCTCCTCCTCAAGCAAATCACTAGAAAATTCTACACCAGGGAAGCTCCCTTTCTCCTTTTCTCAGACAATACACTCCACGAGGTGGGGGAATAACCCTCGACACCCTCAATAGTTGAACCACCAACTCTCTATGCCATGGCCAAAATCCCACACGAAGGTTTTAAGTGCATGCTCGACAAATGCTCATACCTCCCGCATTAATTGGAAAATTGGTTGTCCAAGTGTAATGAGCACGACAACCTAAGCCCATCCTTTCTAAATTAACACCCCATCCAAGAAAAATAGAAAAAATATAATTAATATTAAATATTTATTTAAAATCATTCCAATTCAAATTCTTACCACCATAAAATCCTAGTATAGAAAAGTTTTTGACCTCTTAAAATAATTAGTTTCCTTCCCTTTGACCATGAAGATTGCATTTGACTAAATTGAAAATTTGACCAATCAAATTAGTGTAAAGAATTGAGAATTGTGTACTCAATCAAATTAGTGTAAATAATTGAGAATTGTGTACTTGATATGTTTTAGCTCTTTGTTTAACATTTTTTTTTGGTTAATTTGGTTTAAAATTAGATAATGTTTTTTTAGAATCGTAAATTTCATCTATATAATTTGCTAGATTTAAATGTTTAATTATTTTTTTAATACATTTATATCATAATTTTTTATTTATTTTTTAAACTGTCAACAGAGCGATGTAAAATACTTTCGAACATTATGTCTTCAATGTGGAAAACAAAATATAAAAAACAGAAAAGTCAGTCATGAAAGGCGGCCTTGTGTGACCTCCTCGGCTATCAGATCACTTTGTACAAACTATGTATCTCGACACCCCTTCTGAAACCCTAACAACTGAAATTCCTTCAAACCGATCCGGATATCGATATTGGATCTGACGGGACAACAATGGCGCACCATTGTGGATCTTTAACAGCCAGATCTGTTCTCCATGTTAACGGCACCCAAGGCAGCAGGGCCGCCATTCCCTCTGGATTTTCTGTTCGCATTGCTCAACATACTGCAGCAACTCCGCCTCATTCTACCTCTGTTTCATGGTAATTTAATCACTCCATTGTTTTATTATTCACAAACTGACTTTGTTTTGCTTCAATTTGAATGTGCTCCCACAAATGGAATTGTTTGTTAAACTCAATACCAAATGGGCTATTGAGACCACTTTAGTCCAGTAACATAAATCAGATTTTAGTAATACTTCAACAGGCATATATTCTGTGAGTCTAACTTCATACTAAGTATATCGACCATTGCAACAATTGCTCGTTTTTGAGTTTTAACATATAATAGATATCAGTAACAGAGCACCAAATGTGTTAGCCAGCTCAATTATAAAGGTTTTTATTTTAACCTAAGCAGTTATAGGCACACACTTTTGTTCATTCTGGTATTGGAGATTGCTATAGAGAATGAATTCTTATGCCATTTGTTTATTCCTTTTCAGTTTGTTTGCAGATATGGCTTGTGCACAGTCGTTGCTGCCTCAACACAGTGCAAATGCAGCTGCCAGGCTCACAGCATGTCCGAGTGTTAATTCTCGGAGTTGTCGAGCGCTATCTCAGGGTACCCTCTGCTGCACCTCTCCTAATTGCTAATATGATTGTTTTGTGCCATTTAGGATTGTTTTGTGCCATGTTTCGTACATAGATGGTTGCCAAGTGTGATTATAGGAAGTGGTATTAAGAGTCTTCACTCTCAAGTGATAGGTTTTTGTTCAAAATTTTGCAAATATTGAAAGTTGGGATCTAATGTTGGACTAGTATGTATTGGTCACAAGGATAATGTTGAACTACACTGTATTGGTCACAAGGATATTTACAAGTAAAAGTTGACCATTTACTTGGGGCATTTCGATTTCAAAGAAAAAATTTGAAATATTTGTTCACAATGGATCATTAACCAAGTTTATCTTGATCATCCATCAAATGGCTATATATGAAATGACTTATTTTTTAAGGTTGATTAATGTATTATACTAGAGAAGAGTGTTGAAAACTTAAATGTTAGGAAAGATCAATGAGCGAAAGTGTCCTAAAATATTAGGATATTTAATTAATGTTGTTGGTTAGTTATGCAACACATTATGAGATCTTATGTTGTTGAAGGCATACTAGTACTCTATATCACTTTATTATTGTTGTTTTTAGTTAATATAATTAGTTGTTCTATTATTTATGAGTCAATTTATTTTGTTTAATCTTTCTCATGTATGAATTATTCATGATAATTTATGACGGAATTTTAAATGATCATTGGAAATAATCTTTAAATAAAATAACAAATATTTGTTGATGTGAAAGTTGCAACCAGCCATATTAGGAAGTTGTCCATTGTTAACCTTTGGGCATTGACCAAAACTTGGCGTGCTCTTTGCAGTAACCAACACTGGGCAATGAGCTATAGTTACACTTTACATGGGTGTCTAAGTCCCAAAATTCTCAAGTGGTATTAAAGATTATAAGTTAGATGTGTTTTTTAGAGTGCATGTCACACTAGTAAGTCTTTACCCTTAATTTTAGTGCACCAACACTAAGAATTAGTGTTGAAATTTCTCACATGGTATCAAAGCCAAAATTCTCAAGTGGTATAATTAAACATTATAAGTTGGATGTGTTTTTTATAGTGCATGTCACACTAATAAGTCTTTACCCTTGAAATTTTAGTGCACCAACACTAAGAATTAGTGTTGAAATTTCTCACATGGTATCGAAGCCATGTTCAATTTTTGGAGCATTGACTAATTAGATAAAGCCAACTAAATTTGAATCTAGTGTTTTGTAGTTGATACAATAGGAATGATTGTTGAAGTGGGGGGGCGAGGGCATCAAGTTAAATAGTAAGAACTATCCCATTTGGAAATTTTGCATGTGAATTTTTTAGTGAAGCAAATTTTGTTGACACTTTTAAAGGGCAAGTAAGATGTAACTATTGATGAAATCAAGTTAACATAGTAACAATCAAGAGATGAAGATTCACAATATATCTTGAAATCAAATATGTTGAATTGCATCATTGCTCATATCTAGAAGTGTAGATAGGATTTGGATCACATTATAGAATCTCTATGAGATGTCCAATAGGACACATATATTGTATATACACAACTACCTATATGCTCTCAATATGAGTGATTGTAAGAATGCTATAAACTATATGATATGCATTTAGGATGTATATGATAAATTAATTGTAGGTGATATTATAGATGATGAAGATTTAGCATTGTTGACCATTAAAGGATCTATTGAGATCTTTAAATGATTTATGACAAGCTTGAATATCAATGATGATTTATGAAAATTTATTAAGATTCATCATGAAGACGTCAAGGAAAGACTATAAATTCATACAAATTGGTGCTTTTGATAAAAGCACACATTTTTTTTGTAAGTTCGGCAACAGTGAGGTTACATCATCGTCATGTCCAAGAATAACACCAGAATAGGGTTGGGAATTGAACTAATGACTTAACATCTAGGAGTGCCTTAACAACGCACCCGATCACCGTCTATCCAAGACTCGTGGACATAAAAGCACACAAAAATTGAATAAGATCACTAAGGATGTAATATATTATTACTACATCAAGAAAGGACATTATGCGTGCCGCTATTACAAGGGAAATCATGAACAACCACTAGGGAAGAAGCACCCAAAATATGTTGCAAAGAATAAGAATTTTGAGAAGCCCAAAGAGATAGGTGTACTCATATTCTCTTTTGCAACTATTAAATTGTCAAAGATGGCTAATACATTGATTTAGACACAACTAGATACATGATTGGGAGGAGATATTGGTTCAAGAAGTTTGAACTGACAAGACTTGGAGATATTAAGTTTGACAATCATAGGACTAGAGATTGAAGGAAAAGGTAAATGTACCTGTTCTATTGAGAATGGGGAATACTTGTGATATGAAGGTGATCCTCAATGTTCTTGGTATATGAAATAACTAAGTTTATGTGAATTAGATGAATAAAGGGAATTTGAAGGTTGAATTTGATGGTAGAAACTGCTTTATCAAAGGCAATTTAAGAAACGATGTAATCATAGTAGTGTGCTATGAGGGGCATGGTATTCTTAGATTATGTGGAAATATTGATGGAGAATGTGTGATGGAATATTGATTGATTATAGTATATTATAACACTTGAGATATGATCATCTCAATTTTCAAAGTTTGTAGTTGTTACATAAAATTAATATGGTTGATGGCTTAGCACAAACACTAAAGCCTTCTAAGTTTTGTAAAGCTTGCATCTTGAGCAAGAACCATGCAAATAGTTCCCAAAATGATTATTGTGGCATGTTAAGCTACTTGTAATGTTCCTTCTTACTTATGTAGATTAATGAGTTGGTTGTCAATGAGTGGTGAGTTGTATTTAATGAAATCTATAAATGCCTACAGTTGAAACTTATGGATATATTTCCTAGCACAAAAGTTTGAAGTGTTTGAATGTTTTCTTAGAATTCAAATCCCTTGTTGAGAAATAGAGTGAGAAGTCATAAAAGAAACCCATATTTGATAGTGGGGAGAATACAAATCCAATTTGTTTGAGAGTTATTGTCAGAAATGTGGCATTTGCAAGCAACTCGCTCCTACTTATACCTTCAAGAAAATGGAGTTCCAGAGGGAATCAACCATGGCATTTAGGACGTGGCACATTGAATGATAAAGTATCAAAAAGTTCATGTGAATTTTGGGTAGAAGCATGTAATTATGTAATATATTGGATTAATTAAAGTCCCATGAAATTTTTCTAGAGCATAACTCTTAAAGAAGCTTGTAGAGGATGCAATCCAATAAGGTAACATTTGCACATGCTTGGGAGTGTGCATCTACCAAAGTGTGGAAATTTTTTAGAATCCAAAATTCAATGCAAAAGTGAAATTTTAACTTCAACCTAGAAGGTTTTCTCAAATCTTAGACTTATAAATTTTCAACCTTAGGGCTATTGTAAAACAAGGTACAAAACAACAACATAAATAGTATAATGCTTCACTTCTAAATAGCCCAAACTTCTTGACAATTCAAGGAGAAAAGATAGCAAACCAAAAGGATAAGTTTCAACCATTTTAGAGAAACTTATTAACTAATAACTAGTTCTAAAAATACTCTCTTACAATAGTAATAACAATAGTATGGTAACAGTAAAATCAACCCCTTATATTTTCAATTAGATGTTAAATCACTTAATAATTGTCCTTTTACTTATGTCAAATCAACAAGACACACATGATAGTAAATAATATTTCATAAATAATATATTTAGCTAAAATTAAAATCTAGAAATTGCACAACCTTTGGACAGGTAAAAACTTCATTAATGTGCAAAAGATGAAGTACATGTACATGCCACAATTTTCTCTCAAGGCTAGTGCAAATCCTCCTAGGCTCAAAATCCTAGCTAGGGGAAATCAACAAACCCTAACAACCAAAAGGATCCAATATACAAAAAATATTCCAACACATTCTCTAAGGCAAGATGTCCTCTCCTCCTTTTCTTCTTCACAGTTCCACCTTAGGGTTTTATCACAAAACCCTAACCTCTAATATCTAAGGAATAAACCCTAACCCTAGACCACCAAGATGCCCCAAGATACTCCAAGAAGACCAAGAAACCCTAGCGACCAATGTGAGTGAGAGAGGGGAAATTGCGCACTCTTCTTTGTGTCACATATGATCACAACAATGAATACAATTGAGTGAATAAATATATATGAATGGAAAAGCTCTCTCCTTCCTACATTTATAAGAGGTAATGTAGGCTAACAATACAATATGGACCTTATCCCTTTTTATCAACCTACAATGAGCACTTTTAGGCCAACACAAGTGAGATGCTACACTCTAAAGTATTGCCATACTCGATATTTTAAGCGCCAGTTAATATAGGCTTCCTAAAGAAGCTTGGATACCTTATATTTTTGAATCCCCACTTGAATTCTTGTCTTATGTACATTTTGTATCCTTGTCAATATGATAATTAGAATGAAACTTAACGTCTATAATGAATGTGCTCAAATCCCATAGTCACCATAATGTTGTTTCCTTTGTTATCTTCACCTCCTTTCTTGTCCTTTCAAAAAACCAAAACAATTAGTCATGGGTTATGGGTGTAAATTCCAAATGCATTGAAAATTTATTACCATGATTCACTATAAATGTGTTGTTCATGACAATTTTGAAAAGAACACAATAAACATCAAATGAACTAAAGAAAACAGAGTCATCTCTCTTTCTCATGTTCATATAGTCCATTTCTTTAAATGAATCTAGCATGTTGAAAAATATAGCAGAGTCATAGCATTGGTATCTAATATTTTATTATTATTTGAGAACATTCATTGGCCTCTTGAACACTTAGTAAATTATTTGCAACATCTCTATTATTAAAATAAATACTTATAGCAAAAAAACACATAATTAATACTTGAATGTAAATCTCTCAATAATTCAATGATCTTGTAAAGTTTTTGTCAATCTCATTGTAAAGCTAACACATAATCTTTCTTTGTTTCACACAAAAATATGTTAATGCTTTTGTTTGAGGTAAAAAAGCTTCATTGAGACCAACAATGACTTGTAATGTTTTTGATAAAGTTTATGTAAGAATCTATGTAAATAGACATTATCAACATCACAAAATTTAAAATTTGAAATTATAACAATAATAATTGTAATTTTATTCATTCAATTTTCTAGATCATCACTTTCTTACTCTTCTTATCACTCCCCTTTCCCCAATGTTTATGTTCCTTTATCTATAATACTTTTTTTTTCTAGAAACATTAAAATCAACATGATGATACTTTAAGTGTCAAATATTTAAAAGTACTTCTTAGTTCTGTTTCTCTCTCCTTGCCACAAGCCCATGAACAATGAGATGTATCATTTACAACCTTAATTCTTGGAGTAACAATTTTGATGTCCAGGTGGGATTCTTAAGTGAGATATTGAGAAGGTAACATAATTCACATTATCCTTAGATCTATGCAATAGGAATCATACTCTAACATCCCCTTTATCACACATTTTTTGTATAGTTGAGAAATAGAGTGAGCTATCAATGTCCTTAATAAGAACCACATACTTGGTGGTCTTGATAAGAGATTTCCTTTAACTTTGTGTTTGTATCAACATTAGGAATCTTCAAATTATAGACATCTTAGCCTATATAATAAACAATGGGTGCAATCATGCTAGATTTGCATGTTTTAGAGCCCTATAAAGAAAGTAGGCTATTTTCATGGTTTTCATAGTGTTTTGATAGAGTTACCCTCTTTCGACAAAGACCCCAAAGTGTAGGACAATTTCATATTTTCTAATGGCATCTACAACAAACATGACTCCCATAGTCAATCAATATTGTGATATACTTGAGATATGAGTCTAAGTTGTAATGCTCACTTATTATATAGATACATAAGAACAAATCCCCGCTTAGACAGTGGTCCATAAAAGGGCTTGATTTTAACATGATTGTGTGTAAAGCTTTATATTGTCATTTAAAACATTCTTGAAACTCCTTCAAAGAAAAGAAGTAAGTTTGGTGTTTAAGATTTTTATTATTTATTTATAATATACATATAACCCATAAGAAGGTTATACTCAAGATTATAAAGTATGATTATTATTGTCTTCTATTTAAATTACAAATTATTTATTTGGTGGTTTGTTAACTTTTAACATTGTAAAAAGTTGGAAGAGTAATATTTTATTTAAAATAAATTTTATTTTGGAATGCATACTTAAGTTACTCTTGTCAATTAAAGTACAACTACTTTTGCCACTTTTCACATGGAAGAGTTGAATGAAAATATAGCCTTCAACTTACAAATATCCTTGAAATCCTATTTCAACTAAGTTTGCATTACTTTTAACTCTTTGATTATAATATGTGTCACCTTTCACCTAGCAAGCCAAACATGTCCATTTTTGTGAACCATGTACGTTGTGCTTGAATTTTATGGAATAAAATGTGTGTCCATGGTAAGCGCCATGGTAGTTTAGACATTGTTGTAGATGTTAGAAAATACATAATGAATAATTAAACTTAATATGACTAAGTGCACATATAATAAGCATTCTTTGTCAAAAGAATAACTAAAACAAGAAGAACGTTATTTACTTAGAATTTGTGAAGGAGAATTAAATCATCTACCCAAAAAATATAAGATGATTTAAATTTTTTGAAGAACAAGTTCATATGAGCATTTATCAATTGTATACTATTGAATATATATTAGTTGTTAATATTGCACAAATAGTTAGAGGTAAAATAAATAAATATTATTATATTTATATTATATACATTTTTTTGTGTAAAGGTTTGACTTATATTACTTCAACAAAAAGATACATGAGTTTGACTTTGTTGCTAATGGTCGCCTTGCTGGGAAGCCCAATAACACAAGTTTAGTTCTTTCAAGTTATACATATTGTTTTTGACTTGCCTATCTGAGAGTAAAAAACAAAATTGCAAACTACTACTGTTTGGCTTGGTGCCCAATGAGTATCGATTCTGCTCAGAGGAACCAATTACATTATAATAAAACTGAAACATAGAACTTGAAGCTAAAAGGACCTAAAGTAGAGAGATTGAACAAAGAACATTAATCGACCCATATTAACAATTAGAACAAGGCCGAATAAGAGAAATTGAGGTACCCACCCCTTGTTATTAGCTTGAAGAAAGCCCATGAGCCAAGCAATACTAGTGTCCCAAAGCTCTGCATGTCAACCAACAATCCAAAGTTATGCCCACCGCTCCTTCTTCATGGTTAGGCTCCAGAGCCTTGTCGCACCATACTCATAGCCAAAAATTGGAGAGACTGACGCTCTGCTATGATTATGTTGAGAAGTCCTACCACTCACGAAGCGTTGGACGACTTTGAAATTGAGACCCCGCTTCTCACTCCTCCAACATTTCCTGGCTCTAGTGTCAATATGAGTATACATGGATTGATGTTGCCCTTTTGTTCACTTGAGTGTCATTACCATACCCCCTTGCCAGACAATTTGCCTATTTCCCATGTCAACTAGACCGACACTGCTCTTAGATGGCAATGCCCCATAAGATGGAAGAGCAGTAGTCTGAATGTAGCCAGGTTCAACCAATTTCTCATGAAAATTGCCTAATTGTGAATATACCATTGATACTGTTGGAAACGCTCGAGGTTCGTATCCTTGCAATTTAACCACAAATCTTCCCTGTCGCATGTAACCATGTTCTAAAGACTTTGAAAGCGTGTTATGCCACTGCTCATGCACCCACCATGAAAGATTTATGTTATATACACTAATGTATATAGTGCTATAAAAAAATATTCAAAATTACATATTAATAAAAATATATATGGAAAAACTTTTCTATTAATTAAACATAATTGTATTAACTTGTAATTTTGATATTTTTTTTAAAGCTTTTGCTATATAATTTTATCCAATAATAAAAAAATTATTATTATATATTATAAAAAATATTTATCTATTATTTTATATTAATAAATTAAATAATTATAACTAAAACAGAACTCATAAAAACTTTCAATAAAAACTAATAAATAGATATCCATTATTACATTTAACTTCAATTCCATTTCAGTTCATTAAATAATAATTTTAATATTCAATTTCATTTTCATTTTTCAAAATTATTATTTAATCCACAATTTAGAAAAGCACCTCTGTAAAAATTAATAATTAATCTAAAATAACAAGCACCCTTCCACGGTGTAGACTAATTAAAAATTTATAAAAATGTTAAGAACAACAACGTACATTTCATTAACCGAAAGTAATATTCTTCAAATACAATGGTTAGTTGTACTGTATTGGGCTGTATTTTCAGTATTAGGACCTTTTTTCGTTTTTAAAAATATATTTAATATACAATGGTAAAATAACACTAAATATCTTATAGAACTTATTTGATAAAAAAATAACACTAAATATCTTATAGAATTTATTTGATAAAAAAATATTTGATGATGATGATGATGATGGTTAACGTCCACTGAGACCAAATTGGTCTATCGGACCTACAATTTTCTTAATTTTTACTTGTCTGGCTCCTCGTCTTTCTTGGCGAGATTGGTGTTGTAGCTTTCTTTCTTTTCTCTACGGTTTTCCAACTTCCTTTGTCTTGCATCTCCTTCATCTCTTCTGGTTCTTGGGACATTGGTGTCTTAGCTTCGCGATCTATAGTCGGAGAAGTTTGGTTTAGGAGATCTGCTTTGCTGTTAAATGAAGATTTATTTTCTGTGGTATTCAGATCCTCATAACTGTTGATTTGTTGGGGCGGGCTTTCTCCTTGCTTGCTTTGAGAGTTGTTTCCTTCTTCCTTGATTTCTTGTGACTTAGAGTTTTCTCTAGAATATTCTTCCTTGATGACAGTGTAGTGTTCTTTTTGTGCTCCTTCCCACCATGTAGATCTGTGGTGGTTTTTTCTAGCAAAATTTTTCTCAGAGGCTTTTGGGCAATTTTTGGCTAGATGCCCCGTCTCAAAGCACGATCGACATCTGAAGAGGACACTTTCATAATCAAGCTTCTGGTTCCACACATAGTCTTTACTTGTTAGGTTTATTTCCGCTGGGAATCCGGCGCTGAAATCCATTTCCACACAGATGCGTGCATAGGTGGTTCTGGCATATTCCTCTGTTTCTGGGCACCTGCAGTGAAATTTCCCAATTGCATTTCCGATGGCTTTTAGCGAGGAGAGATTCCAGAGATGCAAGGGTAGGCTTGGCAATCTCACCCAAACTGGTGCTGAGGTTATCACTGCTGTAGAGGGATCGAATGATGGGTTCCATGGCTTCATTTAAAAGGATGACAAACTCAAAATTATATTCTTCCAACATATACATTCTGTATTTTCAATATTAATCTATTTTTTTCGTTTTTAAAAATATATTTAATACATTATTATAAAATAACAATAAATATTTTCTAAAATTTATTACTTGATAAAAAATTAATTAAAATGATAAAAAATATAGATTAATAAAACAATTGTGTAAATGTTAAAAAATTGATATCAAACTCAAAGTTATATTTTTGCAACATATTGATTAATAAAATAATTATAAGATTATGTCAAATAATATTTATGTGTTATTTTGTTATTTTGAGGAATTAAAGTAGATAATTCTGGTACAGACAAACAACGCATAGCCAGACCTTCGAAACCACGTGGGGAGGAAGACAATGGTGAGGGGAGGAAGATAACATACTGTGCCCATCACTCAAACTAGTGTAGGTCGTGTGGTGGGGACTATGACATGTTTGTCTATGTAACACGATTATCTACCTTGCTTCTTCCAATAGCTAGATGTTGATCGATCTCTTGTCTTCTTTACCATCCAAAATATTGGTCATGTACTAGGGACACTTTATTGTCTTCCTCCCATCTAAATTCTTTTAGCGAGAATCTATTATCTAACTTAATTGTATAGTGAACAAGAAAAACAATTATAAAAATTAATAAAAAATACATAATTTTTTTTCAAAAATAATTAATATTTAAATAATTAAAAAATTGATATTTTTATTTAAAATTTCATTATAATTTTGATAAAATTTTAAATATTATTTACCTAATCAAATAAAAATATGTTAAAATATTAAATCTTTTTTTACATTAATTACAACAAATTAAAATTAGAAAATATGTTAAAAAATTTGGCCAACTGAATTCGAAAATGAAAATACCAATCCATCCTTAAAAATATACGTACACATAAATTTAAAAATAAAATAAAACACTTGTAAATTGCTGAGCCACCGTCCTTTAATACCATACCACCTCACCTTCCATGGAAAGATTTGAAAATACAAACCTTCCATGGAAAAATTTGAAAATACAAAGATTTGAAATGGTGATTGCCATTTATTTCCTTACAATAATTTCATTTTCCTACATTGATG
This sequence comes from Pinus tabuliformis, assembly GCA_031772625.1. NCBI lineage: Eukaryota > Viridiplantae > Streptophyta > Pinopsida > Pinales > Pinaceae > Pinus > Pinus tabuliformis. The sequence continues at coordinate 496,010,737 of CM062816.1, forward strand.
GATTCTTAAGAAGGTTTGGGTTTCATTGGCAATAGTTATTTTGTGGGAGAATAACTGAAATTGTGTGTCCTGGTGAATTTTGGGCACTCAGAATGCGCAACATTAATTTTCGAATGCGGCTACAGCATGAGAACGAATGGAAGATCTCGTTGGTCATCAAACCACTTGGCTGTACTTGGCTAATGTATGGGTGGTACTGTGGAACAATTTCTCGCATTTATAAGAGTTTAAACAGTTGGATAGTGATAAAGGTGCAGTCTAACTACAACTCATTCTTTGCACGGACTTAATACCAGAAATTTATACATTTATCTATTCAATTTTGAGCTGGAATTAAATTAACTTCAGACACTTTAGGCACTCAACTTGGGAGGTTGGCATTGACTTTGCTGTCCATTTGGTTATAGTTTTGCTCCCACTCTGTTTAGGTGAGCCCGGACACTACCCAAATCACCTTCTCAAAAGGAGCCAACAAAGCTCTGAAAAGGTGAGGTCGAACAAAGCTGTGAAGAGGAGAGGTTGCATGGTGAAGGCCAATTGGTTTGCTATTTTTGCTGTGAAGTTAAACTGGGTGCTAGGTGACCTAAAAAAAGAGGGGTTAACATTAAAAGTTAAACTGGGTGTTAGGTGCCCTTAAAAAAGGGAGGGGTTCGTATTAAATCCCATTAGTCCATCTCTGCTTTTCGATTCAGCCCATTAGTTCAGACTTCATCTCTGCTTTTCTCAAAGAGAAGGCAGATCATACTGAAAGGAAAGAAGGGTGTGGTGCGCATAAGTCCATCCCTGCTTTTCTTAAACAGAAGGTAGACCCAATTGAAAAGAAGGGACGGTGGGTGGTTGAATGATAAAAGCCCATTAGTATAACTTTGAATGAAGGGAGGAAGGGTGGGTGGTTGGATGATAAAAGCCCATTAGTATAACTTTGTTTTCATTTAAATGAAGACAAAATAAACCCTATTGAAAGAGATGGTTAAAAGGTAAAAGTTCATTATTCCATTCCATGAAGAGAAATCATTTCAGACCATTTCAGACATTACTGATAGAGTCATTGACTGCTACAAGCTCATTAGTATGCTTCTATGTACTATGAAGAGAAGGCAGTTTTCCTTACCTATACTGTTAACATTACCACATGGCCATGTCTCCTTAAGAGAAGTCAAGCCATCATAGATGGGGTTGGTTGAATGGTCATGTGTCCTTAAGAGAAATCAAGCCATCCAAGCCATCCTAGATGGGGTTGGTTAAATGATAAAAGCACATTAATGGGGTTGGTTGAATGGTCATGTGTCCTTAAGAGAAATCAAACCATCCTTGATGGGGTTGGTTGAATGATTAAAGCACATTAATCTGTATCTATGTGCCTTGAAGAGAATGCAGACCCTACCAAAAAGGAGAATAGTTGAACTGTAAAAGTCCAGTAGTTGGTGTTGTTGTGCCCCGAAGACAAAACAAACTTTAACTCAAAATTTGTGAAATTTGTTGGCGAAACAATAAAACAACATTATTCCAACTTTTTGTGTCTTGAAGAGAAATCTTCCTATGTGCGCCTCGAAGAAAAGACATACTCTATTCATATGAGCTTCATATAGGAGCTACCCTTGATAAATTGTGATTCTATTAGTGTTCATGGTCTAAACATCTCTGGTCAATGAATAAGCTCAGAATGTTGTTGATGACTGTAATCCAAGTCTTTATGTCTTCTAAGCGACCAATTTATGTTGTAAAATTGACATACTACAATATTATCAGAGTATCTTGTTTGAAGCAAATCAGGACACTAATCATGATATTTGTTCCCTCTATGATGGACTAGTACTCTGTCTGGCATTCCCCTCCATTGCTTAATGATAGATCTCAAATTTTTCTTTGCATTCAACAATCTAACTTCGTATTCTTTTACTCTTCTGGGGAAACTCAAAATTTTCTTTGCATTCAACAATCTAACTCCATATTCAAACAGCCAAACCTTTTATTGAAGTGGAATGTCAAGGTAATCCTGCTTTTGCATTCACTACACAATCTGCTTGCCAAAAATGTAACAGCACTGGCTAACCATAAGATATCCATTACTTGATGCGGTTAGACTAGCCTGCTACTCCCACCTATTATCACTGGAATTTCTCTATTTTAATATTTATGCATTCTATGCTTTATTAAAAGATATGCAGAGATTCCTCTATACACTCTATTTTGCAATTAATACAATATGCTTGGGGTGTGTTTTACTTATATTATGCATGCAAACACCTGATTAAAACTAGGTTATGCTTTATGAAAACCAGATGGATCCCAAGCATCACTTTGGCATGCAGTTGGAGCACAGGATCCATTGGTAAAAGAAGCAGCTGAGAATGCTGTGAAAATCATACAGCAGAGGTCCAACTCCTTGATGCCTTATGAACTTCAGGAGATAGTTTCGGCAAAGGAAAAGGTCTTTGTTTTTGGTTCATTGCAGTTTTAGATTTTTTTAATTGAGCACTTTTTTGTTGATGAAAACATTTATTTTCTAATAGCTCTACTGTGATTCCAGGTAGTTAATGTTCCGAAGATTTTTGATTTGCTTCTGAAAATTAAATGGGAAAATGAAGTAAAAAGCTACGAGGTTGAAATGAAGAGAACCCTTGAGGGCAAATGGACTATGAACCATATGCAATCTGATGCGGGGCACTGACTCTTCACTTTGAACAGGGACAATTTTCTTTATATTATTGAACAGTCTCAGTTGACATATGATTCTTATGTCTGCATCTGGCTCCCTTGTACATATAAGAACCGTTCAATTTGAATAAGTATATATGTGTTTATATAACGTCTTTGCCAATTACTTTGTAGTTTATATGCCAGTTCCCTCTAAGCTTACTTGCAGATAACCTTGCTGGACTGTTTGCTTCATATAGTTCCATATTAGTTTTATGCTTTGCTTGCTTTCATTTTTGAAATTAAATAAATATTTATGATATCCATGGCAACTGTGTCTCGGATGACTACCTAAATTTTCCAACAGGATAACTTTGTGTGCTACATAAAATGCAAAAATAATTGCAAACATTTTGAAATTCTTACATCATGTCATACAATTGAGAGTAGTGATGCAGCTGGTTAGGAAAGCTTAGATTTCTCCATCTATAACATAATCTTGTTAATATTTGCATATATTAGCAAAAAGTGTGGCCAAATAATTTTAATCGCCTTAATTTCTAGTAAGGTGTGTGTACTGTATCGATGCGGTCCTTCTCCATCAGTGAATAGTCTATTTTTGTTTAAACTGTTATGAGGGCTTGGTGGAGCTGAAATTTTTGTCCTCAAAGATTAGATTGGCTGTTATCATGTTCTATTTCCACTGGCACAATCTTATATTTAACTCTGCCACTGAGAAAGTGAAAGCTATGGTCACTGTCAGGTGATCTGAATTTTGCAGCATTGACCAGTATTTATGTGTTTGGTCTAATCAAGATTTATGAGCATATACTCCCACATCTCAAAATCTGGGCTTCGATAATTGCTGAATTAACAACCGCCATTCGTTTATTTTGAAGCATTGCTTAGAAGTTTGATTTTCCGTTTAGCGTTGGATTTTATGGTTAAATTGCTTTTGAACCTGTAGTTTACCTATCTTGGAAGGCTGTGCACTGTGAATATTCTGCCCATAAGATGACAAGCCACAGTAAATTTTCAATTACTAGAAGAGCATTATTTGTAAAAGGTTTGAACTTAGTTTCTTGATTGGTTTGATAAGTGTTTGAAGTGAAGTTTTGTTTTTCATCTTGAAAATAATGTAAATGAGAAATTACATTCCCATGAGCCCTCCTAACAGTTTTTTTTATCATAACTGGAATGCATGTAACATCTGTTTCTTGTGACATAATGAAGAATTGTCAAATCCGTGTTGTGTACCTGTGCTGCTTCTTGCTTGATCCATTGCTATAATTCACCGATGACCTCTTGATTTGCATTTGGTCATCATCCTTTTAGAGGCGATATAATTTTCCAATTACAAACAAGAATCCAAAAACAAAACAAAAAATGGGCCTTTCAGGCTGCGGCTGAACTTCCATTTTAGGGATAATGCTTAAAAGTCAGGAGTTTGGGTGTAAACAATAAACTGAAATATTGCCATCGAGGTATGTTTGGTTTATTGCGCTAATGTCTCTTCCAACTTTTAAAGTTGTCCAGCGGTAACTGCTTATGTTTTGTAAGATTAGTTATACACTCAAAACGTTTTTGGTTCCTTCTCGTATTGAAAGGATGTTCATCTCGTCAATTTTGTTGCTCTGAAGTCATTACCCGTTTCGTATATCGGGAGAAGTTGATCATGATGGAGGGCGCATCACTCTAGGTGTCAGCAGTGCTATTTTTGGTCACTGTAAATTATGACCATACAATTTTTTAAGACAGATACCTGTTCAGTGTAAGTAATGACAGTGATAATGATTGCAAAATTTTAAGACAGATTCTTTGCACAATGATAATGATTAATGATAGAGCCCGCAGAGGTTTGGTCTCGTGGCCAGTGGACGATTTGCTAGGTCATCCATGCCGCTGTGTAGGACACGAGTTTGAGTCTCGTCTTAACCGAGGGCCGTTCTTGTGGGCTAGGCGGTTCCCCCAAGAGGTTATAGTGGCACCTAGTGGGATTCGACCCCGTGTAACGCGAGTACGATACCACTGCCATTGCCGATTCCACTAGTCAACAAAAAAACAAGATAATGATTAATGATAGATTTATTACACATGCATGAGGAGAGCCCATTACTTGAGGAGAGCTAACTACGCAAGAGCTATATGGGGATTGATATGGGGATTGATAGGACTCATTGTTTGGGTGAGAATATCTTGTACATGAGGTGCTCTTTCGAGGGTTCTTATTAACCAATGGTTTTGTTGCGGCTTTTCTCCTATTTGTCAATTTTGAGAAAGTGGAGGACGCTGCAGTAGTTAGGGTTTCATTAGAGCACGAATAAGTAGTTAGTGTCAAAGAGAAAGTAGACTTGCACGATTGAGAAGATAGTGTTCACCGTTGCAAATCTCTGTATTGTTGTTAGCTACATTAATGTTGAAGATTTCTTGGATCCACTTTGCAAGGATGATCTCATTCATTGATATGTATCTACATTCATGAGTTTTCTATTTAACATATTTGTGACTGCAGATTAAAAGTTTTGATTAGTGTCTTTAGAGTCTGTTTTTAGTGATAGGAAATTCTTTGAGTGCATATTTGTGTATCATGTAACATCCATATTTTGAAGGACAAGACTCTACCTTTCTTCATTTTCTGGGGTATTTGGTGAGGTAGGAATGCTATTATTTTTGAAGATTCCTCTTTCGACATTGGCATAATCAGCGACAAGATATCTGCTTTTTACAAAGAATATGGTCAGGTGGCTCGAAACGTAAACCCTCAAAGAATCAAAGCTATAGACCTCTCGACTTTATATTAGGTTGGCTTCTTTGATGGGGTTGCACAATATATGGTTTGTAGTTGTAGTGTTCATATTGCTTTATCTTCGGATGTTCACTATCAATTCTGTTGGAACAATGGATCTGGGTCAAATTCCAAGGCTGAGGTTTTAGCTCTTTGGGGTTTATTGTACTTCCCCAGGTGGCTTCATATAGATTCGGTGTATGTATTTGGTGAATCGCGGGTCACAATTGACTGGATCAACGATCTTCTTTCACACCTCCCCTCTTAGGCAATTGGTTGCGCAGGATCATAGAGTCGAAGGGGCTTATTTCAACTAGTTTCTTTTGCCCATGTGCACAAAGAACATAACTCTATTGTTGACGCCCAATCTAAAAAGGGTCTCTCTATGTTGACAAGGGAGATACATTGTAAGGCTTATATTTTGGGAGAGTTGCATAGTTATGGGACTATTCCTTTTGTCTGAGATCTTTTTATTTTTTATGCTTTTAGATGATCTGAAGAATGCTCTTTATATAGTTTTTTGTGATAGAATGTTATATATGGTTTTGATATTAGAGATATAATTGATATAGTCTTTTATGCCCTATTTATGTTTACTTGATGTCAATCTGAGGCATATGTTTGCTCTCAAAATGTTGATGTATCCATGGTTTTTTGGAATGGACATGCATCCAATATATCATGTTTATCAAACATATGTAAACTGGCTTTTCATTAATAGAAAACCTGTTTGGTTTTTCTTTCCTGAAAAACTATTTGTGTATCATGTGGATGTAAAATTACCACATAGTATTAGAGTTCTACACTTGAAGTCTACTAGGATCTGTATATGGAGAAGGTTGTTTCTGGTGAGAGGGAGTTGTTGAAGGATTTCAGTGGACATGATGCCTAGAAGACTCCAACGATTGGAGAGATCCATGTTAGAGATTAGTGTTGAGATCTATGAAAAGTCTAGGGTTTGACGCCATAGTTGCTCTAAAGATTGGGGTGTTTCTAAACCTTTGAGAGGTTGTTGATTTGAGCTATTTTATTGCTGATTTGTTTTGTTAAAAATGTTGTTCAAGGGATTGTAGGACTAGCATCCACATTGGGGCTCAAAATAAGTGATAAGTTGAAGGGTGCTTTCGACTTCACTTTTTGAGGTTTGGATTGTAGATGCTCATGGAGGAGACTAATATTTGGGAAATAGTAGAAGGAAATCCATGGTTACTACAAGGGCAACATGATGGCTTAGTGCAATCTGAGAGAGCAAGGCAAAGAGAATCATCCTAGATACAATGAAAAACCATTTGACCCCTAATTGTATGGAAGATAACATATGAGATGTGTGTAGCATTTACATCTCTGCATGTTGGGAAGTTGCTCTTGAAGAGCCAATGCACTTATCCTCACATGAGTAATATAGACATAGTTTCTAGTGAGCTTCTCCAGATCATTAGGTTAAGAGATCAACACATGGCCATTGGTACGAAGCTTGGAAATGTTGAGTTGATACCTATTGCAATGAATTGGTTTTCAAAGCTTTGGGATGCTTTTGTCGAGGTCGAAACAAGTCAACAAACATTAATATCTAAGGAAGAAGAATCTCAACACACACCCCTCATTGGAAGCGTGAGGAAAAGAGGAAAGAAGGACCCAAGAAGGGTGACAAGGAACATTCTCTTCTTCATCTCTTCACAGAAATAAAGACTTAAGTGATGTAAGTGTTTCAAGCTTCACAAGATGAGCCGCTATGCATCTTGGTGTCCCATGAAGAAGAAGGAAAAGAATAAAAAACACTAGAAACAATATGCATGTGTATAAACTTTAGATAGAGAAAATGAGTTAACATACTTAAGCTTGAGACCATCTTCTCCATTGTATCGTGCCTTTTGCTGACACCATTTCTAGTGTAAGATGGTGTGTGGACAATGGAGCATCCATACATATGACTTTCTACAAGAAGGTTTTTAGAGGACTTCAAGAACAAAAGGTTGATATACAAATGGATTAGCCAATGATGCCACATATCTTGGTATAGGAATGGGATATATTGTTAAGATATGTAGACTCTTAGTTGAGATCAACTTGGTCTAATGTGTTAAATAATGTAACTAGCTTTGGTCTTCATAATTGTAGATGTCAAAATAAAATTTTATTATTAAAGAAAAATGACTTATTAAATCATGGGTTTCATGGTTGGGTCAATGTTTTCTAGGTCAAAGTCCCCATTAAGGACTTCTAGGTTTTGTCTTGAGTCACTACAATCATTGTCATTTCTATTAGAGCCTTCTTGGGCTTTTGTATCATGTAAAAAAAATTATTTTCAAGTCAAAAAAGGTAATTCGTCACCTCCACACCAAGTCGGCTTTGCCCTCAACAAGTCAGCCTAGATTAGGGCAATTCGACCTCACAAGAAGCTTATGTATTGAGCAATTCGACTTCATTTGGTGAGCATCATCAACCAAATCAATCTCTAAGAAGCAGTAATTCAAAAAGAGTGTGAAGTTACAGGAGAAGAAGGAGAGAAGTTGGAAAGAGGAAAAACGAGTTTTTGGGCTACCTTTCTCTCACACGTGCAAAGATATTGAGCTGAAGCTAGGGCTGAAATTTTGTTCCTGTTGCAGGGTTGAAGTTCTGAAGTTGGGGGCGAAAACCTATTGCTGGGACCGAAATTCTGATCTGAAGTTTCACTTTGAAGAGTTGTGACTTGAAAGGCTGAGTAAAGGACATCTACAAGGAGGAAGGGTTGACTTAGTGGTTGGAGGAGGTCTTTGTCTAGGTCTAAGAAGCCGGGAAGTGTCTCATCTTGAATTGAATTACTAAAGGAAGAGTTCTTGATTGGGTTTTCCCCTTATAACGGTTTTTCCTTGGTTGTGCGCCTACATCTTGTGTCTCTTGTTCTTGTGATATTCACACACACATAATTTGGTAATTGCTTGATGAAAGATAATATAATAAAGAAGTTAAAGAGACCAACATAATTCATAAGAAATTATCAAGAAAGAGGAATCAAACCTTAATATCTACTACCATTGATTTATCAACATGGTATCAGATCTAAGGTCAAAGAAGGTTGGACATCACTTTATTGGCTTGGAAGAAAATGTTACTCCCTCTATGACAAGTTACTTTAAGATGGGGTTCAATATCATAAGAATTGCAGGAAGCTGGATTGGAAAAATCATCTACAACTTATCTAAGAAAGTCAAAAGCGAAGGGTTCTTGGTTGAACTTACAAGTACTCTTGATGATGACAATGCATGGATCATTTATATTGGAGCATCAAGATATATGATAGGGGAAAGCAGACAACTTCATACTCTATCAAAGGAACAATCATCTCATGCAGTGGAGCTAGGAGACAACAACAGTTATGCAGTCAAGGGCCTTGGATCTACATCTTTGAAGCTAGAAAATGGAGCAAAGCTACACCTCAACAATATACTTTATGTTCCAGGTTTGAAAAAGAATTTACTTTCAATTTCTTGTTTAGAAGATAAAGGAGATAGGGTTGCCTTTGTAGATGGTAAAGTTTTGGTTTGGGGAAAGGATTCAAGCATTGAAAAAGTGAAGGTTATTGGAGTTCATGAAGGAAGACTATATAGAGTTATAACACCATCTCCTCAAGCCCTAGTTCACATGGAAATCAATCCTATCGAACTATGTCATAGAATATATGGGCATATACATTACAAGATCATTCCCTCTCTCAATCAAATGGTAAATGGCATCCCTAACATCAAGGAAGACCGTGAATGAGTTTGCAAGGGATGTGCTTTGGGAAAGAATACAAGGAAGCCTTTCACAAGCAGTAATACAATGTCTAAGGAAATATTAGACTTCATTCATTCCAATGTGTTTGGGCCTATGTCTAACAAAGCACTTGGAGGCCATCTTTATTATGTGACCTTCATTGATGATCACTCTAGGAAGACATGGCTTTACCTTCTCAAGACAAAGGACAAAGTATTTGAAAAATTCAAGGAGTTTAGATCTGAAATGGAAACCTTAACTGAAAGAAAGATAAAACCTCTAAGATCTGGCAATGGTGGGGAATACACTTGAAAATAAATAGTTTCATATTGTAAAGAAGCAAGTATTAAGAGGGAGCTCATTGTTCCCTACAATCCCAAGCCAAATGGAGTTGCAGAAAGGAAAAATAGAACAATTGAAGAATGTATAAGAACTATGATATTTGATCAAGATATACCAAAGTTTCTATGGGATGAAGCAACAATGACAACTTGTTCCATTGAGGACTTATAGGTTTTGTCTTGAGTCATTAGAGTCATTGTCATTATTATTAGACCCTTCTTGGGCGTTTGTATCATGTAAAAGTAATTATTTGTAAGTTAAAAAAGGTAATTTGTCACATCCACACCAAGTCAGCATTACCCTCAACAAGTCGGCCTGGATTAGGGAAATTCGACCTCACAAGAAGCCTATATATTGAGTAGTTCGACTTCATTTGGAGAGCATCATCAACAAGTTCGATCTCTAACAAGCAATAACTGGAAAAGAGTGCAAAGTTGTAGGAGGAGGAGAGAAGTTGGGAAGAGGAAAATCAAATTTTTTGGCTACCTTTCTCTTACACATGCGAAGATATTGAGCTGAAGTTGGGGCTGAAATTATGTCTCTGCTGCAGGGTCAAAGTTTTGAAGCTGGGGGCTGAAAATCTGGTGCTGGGGCTGAAATTATGATTTGAAGCTGCACTTTGAAGAGTTGTGACTTGGAAGGTTGAGTAAAGGACATCTACAAGGAGGAAGGGCTGACTTGGTAGTTCGAGGAGGTCTTTGTCTAGGTCTAAGTTTGGAAGTGTCTCATCTTGAATTGAATTATTGAAGGAAGAGTTCTTGACTGGGTTTTCCCCTTATAGGGGTTTTTCCCTGGTTGTGCCTACATCTTGTGCCTCTTGTTCTTGTGATCTTCACGCACACATAATTTGGTAATTGCTTGATGAAAGATAATATAATAAAGAAGTAAAAGATGTAAACATAATTCACAACTAATTATCAAGAAAGAGGAATCAAACGCTAATATCTTCTAGCATTGATTCCTCAACATAACGTGCTTGACATCTTGAGCAACCTTTGATGTTTCTACATCTTCAACAACATTACATTAACAAGACCATTTTTAGCATTTTCCTTAAAGCTTCTACATGGCATCATCAACATACAAGTATAAGTATGTTTTTTTTTTTTTTTTTGACTTTTTTCATCCCATTTGTTTTATTATTTATAACTACATTATGCCCTCATCTCCCTACATTGCTTAATTCATATGCGTTGTTGCTCACAACTTTATTTTCATTTTTGTCTTCATTATTACTAGCATATTTCCTCCATGTGTGGCCCCACTTTGCATATTTTCACTTGCATCCTCATGTTTTTTAACTATTCCCAACTAGTCATTTTTCTTTGTCTTTTACTATTTTGTGCCTATTCATCAACTTCATGGCATATCATTACCTTTATGGTCAATTTGAATCGCAACTCTTGTTATGGTGGCTAAATATAGTGTATGGATTTTTCTCTTTGTAATAACAATAACATCTCCCCATGATATCATTGTATTCAGATTGGATAATGCATAAACTAGACAAGGCCTAACCCATCTTGCTCACAATGAATCAACATGCATTGAAATTTTACCTTGGATATCTCTTCCTTGGTCCAAATGCATGGGTTTGGCCTCCTATCTCATGTTTGGTACCATGGAAGGATCCCTTGGTCCAAACTTCGGTATTTTACCGCTTGGTTGCATATTTAGGTATAATAAATATTGTTTTCCTAACTAAGTTTGGGTCTTGTGCAATGAACAACGTTTAAGTTAAGAGAATCAATTTGATTCTCTCATATTCCTAACCCATTACAATATTTTTATTTGGTAAAGTTTCCATTTTTCTTGGGTGGTTTAGACACACAATCTTAGTTGCAAATTTACTTGTAAATACCACACTTGTGGCTTACAGTTTGCTCATTCTCGCAAAGTAAAGGATGTTACTTCTTATCAAAACCTATGGTTTGGCCCAAATTCTCGCAATTTGTCAATGACACCTATTCTTTAGCCATCATAATGGGAATGTTGCTTCCAGTTTGAGTGAAATGACAAGCTATGTGAACTAGCATTTCATAATTTAATTATACTGACTCTTGCTCTATGTTAAGGGTCTTTAGCCCCATTTTATGCTTTGAAACTCTATAGGATTGAAATCTCTCTTGTGATTTAACAATCTCCTTCCACGTTCATTACTCGTGGGCTTTCTTGGATCTTAATATTCAACAACTTTGCTATTGTTCAAGGCTATTATAATTGGAATCTCCTCTTAGTTCATTTAGATCTCTCTTTGTTAGATTAGTTGATTGCATCTTGTGGTGTCTTGTCTTATCCCTACATCCACTTTGGTCTACAACCTGCATCCCCACCTTAAAAGAAGCTTCCATACAAGCCTATGAGAGAGTAAATAACATGCTTCACCAAGGGCATAATAGGTCACATACTTACATTCCATTGTTAGATCTTTTGTGTATGGTTTGTATGTTCTCATTTCATTTCTTTGGAAATATATTAGCCTTGCTTGTTTCTATAAGGAGAAGATCAAGATCACCTTTGGTACACATAGTAGATTCTGACCTTATTCTTTGCCATAAGTTGTTTGTTCTCTTCTCAAATCCTGAGTAGTTGCCTTAGACTGATTTTTATTAAGTTAGTTTATGATTCAATTCTAACGAAGGGTTTTTTCCCACTTGGGAAGAAGTAAATCATAGGTCTCCCTTCCCAATTTCTTTGTTGACCACTAGAGAAATTGTTAATAAACTTAATATTTGTTGTGAATCAATTGCATTTGGTTTAAAGAAGAGTAAGCTAGTTCACATTTACTTTGATTTCAAATATGAACTTTTACATGTTAAGTAGCTCATATAAGGAAAATAAATGAAACAACATAGTTTGTGTTCACACTTATTCTGCATTGTTTGCATAATTATTTGATCTATCATTATTGCTATAATAATCCCTTTCCAACATAGATATCAATGCTATACCAACTTAATAGTTTATTAATAAGATAAATCCCTTAATTTACTTAGTGTCTTATCTAACTAGGCTCTCCCAATTTTCCCAACATCTGCCAAAACTTGGTGGCAACTCCAAGCCATCGATTCTAGTCTTCATATCTTGAGAAGCCTTAGTTTGGTAGCGTGTTGGCCTTCCAATTGGATTTAGGTGCCATCCTATTTTTCCTAGTATCTTAGAGCTATTGATTGGAATGTGCTCCTCCCAACTCATCCTTTTGAGGTTATTTTTCGATTCCTCCTTTGGGACACACACAATTTACATTATTGATAAAAAAATTCTTTTGAGAAAATAAAAAATGGCATTATAAGAAGTTGATGATAAACTTATGGACCATAACAACTTTTAGGGAATGAGAAATGCATTAATCAAAGGTCTATAAGGGTTGTTGTAGTCATCATCAGAGAAACATTACAACGAGAGAGTTTGCTAAAAGAATTGAATATAGAACAACATAGAAGATGAGGAAATACACTAATCTTGTAGGAAAACTATCCTCCTTCTAACCACAAATATGATAAGAATATAGTAGAAACTTTAAGTATAATTGAGTTCCGCTTTAAACAAATTTATATGCATGATGGAATATTGACTTCAAGTCCTACCATGAATTGACCAAAATTCATTGAAAATTAGATCATGGTAGCTTTGAGTTCTTGTAAAACTGGATTTTGACACTAATAGAAGTCACTTACAAACTTATATGATTTTGAAAATGAAGATGGTCATTTCATATTATTGTCCATATTATATAATAAAAAAAAACTAAAAGTTATATAAAATCATTACCCTTTCAAAAAATATTTTTAAATTTAATGAAATAGAAAAAATAGAGTTAATAATAAATAATTATTTAAAATCATTCAAATTCAAATTTTTACAAGCATAACATCGTGGTATTGGAAAGTTTTTGACCTCTTAAAATTAGTTTCCTTCCCTTTCATCATGAAGATTACATGAGACTAAGTTGAAAATTTGACAAATCAAATTAGTGTAAAGAGATTACATAAGATTAATTTGAAATTTTGACGAAGCAAAATAGTGTAAAGAATTGTGTACTCTAACTGTAATATGTTTTTGCTTCCTTTTATTTTATTTTATTTTTTATTTTATTTTTCTTTAAAATTAGATAAATATGGTTGTAATATGTTTTTGCTTCCTTTTATTTTATTTTATTTTTTATTTTATTTTTCTTTAAAATTAGATAAATATGGTTTTATAAAATTTAAATGGTCAATTTTTATTTTTATTTTTAATTAAATCTATTACACATTTTAAATAAAAAATATACCTCTTATAAAAAAATCTATTTAGAATACTAAAATTCTAAATAGCACTAAAAATCCAAGATTGTAAAAGTGCTAAAGAAAGTTATCATAGAAAAATGTCAAACATTGTGTCTTCAATATCGAAAACATAATATAAAAACCAGAAAAATCAATCTTTGAAGGTGGCTTCATGTGACCTCCAGTGATAAAATTTAAAGGGTTGGTCTTAATTTCATTAGATGGGCATATATCCATGCCGTCGTTCCATAACAAAAAGCTTAAAAAAATGCATTTCAATTGACTTTGTTGGTGAGATATTTGAAAGATCAAACTTTACTAATAGATTTCACATCCCATAGTATTTTGTCTCTCTTATGAGTCTAAATAGGAACTAAACATAAACATATAGAAATTACCACATCTTTCAATGGGATTGTCATAAGAACAAAAATATGACAAAACATAAATACTTATATTAGAAGTATATGAAAGGTCTCACTAATGAGTGACTTTCTTTATGGTTTTCATCTTAGATAAAACCCCACCACAAGGCCCTTTCCCTAATTATTGTTGGGGGAATATGGTTGGAAAGAAACCAAGCCATCTTCAAAGATAAGGCTACTTCTACATCCAAGATTGTTATTCAAAGCCTAGCCATTGCACAAATTATTTCTTGCCAGGAACCTCTTTTATGTTCCCATCATCCTCCTGTTACGGATATACAAACATGCACAACTTGGGCATTATTTGATGGGGTGGTACAAAGGATACCCTCTCTAGGAGGAGCCAACGAAATTGTTAATCTTTCTCTAACATTTTCTGTATCTTTTTCTACGAATATTGGTTATGTTTCAAACAATTAAGTTGAACTTGTTTCTTAAATTATTACTTTAGATCGCTACCTCACATGGAATCTCCTCTATTTATGTCTATGGGGACTCTTCAAATGTCATTAATTGGGTAAAAGTAACTGCAAGTATCCACAATTGTATTTTCTCTCCAATTTTTTAGAAAATAGAATAGAAAATTCCTCACTTTACTCGGAATTGTTAATCTTTCTCTAACAATTTCTATATCTTTCTCTACAAATATTGGTTATGTTTCAAACAATTAAGTTGAATTTTTGTTCTTAAATTATTACTTTAGATTGCTACCTCACATGGAATATCCTCTATTTATGTCTATGTGGACTCTTCAAATGTCATTAATTGGGTAAAAGGAACTGCAAGTATCCACAATTATATTCTCTCCACTTTTTTAGAAAATACAACAACAAATTCCTCACTTTACTTAGATTTCCTTGTATCGCCTCTACAAGCACTAGGATACAGAAGCAGTTGCCCCTGTAGAAGGTTGGATTGGATATGAATGAAGGCACATTTGAAATCACATAAACTAAAGAAAACTAGCAACATTTTTTTTCTTCTTAACCATTGGGTCTAAGAAATAGTTTTGGAATCACATGATTGTTTATTGATGTATCTCTTTTCTCCGATTTTTTTTTTTTTTTTTGTAATGATATTTTGAGATGTATATGAGAATAGGAAGAGAATAAATTAGGACAAAAAAATTATTGATGAAATTCAATGACTACAAAATGCCACACAACATATACAATCTATAATTTTGTTTTGGAGAAATTTGAAAAAGATGTTATAATGTCCATTCAAATACATATTTAAAATAAATAAATCCGACCATAAAAATTCTTACAATTATTTTAATGATTTTAATGGAAAATATAAAATATAATGTTTATATCTAAAAATTAAATACTACTTATATATTTTATATTTTAAAAACTAAGTTAGTTAGCATCAAAGACTCATGAGTGATTTCAATAAAAATTTACATTTTAAAAACTAGTTAAGGCGGTGAAAGATAAATGAGCAACTCATATAAAAGCATTAGTATAGTTTCTCTCAACCACATTATTGCAAAATGTGGTACTCTACAGGTTTTAATTACCAATGCAAGTATGATAATAAGCATGCTAAAGGAACAAATTTCAATCAAATATTTTTCTGAATGTTTCATCAATTGCATTTAAGGTTTCATTCTCAAATTTCAGGAGGTGCCTCATCTGTAATCTAAATATTTCAAAAAAGAGAACTCAATCTGTAGAAGGTGAACCCAAAGAACCTTTTGCAAAACACATTTTATACTTATATAACCTTGCAATCCCCCAAAGAAAGTAATTGTAAATTTTCTCACCTTGACTGGGTGGGAGCTTTCTTCCTTTTGCAGGGGATTTGAAACCCAATATTGTGATGATCCCAAACCCCCAATGGCAGGGGCAACTACTCTGGTATGCAAAATTACACTAAACATGAAGAACATGAATAAGAGATTTATTGGAAGGTTGTGCATTAAAGCAGTAACTGGGAGAGATGTGCACTAGCCTATAGAAAACCAAAATGAACAAACATTATTACTTTCAAAATGTTCGATTAGTCCAAACGCAACATCAAGGAAATTTCCACAGAAAGAGGTCTCTCTCAGAAAAAAACAAGGAAACAAGATCACTCACTTATTTCCAAGAAGAAATACCAAAAGGTAAAGTGCAACCCATATTGCAGAAATTTAATGTGGATAGTTACTTTAATGTCATGTTAGAGGAGGAAAAACAACCCATCACTACCCAAAGGCAATGCAACAACCTCCAGGCTCCATTACGTTTTATTTATTGCTACAACAACCTTTTGCCACTTGCGTAGTAGTGTACTCTATACTCTAGAGTCAATATGCCAAAATTGTCAAAGAACAAGGTGAACCGACGGTCCATCAAACCGACAACCATTCAATAATTTAAATTTTCAAAAATGTCTGACAAACTCACAACCCTTCATAGGGAATTTTAAAATATTATTTGATTTTTTTAAAACCTCTAGAATTCAAAATTATTTTTTTTTGGCAGGTAATTTTATCTTAGCATTTCTCTGGCGTGGTAGAGGCCCATTGAAGGGCTATGACGTGTTCAATTTTAACAATAGCGACCTCCTCAGATATCATATCACTTTGTATAAACTATGTATCTCAGCATCCCTTCTAAAACCCTAACAGTTGAAATTCCTTCAAACTGATCTGGATATCGATATTGGATCTGGCATATCAACAATGTTGCACCATTGTGGAGCTCTAATAGCTAGATTTGTTCTCCATGTGAACAACACCCAAGGAAATAGGGCCGCCACTCCCTCTAGATTTTTTGTTTGCATTGCTCAAGATATTGCAACAACTCTATGTCATTCTAACTTTGTTCCATGGTAATTTAATCACCCCATTGTTTTATTATTCACAAGTTGACTTTGTTTTGCTTCAGTTTTAATATGCTCCCACATATGGAATTGTGAGTTAATCTCAATACCAAATGGGTTATTGAGACCACTTTAGTCAAATAACATAAATCAAATTTTAGTAATACTTCAACAAGCAAGTCACTTAGGAATCTATTATGTGACTCTTTCTTTTTTTCCAAAAAAAACGACTTCAATTCATTAAAAAGAAGTTTCATATACACAGGATTTTCAATTGTTTCACTGCAGCACAAAATTATCCATTTATACTATTACATTTTCCACATATAGATCTAATTACTATCTCTATTAACTATTGCTAGTAGAAAATGATGAAATCAATGACTAGATGACTAAAAAAGTTAATCATCGCAATTATTTCAATTGAATTACTAATTTTGAGCAATTTTAAGTGACCGAACTAAAAATGAAAAACTTAAATGACTAATTTAGTCTAGGGATAAAATGTACGACTAGATAATACGTGGCTAAACTAAAAGTGACTAACTTAAATGACTAATTTAGTCTAGGATTAAAAAATGTGACTAGATAATAAGTGATACAATTATTTCATGACGAGACTACCCTACAAGCCACCAAATTTCTATCATATCCATGAGGTCAACAATAATTTGTGGTTCAAGATATAGCTAATTTGGAACAAACTTAGCTCTAGAGCCTAGGATTTTTTTCCACCTCTAATGTTTATGGACAAAGAGATCAATTTCTAAAGCATGTGGGAGCCAAACTATCACCTTTCCCATGTTGACTCCCTCTATTGTCCATCATGGAAAATATCCATAGATTAGTTATCCTTACTAAAACAAACATTTCATTGGAAATGATCATTAATCCTATGACATTACTACTTCACTATACTTTTTTACCACACAAAGCTTATTTTGATGTCTACCCTTCTTATTTCATGACAAGACTACCCTACAAGCCACCAAATTTCTATCATATCCATGAGGTCAACACCAATTTGTGGTTCAAGATATAACTAAGTTGGAACAAACTTAGCTCTAGAACCTATGTTATTTTTCCACCCCTAATGTTTATGGACAAAGAGATATCAATTTTCTAAAACATGTGAGAGCCAAAGTATTACCTTTCCCATGTTGACTCCCTCTATTGAACATCATGAAAAATATCCATAAATTAGTTATCCTTATTAAACCAAACATTTAATTGGAAATGATGATTGATCATTACCATGAAATTTCTACTTTTCTACACTTTTTAATCACACAAAGCTTATTTTGATATCACCATAATTCACTTTTGATAAATCAACCAAAATCCCCTCAAATAATATTTGGTGATACAAAGACCTAACAATTTTCATAAATTAATAATTATTTATAATTAGAAATACCTCCCATTAAACAAAAGAAAATACTCAACATTTTATTTAATGGAATTTAATTCCCCTTGAAAAACACACAAGAATTTAACATGAGAATTTCATTTAAGTTCCATTCAAGGTTTCATGGATTTGTTTCTTTCAAATATCAAAATTGTTTATTTCCCTCCATTTGAAAGGTTTGTCTAGGGGAAGAAGGAGAAGGAAAGGCACGACCATGCCATCACACGTATGATTTAATTCATTTGATTAAATTCATGAGATTGGATTCTCCATGCCTCCAATTGTGGTGATTTTGTTCTACCGCGGGATTGTGCACAAGATTTCCCACACTACTGGGCAATGACCCATACCCAAGCCCTCCATATCTCTGAGAAACTTCAAAATACTTTTATACAAGTACAATGTGACGCTCAACTAAATGAGATCTATTTGGGTAGGCCAAATACATCAGGAAACTTGATTATGGAAACGGGAACGGAAATGGGCCTCGCCTCTAATAAAGATAGTCATAGTAGGGTACTACCATCCATCAATCAAGTTTTCCCGTCGGATTATGTATTAGGTTCTAGAGGGAATCCTGACTACTGATGGGGTTGGAAAGGCACAAAAAGGTGCCTAAAACGAGGATTCGAAGGTTAAAGCCCATGTTTCATTAGGCTATTTCCATCATCAAATAGGATTGGATGGAGAAGTTGTTTGGTTTGTGCACCTCATTCTACTTAGGAATCATTTCTCTATCAGTGTAAGCTGAATGGACTATATGTTTCTTTTTCTCTCTTGTCCTCCCTGACTTGCATTATGAGGCTATATCTCCAGGATTCCATGGGGGAAGATGAACCCAAAGGCATAAGCGATAATGGCTTCACCAAAGAATACGGAAGGTGCCTTTTTGACACAAAAATCAACCAAGAAAAAAATCAAATAAGAGAGCAAAAATACATTGATTACGACAAGGAAATAAAATATGCTAAGAACATCGATGGTCACAAGACATATGCTCTAGCACAGATGGATTATGATGATCCAATCATCCCTAAAAATGATAGAGACCCAAAAAGGACCTCAGATTCGCCTGGACCTAGGCTTTTGAGAGTCCCAAAGCAAAGAAATTGGATGCCGAGGAAATGGACGTGGACTTAGACAAGCAGGATTGAGACTTTGTGCTAGAGAAGAAGCTTCCAGAGACCAAACCCACTCAAAAGTTAGCTAACTGCATTTTAGCTTTATTTTTTAATATAAGAATTATTGTTTCTTTCCCATGAGGAACTTCTATTGGTTAAGGTGTCGAGTTTGAATGGTAAATATTCTGCCAAAATCGCCTAGGGATTTCGTGTTATGACATCTGGCTGGCGCGGATCACAGTGACAATGCATCCTATTGGTTGGGTTAAACTCTCCTCTCCACACTGGTGAATCAATGTTAACTTGGGTGTCCTAGGTTAATTAATTGGGTTTCATAGCATTCTCATTTGTTCACTATTTTAACTGTTGCTTTTTTCAATCCTTCTTTCCTGTTCTTTTCCCATAATTTTAGTTCCTTACGGCCATATTAAAATTTAATGATTACCAACATACTGTATTTTTTGTTGTGGTGTCATTAATTTAGGATGTTTTAAACACAATTTTATTTTTAGATGTAAATTTTATTCTAATAAGAAACAAGTGGAAAACAAGCAATATAATGACTTGTGCCCTAAACTTTGTGCCTTGCTTGGCGTGAATTTTCAAGTGTGGGAAAATTTGATAGAGGATCGAATTGGCTATAGTTGATGTTGTTTTTGTGATTGATGATGTCAATTTGAATGACATGTATAGATTGAAAGTGACTATAGTTGATGTTTTATTTGTGATTGATGATCTCAAGTTGAATGGCATGTATAGATTGAAATATGTCATCATAGATCAAATGACAATGGGATATTGAAAGCTAAAAGAAAAGTTGATAGAGTCAACCCATAAAATGGAGTAAGTGTTTGACCAAGATTCAATTAAATCTAATCAAAATTGTGTTAATAGTGAGTTCATTGGGGTTCTTTGCTCCCAATGGAGAAATACGCCTGAGATAGAATCACTACAGAGAGTTCTTAGGAATCTATTCTTGAAATTCTATTAACTTTCTTAGAATTCCAGGATGTGGTTCCTTCCATGGAGCACTCTTCGATGCTCCATAGACATAAATTGACGCCAAAATTTGGTTATTTCCTAGCCACCTCAGTCAAATATTTGTCATATTTTCCAAAAACAACATACTTGCCCTCAAGACCTCGATCAATAATTTTTTTTGGAAACCCATGAATTTCTTGTATAGCACTCGTGAGATTCTTCAAAGAAACCTCAAGATCAATAAACAACTATTTTCAAAACCATTTATCTCATGTGAACGCGAGAAGTAGATGTCCCATAGACACAAAGGAATCTACTTATTCTTTCATCAAATCCTCTGTCCCATTGACATTATCCTTTCTTGTTACTAAAACAAATACATCTATGAACATGGGAGTTTTCTTTATTTCTATTTTCTTTTGTTTGCTCCTGGTTCCATATCATGGACCATAAACTATCCAAATGGGCATTTTAACATTCTTATGAATAGTGGCTACTCTATATATAATCTTAACTATTTGGTAAATATTCTTAGTACCATAAGTGAGCTTCAACTTGCTGTAAAAATTGGAATCCAATAGACTTCAATGAAAATATCTCTTTTGAATTAATTACCCCCCTTGGAGCATCTTCAAAAGTTTTATTTATTGCACGTCCCATTTAGCTCCAGCCTCCACGTATGATTATCCAGTCACGATAGCTGTAAATGTACAAACAAAATTGTGTCCATTGTGATTTGGTCAATTTCAATGCTCCTGGGAGGTTTTGTGAACTTGTTAAGAAAGTTGAAATTTATATGTATACCTATTCTCCACTAACAAAAAAAGGTAAAAAAAATTCAGACCAATGAAAAACTATGACCCAGAATTTATACAGTCCCTTAACGAAAATTTGTTCACTCCAATCCCTATTTGATATCATCCTGGTCTCAAGTGTAACTTAGTAAAGTAGTTTGCCACATGTAATTCATGTCACAGTTTGGAAATCAATGGAATAGTCTCCATCCTTTTCTTCTTTTCACAATAGTCAACCATTTGAAAATAGATAATGGAAGTTTTACACACACATTCTCCACAGTCACATATTTTTCCCTCCTGTGGTCTCTTCTTTCATTTTTGTATCTTTCTTTTTGTTTTAGTGGTTTTTTATTCCTTGCATTGAATTATGGGGTCTCCGTCTTATTATTGCATTTTAGTGTTCTCTTGTTCAACACATTAACTATGGACTCTTATCAACAATTGCTTGTTAGAAACATTTTATGACATATGCCTTAAATGATTGAAAAAGTCATTCATTTATCCTCATTGTCTAACTCACATAGTACTCATGAATATTTTATGTGTTTGAGGTTCGAGCATTGCAAGCAATAGGTTTCGAGATACTTAGATATTAGTAAGGGGGTCTTACAAACAAACATGAAGGTCTTTTGCTAGAGCCTTGCCAATTTAGAAGTTGGCTTCAGGGTGCACAACCCCAGGTGGATATGATTGTATCTTTCCTAGGTCTAGAATTAACATCCTTAGTGGCTTGAGTGCCATACCTTGTGGCCCTCTTTGGCTCACAATTGTCATCTTTGTGATGTCCAGGATAATTGCAACTATTACCACAATGGCATATCCACTTTGAAAAATTTGTGAAATGTGTTAAGACATTTAACCCCTCAAAATAATGTGATGCTACCTCTCATTTAACCTAAGTACTCATTGGGCTACAAATAACAAAATCTACAAAAAAAACAACCTGCATATCAAATCATCAAAACAAGAAAAATACATACAAAATATATATGTCTCTCTTACCTGCAAAGATTCTATTTGCCCCTTCAACCTCATTAAAGGTGCAACAAAACATAAGAAGGTGGACTAATTGACTAGATATAAGTAAGCCTTCTTCATAGGCACTTGACCAAGTCACCAAAATGATCTGCAAGGGCAAAGAATTATCTTGCAATTTAGAAAATACAACTAAAGATAAGTTTCCATGAATTGCAGACAAGGATATGCACTACAAAAAATTTAGCCATGCAAACTGAAATAAGTCAGAAAATACTTGATCCAGGTGGATATTGGTGGCCACCTGCCTTTTCCACCTATGCCTCCAGTCAGTTTCATCTGTTTCCTTGTTTATTTCAACATTTACTATTTTTAGATGTTTTTCAGGTCTTGAACTTCCAGAGCAGTTTTGACCCCCTAAATGACCATTTTTTGAGGTATGGAACATGCCCATACATGCCAACTAGGTATTGTATGTGCCAAACTAAGATAATATGACCAAGGTACAACCCCAGGAAGTTGGTTGTCCAACTAACCCCAACGGGGCCCACAAACTCTTGGTATTACATCTCCTGGGGTTAGGGTTTTGGGTGTTTAGGGTTTTCCCTTGTTGTTCAATAATAAGTAGGCCCTTGAGCCTCATTGTAACACAATTCAGAGGCATGTAGCCGCCACATCTCTTCTCATTGATAAGATACCATCGCCCATGCTAGTTTATTTCCATTATGTTTGTAAGCATATTTTCATATTTTGGTAGTAATGAAATGAAGTGTTATTTCTGCTGCATCTCTATATTTATGGTTATATCTGTAATTTGTTGTGCTTGTTTAAGTTTGGATCAGTGTTATCAGAGCGGTATGCTCTTTCTTTGTTTTTCTTTGCGTGTCCCCAATGAGGTTAGGGTATAAGGAGTTAGGGCTCAAACTAGGTTAACCTTTGCAAGACCAGCCCCACAAACCCCAACGACCTCCCATAGAAGAAGAAAATAAAGATGAGGGGGTAGGAGATCCTTTCAAAATATTACTCAAGGAAGCTCTCGAGCGACAGAGGAACGCGATGATGGTTAACTTTGCTCAGATCCTCTGACGACTACCCACAGGTGAAACATCTTCATCCAGCAACCACTCTGGAGGCACCACCCCTAGTTTTTGTTGGAAATAATACTGAGAGGGGGGGGTGAATCAGTATTATCTAATTCTTTTAATAAATCTTCTTTATTTGTTCTTTGAATTGTTTTTGCATGTCAGTACCATAAAATAATGAGCATGAACAAAAGAAAACAGATAGTCACACCAAAGAACACAAGATGTAAGGTGGAAACCCAATGTGGGTGAAAACCACCTGCTGCAATATGTCTCTATCTTCTTTCAAATTAGAAACTCCTTTTACAATGGTTTTGTACTAGTGCAGTCCTTTACCAGTACGTAGGCTGCAACCTGCAGAGAGCTATAACTCTCTCTCTCGTTTTCCAGTCTCTCCTGGAAGGGAGCTACAACCCCCTACTTCTTTTTCTTACAAGGACCACTTTTCATAAATTTTCAAACTGGATCCATAAGCATCAAATGATCATCAAGTATAAGAGAATCACCCAATCAACTGTAGTAACCAGATCAACAATAATAGGACCAAACCCAAAACACAACAATGATAAACAAAGATCTTAAGAGAAGTAAGCACCCTGCTCAACTGCTCGCTTGCTTACGTAAGCACCCTGCTCAACTGTTGGCCTGCTTACTGTACTCACCCTGATCAACTGCTTGCCTGCTTACAGTACGCACCCTGCTCAACTGCTAGCCTGCTTATGTACGCACCCTGCTCAACTGCTAGCCTGCGTACCTCGCTCTGAGTCCATTGAACTGCCTGCAGACCTCTGCACCTGCAACCCTTCTGTGCCTGCGTATGTACGCACCTGCAACCCTTCTGTGCCTGCGTATGTACGCACCTGTAGCCCTTCTGTGCCTGCGTACCTCCGCACCTTCAACCCTTCTGTGCCTGCGTACCTCCACACCTGCAACCCTTCTGTGCCTGCGTACCGGCGCACCTGAAACGCTTCGTTCCTGCGTACGTACGCACTTTTCTTTCACTGTACCTGTGTACCTTCGGGCATAGATGATTTCAAGACTTCAGAAATAACCCAGACAGTCAGATCTACAGATCTGAACATGCGCCGAAGAGATCTCGGTCCATCAGTAGATTCGCCTTATTTAGATCTAGACCAGATCTAGCCCTCATAAGATATTCAACCAAAAACATGCTCAAGCCAAATGATCTCCTTTGCTTTATATAGGAAAGCTCTTCCTTAAAACATGGATCAATACCACGAGCCGACACCATAATAACCCAATACCGTCGGCTAAATACCAAGAGTAAAACATAAGAAAACCCCACATGTGAATTTCTTTGCCTTGAAATGTGTGCACTGGGGGTACGCACCTCCTGAACGGGATAACTGCGGGTATGTACGCACTTTATGTAACACTAACCTGCGTGTACGCACCTTATGTAAGGTGTACCTGCATACCCCTTATTTTCTTCAATATTTGATAGCTGATCATCAATCTCTGCTGCTGACTTGAAGTACTGTGATCTATCACCTGAATGGGTTGCCATCAAGGACAACTCTTTAGTCATAATGCCAACAATCTCCCCCTTTGGACTTGATGGCAACCTCAAAACTTTAGCTTCATTCTCCCCCTTTGACATCAAGGGCAAAGGGTTATGCTCCCCCTAAGAACATGCTCCCCCTGAATATGAACCCGATCTGCAATGAAGAACCATAATCCACCATGAAAGAGATAGAGACATATTGCAGCTACTTCCAAGATCTCCTTCTGCACATCCTCCATAATGCCAACAATGCATTATATGCTCCCCCTGAACCTGTACCATCAATGAGAAGAGGTTCAGCAATAAGATGATGCATCAACAACCCCCAGCTTTTGCCTGAGGTATTCAAAAGTGTCCCTGGGCAATGGTTTGGTGAGAATATCAGCAACTTGTTCCTTAGAAGGAACATACTCCAACTTGACCTTCTGTTCAAGCACTTGTTCTCGGAGAAAATGATACTTGATTGGTATGTGCTTGGTTTTTGAATGCATAACCGGATTCTTTGAGATGCTGATTGCACTTGTGTTATCACATAAGATGGGGATAGGTGGTGTACAAGTGATTTGAAAATCCTGCAAAGTCTGCATCATCCAAAGGAGTTGGGTGCAACAAGATGCAGCAGCAACATATTCCGCTTCAGCTGTAGACAAGGCAATCGAACTCTGTTTCTTGCTGAACCAAGATACCAGTCTGGAACCCATAAAGAACGCACCACCACTTGTGCTTTTCCTGTCATCCACGATTCCGGCCCAATCTGCATCTGTATAAGCATGAAGTGTAAGATCTGTATCTCTAGGATACCATAATCCATAATTTTGAGTCCCTTGAAGATATTTGAAAATTCTCTTCACTGCCTGAAGATGAGTCTCCTTCGGATTTGCCTGAAATCTTCCAACTATTCCAACTGCATGCATGATGTCTGGTCGGGTACCTGTCAAATAAAGTAAACTTCCAATCATAGATCTGTAGGTTGGTTGATGTACTGCTGCAGATTCATCATTTGCACTGAGGCTACATCCTGTGACCATGGGTGTACATACTGGTTTTGCATCTTCCATACCATATTTCTTCAAAATCTGTTTGAGATACTTGGTTTGAGATAAAAAGATTCCTCCTTCTTTTTGTTGGATTTGCAAACCAAGGAAATATGTCAGTTCTCCTAGCAAGGACATTTCAAATTCTTTCTGCATGACCAAGGCAAAGTTTTGACTCATAGCTTCTTCATTGCTCCCAAAAATAATGTCATCTACATACACAACAAGTATTAGCAATTTGTCATTTTCAACTTTTATATAAAGATTGCTATCTACCGATCCTTTTGAAAAGCCTTGTTGATGAAGATATTTGTCCAAACAGTAGTACCAAGCCCTTGGAGCTTGTTTGAGACCATAGAGAGCCTTTTTCAATCTGCATACAAGATTTGGATCATTTCCAAGAATGAACCCATCTGGTTGTTCAATATACACTTCTTCTTCCAAGTCTCCATTCAGAAAGGCTGATTTCACGTCCATTTGAAATACTTTGAAGTTTTGAAAACTTGAGAGAGCAAGGAACATTCGGATGGCCTCAAGTCTTGCAACAGGAGCAAAGGTTTCTTCAAAGTCTATTCCTTCTTGCTGCGCATACCCTTTACAAACAAGTCTGGCTTTGTTTCTAATTACTTCTCCATTTTCATTCAATTTGTTTTTGAAGACCCATTTTGTCCCGATAACATTCTTATCTTTTGGTCTAGGAACCAGCTCCCATGTGTTGTTCTTTTCGATCTGCTCAAGTTCTTCATCCATTGCTTTCACCCAACATTCATCTTTGCATGCCTCTTTCACATTTTGTGGTTCAGTAGAGGAGAGTAATGCCAAATAGCTTGAAGCTTCTGCAACTGTTCTTCTTGTTTGTACACCTGCTTCTTTCTGCCCCATAATCTGAGATTCTGGATGGTTCTTCTGAACATATCTGGATGGAGTCTTTTCTTCTATTCTTGTTTGCTCCTCAGGTTCTTCTTCTTCATCATTCTGTCGTTGGGGGTAGCCTTCATCTTCTTCGATGTCTTCATGATGTACTTGCCTAGGAATGTATCCCTTCTCATCAACCACTACATCAATGCTGTCAACAATTCTGCCAAGTCTTTTATTGTAGCATTTGTATGCTTTGCTGTGTGGAGAGTAACCAAGAAGAATGCCTTCATCTGCTCTAGGTTCAAGTTTGCCAAGCTGCTCATCAGTATTCTTGATATAGCATTTGCTCCCAAAGATTTTGAAGTGCTTTACTGAAGGAGTCCTACCACTCCAGAGCTCATGAGGAGTTTGAGTGCTGTTCACCCGGACATTTGTTTTGTTGAGAATAACAACTGCAGCATGTGCAGCTTCACCCCAGAAAGTTGCGGGAGTTCCTGACTCATCAAGCATAGCACGAGCCATTTGTTGGACTGTTCTGTTCATTCTTTCCACAACTCCATTTTGCTGAGGAGTTCTTGCTGTAGAGAATTCTCTTCTTATCCCATGTTCTTCACAGAAATCGAAAAATTCATTTGAAGTAAATTCCCCACCTCTGTCGGATCTGAGGCACTTAATTTTGTGACCTGATTCATTTTCAACCAAGGCTTTGAAGGATTTGAATTTTTCGAATGCTTCATCTTTGCGCTTCATAAGTCCTAACCAGACAAACCTGGAGAAATCGTCAATGAATAATATCAAGTATTCTTCTCCTCGAGGTGTTCTTTTCCTGAAAGGACCGCATGTATCTGTATGTACTAGCTCAAGAGGCATGCTAGCTGATCCTTCTTTCTCTGGAAAGTTAGTTCTGGTTTGTTTTCCAAACTGACATGATTTGCATATGGTGTTGTCAGGAATTTTGATATCTGGAAGATCGCGAACTGCCTGATATTTACATGCTTTCCTTATTTGTGAAAAGCTTAGATGTCCCAACCTCCGATGCCATAACCAGTGCTCATCATCCTTGCTCAGATAGCATTGTTGTTGTCCTTCTTCAAATATGTACAGATTATTTGGAGTTCTTTTGCCTTTGATCACTGTTTTACCTGTATCAAGATCACGAACAAGACATCCATTTGATCTGAATATAACCTCAGTTCTTTGATCACACATCTGGCTGACACTTAGAAGATTATGCTTCAATCCATCAACATACAAAACATTTCCAGCCTTGACCTTTTCTTTTAACTGAGCAATGCCTTTTCCTTTTATAGTTGCAGGAGTATCATTTCCAAAAGAGACTTTCTTTCCCTTTTCTAGAGTAGAGTAAGACTCAAGTTTTTCTTTATCACCTGCCATATGCTTCGAACATCCACTGTCAATGTACCATAGATTTTCCTGTCCTTCTGCATAAAATGCTATCCCACATCTTTCTGTTTGAGGTTCCTTTATTCTCCATGTTTTGGTGCTTGAGGCTTGTTCCTTTTTCTGCTGAAACCTGCTCCTGCATTCAGAGTCTTCATGACCAAAGTTATTGCAAATAGAACATTCAACTTCATTTTCAAGAACCGAAAAGTTGTTATAGGTCCTTTTTGTAATCCCCGTCATACTTCTTTGTTTTTGAGCTTCCCTAGTCATGATCGTTTTATATGCAACACATTGAGCTGCTTTGTGACCAAAGTTATGGCAAGAAAAGCATTGTCCATTGAAGAAACTTCTGCGGTTATCGAATCTACCAGCCAATTGATTGTAATTTCTATTGTCATCTATTCTTGAACCAAATTGAGAAGATTTTACCTGTGGCTGGTTGTAGCTTTTGTTCACCCTTAAGATGGATTGCCCCTGATAGTTTCTGTTTGTAATTCGTCCCTGCTTTACCTGATGATCTTCATTGTGCTTTTGCTCATTTCTTCTTGCTGCATCAAGATAACTTTTTGAGGTGGATGCTTGAGAAGTTTCTCCATTATAGCCCAGACCTGTCTTGTTTAGTGGAGACCGCTGCACATTGATAATCTCATCCAAAGTTTCAGATCCTTTGACAAACTTGAGATTAATAGCTTTTGTTTTCTCAATCTCTTTTCTAAGACCAACAATTTCACCTTCTAATTTTTCAAGATGTTTTTCCTTTTCATCAATTTGAAATTGTAGAGTATCAATGATCATGTTCTTTTCTTCTATACATCTCTTGAGTCTAGTAATTTCATCATAAAGGTTATCCACATTTATAGCATCCATATAATCATCATCTTCAAATGCCATTAACAACTTATATTCATTACCTTGTTCATCTTCATCACTGTTTGATAGACCATCACTATCTTCATGAGTGTAGTAGCTTTTCTTATTTGCATTCTGTTTCTTGTTCCATCTAACAGGTTCCTTTCCTTTATCCTTATAAGGACATTTTGCAGCATAATGACCTACTCTTCCACAAGCAAAGCATTTAAAAGGTAACTTACCTCTGAACCTTCCAGAACCCCTTTGAAGATTTCTGACAAAATTTGATTCTTCTTCCTCTTCTTCTGGGACGTGGCTCGCTTCATAATAATCTCCTTTGCCTGATGCCTTGAAAGCAGCTTCTCTTCTGTCTGATGGACCTCCCTTTCTCATTTCATAAGCAGTTAGAATTCCATGTAGCTGAGACATAGTAAGAATTCGTAGATTTTCCTTTTCTTTTATTGCAGATACTTTAGATTCAAACTTGGGGGACAATGATCTTAGAACCTTTTCAACTACAATAGCCTCTTTTATTTCTTCACCCAAATTTTTCATACAGTTAACAACCTCATCTACCCGAAGAAAATAGTTAGCCACACTTTCATCATTATACATTTTGAGAGTCTCATACTGAATTCTGAGAGTTTGAAGTTTAGCACGCTTTACCTGTTCATCTCCTTCATAGCTCGTGACAATTTTGTCCCATATCTATTTTGCGGATTTATAGTGCATTACCTTCATGAATTCTGAGTGAGATATACATCCTAATAGAGTACTGACTGCTTTCGCATTTGTTTCATGCTACTTTTTCTCGGCTGCATCTGTAGGAGTAGCTGAAGGAAAAGCGTAGCCTGTCTCTACAATGTCCCAAACTTCTGTACCAAGAGATTGAAGATAGGCAGTAACTCTTACCTTCCAATAATTGAAGTTTTTCCCATCAAAAACCGGTGGCCTGATTGATGCTTCTCTCTCGTATTTGCTCATGATGAACGATCTACCTTCAAGCGATCAAGCTTCTCTGAAGGACTCGCTCCGATACCAATTGTTGGAAATAATACTGAGAGGGGGGGGGGTGAATCAGTATTATCTAATTCTTTTAATAAATCTTCTTTATTTGTTCTTTGAATTGTTTTTGCATGTCAGTACCATAAAATAATGAGCATGAACAAAAGAAAACAGATAGTCACACCAAAGAACACAAGATGTAAGGTGGAAACCCAATGTGGGTGAAAACCACCTGCTGCAATATGTCTCTATCTTCTTTCAAATTAGAAACTCCTTTTACAATGGTTTTGTACTGGTGCAGTCCTTTACCAGTACGCAGGCTGCAACCTGCAGAGAGCTACAACTCTCTCTCTCGTTTTCCAGTCTCTCCTGGAAGGGAGCTACAACCCCCTACTTCTTTTTCTTACAAGGACCACTTTTCATAAATTTTCAAACTGGATCCATAAGCATCAAATGATCATCAAGTATAAGAGAATCACCCAATCAACTGTAGTAACCAGATCAACAATAATAGGACCAAACCCATAACACAACAATGATAAACAAAGATCTTAAGAGAAGTAAGCACCCTGCTCAACTGCTCGCCTGCTTACGTAAGCACCCTGCTCAACTGCTGGCCTGCTTACTGTACTCACCCTGCTCAACTGCTTGCCTGCTTACAGTACGCACCCTGCTCAACTGCTAGCTTGCTTATGTACGCACCCTGCTCAACTGCTAGCCTGCGTACCTCGCTCTGAGTCCATTGAACTGCCTGCAGACCTCCGCACCTGCAACCCTTCTGTGTCTGCGTATGTACGCACCTGCAACCCTTCTGTGCCTGCGTATGTACGCACTTGCAGCCCTTCTGTGCCTGCGTACCTCCGCACCTTCAACCCTTCTGTGCCTGCGTACCTCCGCACTTGCAACCCTTCTGTGCCTGCGTACCGGCGCACCTGAAACGCTTCGTTCCTGCGTACGTACGCACTTTTCTTTCACTGTACCTGCGTAACTTCGGGCATAGATGATTTCAAGACTTCAGAAATAACCCAGACAGTCAGATCTACAGATCTGAACATGCGCCGAAGAGATCTCGGTCCATCAGTAGATTCGCCTTATTTAGATCTAGACCAGATCTAGCCCTCATAAGATATTTAGCCAAAAACATGCTCAAGCCAAATGATCTCCTTTGCTTTATATAGGAAAGCTCTTCCTTAAAACATGGATCAATACCACGAGCCGACACCATAATAACCCAATACCGTCGGCTAAATACCAAGAGTAAAACATAAGAAAACCCCACATGTGAATTTCTTTGCCTTGAAATGTGTGCACTGGGGGTACGCACCTCCTGAACGGGATAACTGCGGGTATGTACGCACTTTATGTAACACTAACCTGCGTGTACGCACCTTATGTAAGGTGTACCTGCGTACCCCTTATTTTCTTCAATATTTGATAGCTGATCATCAATCTCTGCTGCTGACTTGAAGTACTGTGATCTATCACCTGAATGGGTTGCCATCAAGGACAACTCTTTAGTCATAATGCCAACAGTTTTAAGGTACACGTTAACTTTAATATTCCCATATTTGAGGGCTAGATAGATGCAGACGTCATAGATAAATGGTTGAATGTGTTGGAAGCATATTTTTTAGTTCATGACTTTTCCAATCAGGAAAATAATACTTTTGCACTTCTCAAGGCCTCCCCACACGTCAAGGACTGGTGGGAACCTACTGTGAACAAAAGGACGAGAGGGAATCCTCACTATTTTCATCCACACCCACTTGGGATTATTTTTGAGACAACTACAAGGAACAATATTACCATGTCAGTAGCTATGAAGATACATACATAAAGTGGACCACGCTATGGTAGGGAAGGAACCAAGATGTGCCAGAGTTCACAAATGATTTCCACACCCTTCACACGAAATTGGGTATCAAGGATTTTGAGCGCCATTTGGTACTCAAGTATCGCGATTGTCTACACAAGTACATCCAGGATGCGATGGAGTTCCTAGACATCTCCTCACTTGACATGGAATACCGATACGCTTTCAAGATTGAGCATAAGTTTAAACAGAAGAAGCGATACTTTGGATCTGTGAATCTGAAGCAAGGAAAAGGTGCCCCCAAACCATAGAGAAAAGGCCAAAGCCAAGGTGGGGTGACCCAGGATAACCTGTCGAAGCTGCAAGAAAATAACAACATCACGAAGACAAATAAGGACATGGGAAAATGGTGTGAGTTCCATAAGAGCTCCACTCACAACACAAGTGAGTGTCGGGCCAAAAAGTCACTAGTGGCCGAGATGAAAGCTTCTGATTCATATGCATGTTCCGAATTTGAGTCAAAACCCGACAAGGAGAATGGTAAAGGGAAGAAGATCATTGATGCAGAGCCTAGTGCCACTGTGTCCAACACCAAGCTCCAGAAGAATGAGCCTGAGATCCAAAGGAGGGGGAACACATCTTCCACTCACAAATGTGGGTGAAGGGTTCTCCGCTGCAGTTCATTGTTGAAAACGAGAGCCAAAATAACCTCATTTCAACAGAGGTCGTGAAGCAACTGGGCCTAATGAAGATAACACATCCACAGTCGTACACCATCTGGTGGCTTCACCAAGGAAGAGATCTTCGTGTCAGACAACAGTGTCGCCTTCCCTACAGCATCAAGCCCTTCACAGATGAGGTAATGTGTAATGTTTCTCCTCTTGAAGTTTGTGATGTATTATTAGGAAAACCATACTTGTGGAAGTGACATGATGTATATGAGTCTAGACCTTGCTCTGTGGTTATTACTTTGGGCAATAAGTTGTACAGGATAACAGAGGTAGCCCCACCTTCTACCATATCTTTGATCACTACAAAGCAATGCAGTAAGATCATTTCCCAGACTAGGAATTTTGTTTTTCCTTATTATTCGTCCTTAGGGAAAGAAGAAGGTTGTGGCCACAATTTCCAGACAGGGCTCCTTCGAACAACAACAACAGCTGGACAAGGTTGTGGAGGAGTACAAGGACATTTTTGCCTCACCTACAAGGGTACCTCTACATTGTCATGTCAAGCACTCCATCGATCTGACCCTAGGCGCGCTACTACCCAATGGATCAATCTATCGACACTCTGTTCTGGAAAATGATGAGATCAAGAGGCAGATATAGGAGTTGTTCCAGAAAGGGCACATTAGGCCATTGAGCTCATCACCCTATGGGAGCCCGATTATATTGGTACAGAAGAAGGACGGGACTTGGAGACTCTGTATTAACTATCGGGCGTTGAACAAGATCATTGTCCAGAATAGGTACCCAATCCCACAGATTGATGACCTTCTAGATCAACTCGAGGGGGCCAAATATTTCAGCGATATTGACTTGAAGTCCAGTTATCACCAGGTGCCTATCAAACCTTTCGATGTGTGGAATATTGCCTTCAAATCCAAGGAGGACTTTTTCGAATGGTTGGTCATCCCTTTTGGGTTGACGAATGCCTGCGCAACCTTCACGAGATTGATGGATGACATCTTTCGACCCTTCACCAATTCATTCGTGGTGGTTTATTTAGATGACATCTTGATCTTCAGCTAGAGTTGGGAAGAGAAACTCCACCATATCTGATAGTTCCTTCAAACCTTGCGACAACACAAGTTGTGTGCCAATTTGGAGAAATGCACTTTTGGCATGATCCATGTTCAATATCTAGGGTACATCATTGATGATCAGGGTGTGCATGTGGACCCAGCCAATATAGAAGTCATTCAAGATTGGCTAGCCCCAACCACTCTAATAGAGCTCCACAACTTTCTGGGTCTTGGCAATTTCTACCACTGGTTCATGTTGGGGTTCTCTCATATCACTTGGATTTTAATTAAAGTCACCAAGGGCAAAGCAATTTTTTTTTTTGCTTTGAAACCCAACAAAAGGCATTTTCTGAGTTGAAGCATCACCTCTGCTCTGTACCAGTGATCACATTATCTTACTCAGCAGGGGCATCCAATGGCTTACCACAGTGAGACACTTTCAGACACAGTCCAAAAGTATCCCACTTACGACAAAGAAATGTATTCCATTGTGCAGGCCTGCCATCATTGGAAGAATTACATTCTGAGGAAGGAAACGATCATCCACATAGACCATCAACCCATGCAGTTCATATAAACACAAGGGAAGATGCAGAATGATTGCCATCATAAATGGTCCACCTACCTGCAACAGTTTCGTTTGAACATTAAGTACAAGAAGGGAAAGACCAACAATTTTGTAGACTTCCTCAGCAAACCACTAGTCATGGCGTTGATTACTGTGCTTGACTCCTATGGGCACGAGACTTCAGAGTGGCCACATCTTTACTAGCGCGATCCAGAATTTGGCAGCAAATACCAGACACTCCTGGAAAGGAAGCAAGTACCAAAATTTCACCTTCAGGATGCACTGTTATGCAACCTAGCACACATCTGTGTTCCTTCAAGCGAGTGTGCCAAGATGATTTGGGAGGCGCACTACAGTTGGGTCACTGTACATTTCAGAGTAGAGAAAATAGTGGTGGTAATGTAGAAGTATTTTTATTGGACAAAACTTCGTCATGATTTTGGGAAATACATTAGATCCTGCACCGCCTGCGCCATTGCCAAACTAACCATCAAGAAGCAAAGCCTATATACTCCTCTACCTACTCCTAGTCGACCTTGGGAATCTATCTCCATGGATTACATGTCAAGCCTTCCTTTTACTAAGCACGACAATGATTGTGTTTTCGTGGTCGTCGACAGATTCTCTAAGAGGACCATCATGGTGACCTACAAGAAGAGTATCACAGTAGAGGCCATTACTAAGCTCTTCTTTGAGTGAGTGTGGGTACACTTTGGGGTCCCATAGTCCATTATCTCAGATCGGGACAACAAATTTCTAAGTGCATTTTGGTCAAGTCTCTGGTCGATGTTGGATACCAAACTTACTAAGTCCACAATGTGCTACCCCCAAACTGATGGACAAACAGAGGTCGTCAAAAGGATGATCATACACATTCTGCACATGCATAACTCAAATCATCCACGCACATGGGATGAAAGCCTCCCTTATGTCCAAAACAACTACAACAAAGCTCTCCATAGCTCAATGAGCCATAGCCCCTCTCAGGTAGGGTTGGGGTTTCAGCCATTATGTCCCATTAATGTGGGCATACAATTTGCAGCTACTCATGTAGATTCGACTCACGTCTAGTTCGAAGCTGACAAGGCTAAAAAATTCATTGAGCGCATTCAACACGTTTGGTAGCTGGTCCATGATATATTGGATAGAGCCAATGCTAAGTAAAAGCAACACCATTATCAACATCGAGTGTCGTAGAAGTTCTAGGTGGGCAACAAAGATTGGCTACATTTGCAAAAGAAGCGCCTCACTGGACCCCACCACAAGCTTTGCCTGCTCCGATATAGACCATACATCATCACCAAGGTTGTAGGTGACAATGCCTTCGAGCTCAACATCCCATTGTTCCTTGGTCTACACACAATGTTCAATGTAGACCGCCTTCGACCATACTTTCCACCATTGTTGGACACATCAGACATTGTAGAACAACTCACACTAACAAAGCTCAACCCGGACTGCATGGATCAGGACACAACTGATCATATCATGGATGTGCAGATCAAGAACACTCGCCAATAGAGGATCCAACTATATCGAGTTGTCAAAGCAGGCCAACTCCTTCACCAGGGCAAGTGGTTCACCAAGGACCAGGTTCAACAGAAATTTCTTCACCTCATGGAGGATTTGCACGCAATGGGGACCATTTCTTCCTAAGGGGAGAGGACTGATATAGGTGTATATTGGTGGCCACCTGCCTATTCCACCTAGACCTCTAGTCGGTTTCATCTATTTCCTTGTTTATTTTAGCATTTACTATTTTTAGCAGTTTTTCGGGTCCTAAACTTCCAGGGCATTTTTTATTCCCTCTACGACATTTTTTTTAGGTCTGTAGCAGGCTCGTACATGCCAACAAGGTATCGTACATGCCAAACAGAGATAATATGACCAAGTTACGACCCTAGGAAGTTGGCTGCCCAACTAACCCCAACGAGGCCCACAAACTCTTGGCATTACATCTCCTGGGGTTAGGGTTTTGGTTGTTTATGGTTTTCCCTTGTTGTTCAATAATAAATAGGCCCTTGAGCCTCATTGTAACATAGTTCAGAGGCATGTAGCCGCCACATCTCTTCTCAGAGATAAGCTACCATCACCCGAGCTAGTTTATTTTTGTAAGCATATTTATAAAATGAAGTGTAATTTCTACTACATCTCTGTATTTATGGTTATATATGTGATTTGTTGCATTCTTGTTTAAGTTTAGATCAATACTCTCTATAATTTCCTTCATAATACAAGTTCTTTAACTACCACAAGTAGCATGATCTCTTTTCTTTGGTTCATTTCATTTATAGAGAGCTACAAATGTGCATTCATAATTATAGAGGTACTAGCATTGCATTTTTAAGGGACTGCATTCTAAGATTCCTATAGTTAATTTTACATATTGTACTTATATGACTAACATTTATGTGCATACCTACAACTCTACCCTAATCATAGTATGTAGTGCCCTTGACAAGTCAATATGACTTAAATCTTCAACAACCATCATTGGCAGGCTCAATGGAAGTAAGTTATTTCCTTGATGTTGTGTATAGTGTTCTTCAGCATCAACTTGAGCACAAATAATTACGGATGTGAGGCCATTGTAGTGGGTTTTTCGCAGGATATTAACAAATGTATCAAAGGTCTTTCATGGCATAATCTCCATCAAAACTTGCATATCATACATGATATGGTGGTGACGTCTTCCTTGATTTTATTTTATTGTAGTGACAATCAAATAGCAAGAGACTTAGAAGATGCATCGACAAAATTGGAAATTATAAATACATAATATCTATTTCATTGACAATGAAAATAAAATTCAAGTAAAATTCTAGTCACATACACTCTAATAACCATGTCCTTTGGAGTAGATATCTTTATTTGACAAAATTTCTACATAAGACAATACAATGAAACAAGAATCTATTCATAAGTCATCATTCTATTTACCGTAGATCAAACTTTGATTCTCGACAAGGTGTAGTTTTCTCAATTGTTGGCGTCTGTATCAATCCACCACCTTTTCCCCATGGTGAGGTTGATCTGATTGCATAAAAAAATTGGTTCATGCATGTCCCTTTTGACTATGATATTTTGTCACCTTGGAGACTTTGCAATGTTTTTGTCTTGTGGTTGTTCTCCTCACATTGCCCTCTTTGTACATGTAGTAGCTCACACATGCTTAATTTCTAATTTACCCATAAGGGAAAGTTGATTTATGTTGATATGATTGGGGATGGGGAAGAATTAATCTTGAAGATATCAAACTGGCCATCACTTCTGACCCTACTTGAGAGTACAAACTCATGTTGTACATAACGAGAGGACAACTCTAGAATCGTGGGCCTCTTTCCATTATTCCTCTTTCATTGTTGTTTGTTTCCATGAACCTTTTTTTTCCTTTCCTGCTTTCCATTGATTTTCAGTTGGAGAATACTTTGTGTGTACCTAGTGATTGAAGGTTTGGCCGATAGTAAACTGTGGTTGAAATTTCAACCTTTGAGATGGACCAAGCTCTAGCTAGTGAAGAATAATCTCCTCAAGGTTTTGATGCATGGGAGGGCTCTATTGGGGCTATAGTTTTCATGTTGAAGGCATAAGAGAAAGAGTTATTTCTCTTCCATAGTTTAAACAAACCAAAAAGGGAAAGATCTCCAATGATTTTGCAATTCTTGTTTTTTGTTGCAGATCCTTGGATAATGAGATCAATAGTTATTTATGTTTTTGACTGATATGATGATAATCAATGAGATATTTCATGTATAGCTATTTTTGGGTTCTTACACACTAAGTTTTTTTATGTTATTATCATGTAACTAGAGATTTGATAAGGCCTCTAACATAATAGGAGTTGATGGACAACTGCAAGTTTAACCATATGCATTAAATTTTTATATCTATAAAGTGCTTATTTCTTTATATGTGTCTTTCTCTTTCATATTTAACCAGAAGCAAATTGAATTTGAGTTATTAGGGCTTAATCAACTAAAGTGTGTAAACCTCCCCTCAAAGACTCGGTTACTAGTCAAATATATCATATGGAATTGCAGAATATATGGGTGAATGCCATCTTCCAATTACTCCCTGTGATGTGGCTAGGATGGTGATTATCCAACCATGGTGGTAGTTGCACCTGTCAAGGTTTATCCCTTAAGCCATCACTTGTTCCTCTTATATTATGAGCTTCTATATGCATGGATGTGAGCTCATGCACACAGAATTGATGTTTGCGATTGTCTGCTCTATCTCCTGTCATTTGTATGCAGGCTCTTTTTGGAGCGCCATTGCATAATGCATTCACCTTTAACATCAACACCATTAAAAAGGTTCAAATTTTTTTAAACTAACCTCATGAATCTATTACAATTAACTTGTTTATAAGATATTGTTGTGCAAAAGAAGAAAAAGGGTACAAGGAATGGGGACTAATGTTCTTGCCAATACTATCTCATATAAAAATACAAAGTGGGAAGAGATTAGGAATGGTAAACAAAGCAATAAGAGATTGGGAATGGTAAAATATATCTCCTCCTTCATACTAAAGTTCAGTGGGCACTCTTGATTTGTTGTATTAAAAATAGATCATATCAATATGACTACAAAAGAAAAAATAAAGACCAAAAGAAAATGACAAAGGCTTTTTTCAAGTCTAAATTAAAGGTATATCTCTCATTTCTAAGACCATGTGATGACCATTTTTCAAGAGTTTATGCAGTAAAGGCATGAATTCTAAAAATATTTTGATTGGATAGTGAGGATCATCACACTTCAGAATTTTGAGGGTAGGATTGACATTAAAGACTGATTACTGTGAAGCTTTATCTTACCTAGAAAGTAACTCTTATTCCAAATATAATATCATAGTTTTATTAAAATGCAATATTTCGTTTCCAATTTCCTTCTATGCTCTCAGAATATATCCATCACCAATAAACACTTCAAAACAAAATTTCTGTAAATTAAAAAACCAAAAACATTAGCGTGACTACTTATATATTAGGGTCTATTTCCCAATCTAAAAGACAACCATAAAATCTGCTTCATAGGAATCATTAGGGTTTATGTTGGCTAATACAATGAATTCGAGGCATACATACACACAAAGTTTACTCATTTGGGAAGTTGTCTTATATTCTTATTAGGAAACCATGTTGTCAATCCATATGATATAAATTATAATGTTACTCTCATATCCATTTCATATACTTATAAATTATAACCCAATGGTAGACATAAAGGATGTTATAACTTATAATACATCACACACAAATGTGTAACTTACCAACATATGTTATAGGGAATGAAACTTACCAGCATACACTTTAAGTTATTTAGTAAATCGCGATCTAAGGTGAAAACACTCTTAGATGATTTCTCGTTTTTTTTCCTTGATAAGTTGTTTAGAGTTGTAAGTACATGTGTTACATGTTGGTATCAATGTATGATGGAAGTGCGATATTGTCAAGTTTAAATGGATGTTGGGTTCTTACATATACTACAATAAGCCCTAAAACTATTGTCTTATTTCGATTGAACTAAGACAACTTGATGTTGATTTAAAACAAGTGCCATGGCTAGAAGAGGAGTCGAAAGGAATAGGGCTACTAGAAGGAAAAGTATGGGGACACCACAACAACCAACTCCTACCACCCTGCCCAATGATGGGGAACACATTGCATCTTTCTTTGCAATCTGGAATGCATGTCCAAATATGAGCCTTTCTATAGTTTCAAACTCACATCCAAAAGAAGTTAAAGATTATATGTAGCCCTATTTGTTTTTCCACTCCATCTCATTCATCCTTCAACATCAACAAGGTAAGTTCATAACCCACTGAGATCATGGAGTGCTTCCTCACCATAAGCATGTTCAACATTTCCAGTAATCATTGTATCTCGGGAAAAGTCCCTCTATCCAAACATATTATCAAAGACTAAACACGCCTCTTCTGTGCTACCACATTTTGCATACAAGTCAACAAGAGCATTCTCCACAAAGATATATGAGTCAAGCCTAACTTTAATGATGGTTATATGGAATTGCATCTTAAACTAGCACTAAACAGTGGAAAAGGTGAAATTATCCACTGCCATACCATTCTGTTGCATCTGATTGAACAATTTCAGGGACTCCTCACAAGACCATTACAAGCATATTCTTCATCACGGAGAATACACTAACACATTGATCCTTCAACATAAATGACATTTCTATATCCAACCTCCAAGCAACATAGCTAAAATTTCTATATCCGACCTCCCAGCATCAAATTGGTTAACTCTTGATAATTCACTCATAACCCTATGCCAAAATAAGGGGTGACACAGGATCCAACTTAAAGATGTTCTCTTCTTGGGAATGCATGACGAGTCTTAGAATTTTGTCATGTATATATGAGAATGGCCTCCACATCTAGTAAAAGCACCACACAATTTGTCTTTTACAAAGCAAAAGACAAGTCATCTATTTATGACAACATGAAATCAAATTGAGTGATTAAGGGAACTTATTCATGCTACAGTACTGCTTAAAGGAGTTTATTCCTTTCCTACACTACTGTAGCACGCGCAAAATGAGGGTGCTATGTAAAATCAGTGAGCCAGTGCAACCACCTTAGAACTTCATCAATACAATGTTTTTTTCCCTTATGCTTAATCATCATGCAAAATAATGAAACATCAAAATTCCATTGTTCATAGGCCAAGTTCTCTATCAATGTTGTGTTGAACAGGAATTTGGATACCTGCAAATTAGTGGTACCTTCAATGTTCAAACACATGTAGGTATTGACATAAGCTACTACAGTATCCGTCCATCCAATATTACATAAGACTAAAATAATTATTGCCCATTAACTCTAAAAATTGTCCTTTGTTACCACGTGGGAGAACATAATGTTGTTATGTTATGTCCCTCATCAAATATTCGCTCCATAGGATGATATAGCGATGTTGTTTTGGTAGGTCTGTATTAGGTAATGTGAGTGACAAACACATATCAACCAATGGGGGATTCAATCCTAATTTCTTAGGCACATGATTTATTTTGAAAAATTGCATCCACACATCTTTCAAAATCATGTTGTGCCATTAGCTATTGCATTAATCATATAAAATCAAGTGGAAAATTCCCAATCTAATGGTTGTTGAGACTGTATTCATTGTTTTTGCAGAGCTAGAAGCTTCTTGAAACAATTTTTCATGAATAACATCTTGCCCAAGTAACACCTACATACCAAGGCTATTGCTTATGGTAGATAGTTATGTTCTTATCTTCAACAATTTAGAACCAAATTCCTTCATGTTGAAGACATTACTCCAATCTAAGTCTATCATAAGCACATAGATTTCATTAACCAATATCATGAAAAGGACATCCAATATCTCAATAGTGGATATTTGAAACTTCCAAACAGTCATTTCACCAGGATACTGACATTGTTTAAGCTTGTATGAAAAATAAATTCCTTAAATGCCACAGAATTGGTAGCACCTACCTCTTGCAATCATCAAGAAAAATATTCAACATGGAATTGAATCTTATGATATTTTCCATGCATTCTTAATATTAAGGTTGAGAAAATACTTAAAGATTAGTGAACTTTCAAATGTTGATCCCACAGATTCAGAGAAATGCTGAGAAACACATGCTAGTATCACTTGTAGTGGTTTTATATTAAACAAAACTTCTTGGTCTATAGTGTCACCATTTTTATCCTTTATAAACATAGAGACAAACAACCATTTCAATGTTCTCTTCAAAGGTTGTTACCCCTCCAATCGATTGTTAGTTTCAATTGAGAAATGTCTCTTATGCATATGTGGAAGTCACATTGCTTGCAAAAGGCGGTGGGCCATAATGCATTAGTGACAAGCTTGGCATGAACCCTATATTTCTTCCTAGAGGCCAAGAGTAATATAGATAGAGTATATCTTAAAGGATGTATATAATCATTCTAAAATTTTGTTATACTAGTCTACCTTGTTCTACTATATTAAATGTCATAAAATTTCTGTATTTAACTATCAAGTCTAAATATTATTGTTGACACCTATGTGTCCTTTATTAATAAATTCTGTTGATAATTTGAACTCCAACTTATGTGTTTGAATAATCATTGAAAATGGGTGCCATAATCCATGCATATTGTGGTAGAGGAATGTCATTGATGTGAAATACCAACAATAGATGACAAAATAGCAAGAAATGAATGAGTTCAATACAATGGTGTCTTTTAGTTGTGAAGAGAAATCATTGACATCTTTTTTTGGAAATCATTTCTTTGGTATAATTGTATTGCAAATGGGAGTCTCTTATCGATATAATATATTGGTTGGAAAATGCCTACAAGCTCCCATGTTACTAAGGATTATATTCCTTAGAAACTGGTAAAAAGGGTTTGTGAGATGAACTCTTCAACTGTTGCCATTGTCATGCAACCCTGAGGTAATCCTGTCACCACTGCACCCACTAGTCATTTTCATTCTTCAGGTGGCATGCCTTTATAAAGAAAAAAATTCTTCCATATTATTATGATTGGAGAAGGAAAACTTATAGACCAAGGTGTTTTTAAAGACAACTTGGCTCCATTCAACCTCCATTCTATTCCATGTAATGGTTTGGTGGTCCAATCCACCAAGTTCTAATTAAGAAGGGTCTCCGTTGTTCTACCTCACTAATAAACTTGCATGAATGCTTCAAACAACACCCCAATCTCTACCGCTTTGCAATCCTGTATTTTACTTTTCCAAAGATACAAACTAAGAAAAGACAGTCGATGTCCAACATCAAACTCCACATGCAAGTTGAAACCACATG
Organism: Pinus tabuliformis; assembly: GCA_031772625.1. Classification (NCBI taxonomy): domain Eukaryota; kingdom Viridiplantae; phylum Streptophyta; class Pinopsida; order Pinales; family Pinaceae; genus Pinus; species Pinus tabuliformis. The sequence goes on from CM062816.1 coordinate 496,053,718, forward strand.
AAACAAGATTTAGTGAACAAATTCATTTTAACATTAAGCAACCTCCAACCTTTGATTACTAGTATGTTGAATATGTTTGCAACATTTCAAGGTTCTGTTATATTTAACCATACTTTATATACACCACCTTTCTCATCACATAACGTAGCTAATACAACCAATCCATTCAATGACAGACAACATGTACTCGCAATCGACTAGTTTTAAACAATTAACTTGTATTAATATCATTAACTGTAGTACACTTGAGCTTCATAAAGTGAGAAAAATAACAAACCTTCACCCTCCATGAAGCCCTTGACCAAGTTTACATCATTTCTTTGAAGTGAAAGGATATTTGTATTAATTTTACACCATTGCTGACTTAATGTTACACAAATGTGCCTTGTTACATTAATCATTGCAGGGGTTCTTCTAGCATTGACTAAGAATCAATCAATTGTTACCAAATTTGACCTTATGAGCAGTTCCTTATTGAACTTTAGATAGAGACACTATATCTTTGTTCCCATTTAAATATTACATGCACCAAAAAAGACTCTAGATCCATCTTTAACAATAAATACCAAATTGTATATGTTTGAATGGAAGAAGAAAAAAATAAAAGCCCATGTGTAAAATCTATTATGCTTTTGATAGTGGATTCAGTTCATGATTGAAGTCTGAATCAAACATGTTATTAGTGGAATCGATAGCTAATGGAGTGCACCTTGGAGACAACCTTTCTCAATAATTAATAAGGAGTAGCACTCTTGCATTTGAAAAAATGTATAATGCAAGCCATCATTCTAGACATATAACTATCCGTGAAAAATGAAATGATGGCATAGCTATATGAAAAAAATGATGGTATTAAACCATTACCAAGAGTCATGGTTTTAGAAGAGAGTTAAATAAATAATTGTAGATTTTTCGCCCTATATCCCTATACTTGTCCAACATGCTAAAGTCTTTAGAGTCCCATGACGTCCTCAAGTCACCATCTCCTAACATTGTTGTCAAAATCTCTCTTATCTGTATTCATCTTATGCATCAAATGCATAAGTTCCCTATATGCCACAAATTTCTTTGATCTCCATTTCACTAGATTTCGATTGCAATTGCTCTTCCTTTTGGAGATTTTCATTAGCAAAAAAGTTCCAAAGTTGCTTCACCATCCCCATTAATCACACAACATGTGACTATAGTGTTTAAGGTCAAAAAACCATGCATTGACATTTCATCAAACACTTACTTTCAATACTCAAGCTACAAAAGTGGACCATGAGACATTATTTGTAGAAATTGTTAGCTCTATTGTGTTTATTTGTGAAATTTTATTTGCTTTGTTTATACAAGTCATATGGCCACATAGTTGCCACTGTTTCCCAACTGAAGAAAACTTGTTCGAGTTTCTTGATTTTATGGGGAAAAATGGCGTTAAAAATATTTTTGATGTTGAGGTATATATCGTATAAATCCTTTATAGTCTACTTTAGTTTATATTCCAGTGTTCATCAACTTTCATGTTTTTTTTTGTTTTTTTGTTTGTTTTTTATTTTTTTGTTTTTGTTTTTTTGTTTTTTCAGAAAAGGAACTCAATATTGATGGTAAGAAGCAAGGATTGAAGAAAGAGGAGAACAATAACACTAGAGCGAAAAAATCCAAATTAAAGAGAAAGAGAATAGACCTTGTCTACTGGTACCAATATTCCACATAAGACACACACATAAAGACTGATGGTCAAGTATTCAGAGTTGGTGAATTCACCTGCAATGCCTTGGCAACACAATGATAATGTTTTGAAGTGATGAAACGATATTTCATGTGTAAATTGTACTCCAACCAATATTAATTTGGAAACTCGTATTGTAATACTTGACATTTTATATAATATAATTTATGTGGTTGACATTATTTATAGTTGGACTTGATATTAATTAGTATTGTAATTAACATATGTGACTTTGTGTTTTCATATTAGATGAACATGTACATTGTATGACATTTTTTTTATTTAGTTGCAAAATCATACTAATTAATTTATGTTGATTAATAATAAACACATAAAATCAATCTAAAACTACTAAATTAGTAGTTTATGTTTATTAATGATGAACACAAATAAAATGAATATACCGCTAAATTAGTTGCTTTTAACGATTGTTAATGAAAGTAAATGAAATGAATATAAACTACTAAAGTAGTCATTTATATAATAAACACGAAACTATCAAAAAGATAAATGCCTACTGCAAATGATAAATTTGTGATTACAAATGGCGACTAAATTTTGCATATATACGACTATTAGTAACTAATTTACAGTATCTTATAACACGACCAAAATTTAGTTTTATTTCTTTCGCCATTAATTGGTTTCAAACGATGACTAAAATTTGCATATATATGACTATTAGTAGCTAATTTACAATATCTTATAATATGACCAACATTTTGGTCATATTTCTTTGGTCATTAATTGTTTTTCTCGAGTGATCATTTAGTAATATATTTTTTTGTATATTTGATCATTAATTGTGGCAATTAATGACCAAATCAATGACTAAAGTAATGACTAAATATACTACTAGACAACAAAATTGAGACAACCAATTAATGACTAAGCTAAAAATGACTAAAAGTTGGTCGCATTATAAGATACTGTAAATTAGCTACAATTGGTCATCGACTGAAAAAGAGTCGTTTATATGCAAATTTTAGTCATTTTTTTAGTAACTAATTAGCCATTTTGTACTAGTGTATATCCTCCTATCTCTATCATGTACCTCAAAACTCAAAATATAAAATATTGTTGTTTCTTGTTCAGATTGCCTCATATCACTATAAGCTACACTTGTAATGTACATACAAAAAATACACTACAATAGGCATAAGAATTTTTCCTTCATATTTGAATGCTCCTTGAGTGCTGGAAAGTTCCTTTTTCATAAACTATATATTTGATCAAACCTGGTTTTGAACTGCACCCTTCTTTTGATAAAAAATCTACTACATGGTTTTGTTCTCAATATATATGACAGAAGGATATCCTTAAAAAGGTCATGATCAACAACCAGGTCCTATCTATCCAGTTATAGAGTTGAGGAATATTGATAATGTTAGCCATATTAACCCAATCAATGATTAATATATAGTCCCTAAAGACATTGATTTCATCAATGACATGCCACTTGGTGCATAAGAGGACTCCCCACAGAGCAAGAAGCTCTACTTTGTTATTAGTATCCTTGCCATTGAACCATCTGAAATAATAGTAATCACTGGGCTTGATAACAACACTACAAGGAAAAGGCCTTCTAGCAGAGGTTTTTGTGGAAGCCCCTATCAAAATAGCCCAAAAATCTATTTGCAGCAGAGGTCACTAGTAGAGATGGGCGGGCGAATGTTTTAGCAGATGTTTTCTTTTTACGGTGTGCCTACAATATACAAATGCATCGGTGCTTTACTATATATATAAGCACTAGTGCCAAATAGAACATGATGCACCATGGCAGATTAAAAAAATAAAATAAAAAATAAAATAAAATAAAATAAATAAAATTGGTGGGCTAAATAACAAAGAGCATCGGTGCATATAATTCTCGATAACACTAGAAAAGGGTTAAATTTACAAAAATGTTGGTTGTTAGATTCATTTTGTCCAGTACCGTGCTATACTGTGACAATGACCCGATGCTAAACCAGTACTCATGTAACGCCCTGATGCGTCTACAATATGACATGCATTGGTGCTTGAATAATCGATAGCACCAAATAAAGGATACATTTTAAAAATTGTAGTTGTTATATCTACTGCAACATTGATGCCCTTCTTGTAGTAAAATTCCTCGGTGCATACTTAGAAGGAGCATTGCTCTATTTTTTAATATTAAAAAAAATACGGTTATATATTCCATTGAAGCACCGGTGTTGTTCCTATATTAAAATGCCTCGATCCATCTTAGAAAGAGCACCACTAGGGGGTTTTTAAAATGTGGTGCTATATTCACACAAAGCACCAGTGTTGTCAATTATTTAAAATGCTCTGGTGTGTCTTAACAAGAGCATTGTTATAGGGTTTTTATTTATATTTTGAAGCGGTGATATCTTATTATGAAGCATCGGTGTTGTTCATGTATTAAATGGCCCAGTGCCTCTTTGAAAGAGCATTGCTAGGCAATTTTTAATTTTTAAGAAATGTGGTGCTATAGTCTGACAAAGCATTGGTGCGGTACATGTATTTGAATGCCCCGATGTGTCCTAACAAGAGCACCATTATAGGTTTTTTTTTTTAAATTGGTGCTCTTTGATATTTGGCGCACTTGTGTGGTTATAAAAACACACTGAAAGAGGGTTAAATTTAAAAATAAATAAATAAATTACTGATCGTAAATATAATTTTTCCCATCTACAATGTTGTAGAGATCTGAGGCACCGGTGCCACTCTTGCCTCATGCAAGTTCCTTGATGTTGGTGTTTCTCTTGCTCACCATACTTTTGTACTCTGTTTAGTGTGTGGCTTTCCAATTTTCTCAAACGGTGGTGAATTTTTTTTTTCTCAATTACGTGTCAACAATACCTCCCAGACAACCAAATGTCTAGGTCAAATCTATGTTTCTCTCTAATTTGTTTTTTTAGAAGATTAGAATTGCAAAATAGTAAAAAAAGCCATTGTTAATGATTTTTTTCCCTGCATAGTGTAGTCAATGGCTTCAGCTCGCACTGATTGCAGAGCACCCTATAAATTTACACTGTGCACCGCAGTTCAGTGCGTGAACCTAACACATCGTTATTTTGCGATGTGTTTCGTAAATGAAAACACATTGGGAAAAGTTATTAACTGTACATCATTGTGTATATTTTTAGGTTACGCTCGGTGCATTTATATTTACCAAATACACCACACACATAATATTAAAAAATATAGCTTGGTGCGTTCGATAACCTGAACATTTTGTACCGATGCGAAAAGGTTATATGTGCACACTGGTGCATAAGTTTGAGACGCACCATGATGAAAATGTATATATGTGAACCAAAAGTGGTGTGTCATATGTATGTACACACTATCTCCGGTGCAATTGTGTTTGATAGCGCCCAAGAGTCGGTGCATTACTGTTTTTTGGACACACCGAGGAATTTTTTTTTAATTGGAAGTTATGTTTCCATATTTATAAATAAATTTTTCATTTAATAAAAAAATTATGTTTTATGTATGAGGCTGATGTATTTTATATGTCAATCATATAGCAGAGACGTCAACAAAGGGAGCAGGAGAAAATTGTGGACCAATACAACATGTTCTGACCATGGGATGCCCGAGAGAGGGAGAGGGATTTATACCCTCACCCTATTAGTGCAATGACCCGAGTGATATTGAGGACTTGGCTCTCCTTAAGTAATATGAGGAGGCTACATCCCTGAAGGCACACTCTGTCTTGTTGGTGTTAGCACCCTGTAATTACATCTAGGCTAAAAAAAGATCACAGGGGTAACCATAAACCACTTCCGGAATTGGAAAGTAACCCTTCCAACTCTAGAGAGGGCTCTCTCTTTCAACTCAATCACAAAAGACTGGTTTCAATGAAGAACTATGGCTATATCTTGGGCAAAATATGAGTTTTTTATTAAACTTTGTGTTGGTAGGGTTTCGAAAAAGTACCATTGGGAAATGGGGTCAAAATTTGAGTGCTTTTGATCAAACCAGTGACTGGTAAATCTGTTTAGGAAGCAGAGGCGAGATTAATAGTGTGTATTAGTGAAAAAGATGATTTTTAAGGTGTCTGGGAAGAATAAGACCAACAGTCCATTATACCAAAGGCATCTAACAGAGGATAAATCTTTGATATAATTTTAGCAGAAAATATGAAATGCGGATTATTATGAATAGAGCATTTATCTTAGAAAGAATTATGAACATACAATGATAAGAAAATGAAATATTACTTCAACTGCATGCGTTGGAGCACTTTAAAATGGATGATTTCCAAACAATAAAGTTCAAACATTCAGAAGATTTCAGAGATAATATAGTAAACAAAGAAATAATATACATTCACATAAGAAAAGGACATCCATCAAAGCACCATGTACTCAAATATTTGGTAAAAGCATATTTGTACTTCTGCAACTAGATTTGTACTAATATTCTCAGAAAAACTACAAAAAACACCAATAGTCTTTTCTCAAAATACCACTATCAACCACTAGAAAAAACGTTTTCATGTCTTTACCTCATTAAATACAATAAGGAATTTGAAATTAGCACTCTAAGGTGGCCGAATTCACTAAACAAAAGTATAATAGGTTAGATACAATGTACTTGTAGAAAAAGAGGAAGTTATCATAACTTAGAAACATCACTAATTTAAAGCTTACAAAAATTTAGAAACATCATGTACGAACTTATCAACTAAACTAACGTATCCGTGCTTATGCGACCATTTAAAACACTTCTAGAATGTCCCAAAATAGAAGTTTGTAAAAATAGCCATAACTGATAAACTTTCACAGCAGTTGGGCAACACCCTCTTTCACTTGAGCTTCAAACACCTCCCTTCGACTGTTTGTAACCTTATTGGAGCCTCGGGCTGCTTCAGGGCTCGAATTCTTCTTGAGATGAATGAGAGACTAGGATGGTTCTCGAAGAATTTTTGAATTTTATGCCACCACAATCCCTCTCATGTCATGACGATGAATTTTGAGCAGAGGAAGTGAGGTGACATGAGGATATCTTCCAATGATGAGAATTACACCAATAACGAACCCATAACAAACTTTAACTAACTAAACCTAACTGACATGGCTTCATACTTGACTTATGATTAATGAAAGCCCATGAAATGACCCCTTGAACCCTCATAATGACTCATTTTCCCTCCATGAGAACAATTTTGAAAAAATGACCTACTCATGAACTTTAGACTCTCACAAATTCGATTTTGGCCTCAAAGGTCACCTTCATGACCCATATATTTACAAGAATTTGACTATTTTGACTTCTTTACACAAGGGAATCTTTAGACAATGACACATAGTGACTCATAGTCTAAACTTGACCAATAGAACCCCAATATGAATAGTAAGAGGCAAACACACTTTGATTCCTAGACTATAGGACCCTAACATTGGCTCCAATGGGGATGACAACCTCCCCATGAGGTGCCAAGAACACCAGGTAGAAAACCTTCATACTAGGATCTTGCTTTTTCTTCCAGAGTAGCCATGAACATATTTATGATACAATCTTCAGGAAATTAAACCCTCATCTTGCGTACTTGTATGTGAAATTTAACCATATTCATAGCAACATCATCTTCGTCCAGCCCCAAGAGTTAGCTCAATCGGTCAAATCAAGTGCCTCGCCAATGGGAGGTCACACGGTCGAATCCCGAAAGCTCTTGGGGTTAGGTCAGTAAATAGGCCGAGGGGTGTTGATGTCTTCGGGTGCGTCCACTCAGTGTTGAACAACCCTGGATGTAGTGGCTACCCATTGACCCAGGTATCCGTGAACCAGAAGTGAAAAAAAAAACATCATCTTCGTCCTCATCTTTGAATCTTTGGAGATCGAATAACCAATCAACACGATGCATAGGATTTGGAAATCCATTAATATGAGACTTATCCATAGGAGCATACCTGGATTTTTGTTTTTGCAATTGAACCCATCCTAAAAATATTTAAGTCACTAGGACTTCTTAAAACTACTAACCTTTGAATAGTGGAGTCGCCATGAAAGTTTGATCTTCTGGATCCTTTGAAATTGGAGTCCCCGGGTGAAATATGCACAACATTTTGATGTCCAATATTTTTTCACCATTAGCAATTAGATTTGATCCTTGTCGTTCACACCCAAGGAAAATGTGACCTTTCGATCCTTGACAACGACGCCAATATGTTAGCACCCTGTAATTACCTCTAGGCTAAAAAAAGGATCACAGGGTGTTGTAGCAACTGCAACACCCTCGAAAATTTTGGCCTGCATCCAATTTCATAGCCTTCCTTGGGTAATTCCTTGATGTTTGCAAACGCTTGGGCTCATCCCGTGAGCTCGTGTTGAGTCTTTGCAACCTCCTCGCTTGATCGTTCATCAAACATCTTTTTGCATGTTGGGCACAATGTCATGCTTGCAGTCATGTTATGGTGATGCACAAAGTCAACCTTCATGTGTACAAGTTGTATTTGCTATGTAAACATTTGTCGCACTCACACGAAGTTGTATGCACTATTGCGTAAGTGTCATCACGATCGTTCAACAATCTATTACAAGTGTCATACTTGTCGCTCGCACTGTCAGTCAGTCACACTGAGTGTATGTTGTCTTGATGGTTCGAGGCATCTTGTCGTTAAGTCATGTTGAGTGTGTGTTCACAAGGTCATGCATGTACGAAGTCACTCATTCACACACTTAGTCATTTTGTTGAATCTATGTCGATCAGACCAACCCCAACAGCTGGACCTTCACTGAGATGCACTGCACAGTTTCAACCCTCAGTGAACATGTACTTCTGCCCAGAATTGCGAAGAGCTTGAGGCTGCCTCCCAGGAAGTCTGCACTGCGCAATATTGGAATCGACTCGACTGACTATCACCAGAACAATGCAGAAGTTTCCCAGCAAGCCATCTCAATCGGTGTTGCCCGCAAACAACATCAACCAAGCCTCCAACTAGTCAACCAGAGAGTTTGACAGGGAAGTGACTCCCGGGCCTCACTCGTCCAAAACATTGTGCAGAAGCTGCCAAGCATGCCCTCTTCCACTGAATGAAGAAACTGCACAGACATGCCAGACAGACACTTGCTTCCTGTCACTGCACTTCCCTAAAATATTGTGTAGTTTTTCCAGCCAGTCACCTTGTCAGCCGACCTACTGCTCCTCCTGAAAATTGTGAAGTTTTCATGAGCAGTCTCCTAGCTACCCAGCCTCCTGCTCAGCTTTGAAACTGCACGGGGATGTCTAGCAGGCCAGCCTCCCAGCTTTGCGTAGTTTTTTCCAACAGCCTCCCATAGCCTGCTGCTAGCTCCCTGAAGAAATTGCGCAATTTTTGTCAGCAGCCTCCCGCAACCCGTTGTGAGCTCCCCAAAGAAATTGCACAGTTTTCACTACCAGTCTCCCCCTGCTGCCTACACTGCCTCCCTTAAAAAATTGAGCAAATCTGCCCTCTAGCTGAGCCAGATCCCACGAACAGTCACTGCCAATGTGGATTGCCCATCTCAACCTTCCAGTGACCTCTACACAATTTTAATGGACAGTGCCTGGAGCCTGCATCCGAAAGCGAAAGATAATTCATCATGGTAGGCTAGGATATTTCTAGATTTGATGTCGTCTTGTCATGAGTGATTGCAAATACAAGTACATGGATGAGACATGGCGCGACGATGAACGTGATGAACAAGGGGCACATGCAAGGAGACTTGTTCATGAACAGATGAACACATGGAGCATGCCAAAGTACAAGCAAAGGAGAGCCATGCACGCGCAACATCAAGAAAACATGAAGACCATCGAAGACTCTACATGCCTTGCCATGTGGAGGTGAAGCTATGATACACCAAGAACACATCCATCACTTGGCAGCACTGCATCTCGACATGCACACCAGAAACAACATGAATATACTAGCTTTTCCGTGTCGAGTAATGTCATGATTCATCTCAGCAACATCACTACTATGGGCCATACTATTGTAATCAATGTAATGTAATGTTGAAGTCTAAGAGGCCCACATGTAAATCAGAAGAGTCATGTAAAGTTGAAGAGTCATGTAAGTCAAATAGTCATGAGGGAAGTCGAACGGTCACAAGGGTGAGCTTTACCCTTGGCCATAAATACCCCTCATTTGTACATGCAAAGGACTTTTCACCTTGGCTCCTCCCACATAGCCTTGAGAGTCTGTAGTCTTTTTTTTGAGGAGCGAGCAGTGGTTCCAATGCCCCACTATTGGGGTTAGTGATGTATGGTGTACCGATGTGTCTTAGAACTTTTGCTTAATTCAAAAGACCAATAACAAGCCAAAATGTTTTCACACATGTATTGTATTTGTTTGTAAGACTATTATTTGGACACTTGTAATGCATGTTGCTTTAACCTATGTTAAAACAGTTGAACTATTTCGGTTGTTATAATACATATGCTTACGAAAATGTGTTGTATAAGTTTTTAATGTTGTCTCACCCATGTGGGCTATCTCGCCGGACACTCAACAGAACCATTCCCATAAACTTGTTATAACGACCATCGCACTCGTGTGGACTACTCCACTAGGTATTGTACATGTTATCCATTCACTATGTTTTTGTGATTTCCGCATCCGTGTGGACTACTCCGCTGGAATTTGCGCATGTCCTGTTGTGTTGTGTGTCTTTGACAGAGTTGGGACTATTCCCTTTCGACTTGAGACTCACTTCCACCATCTCCCTCTGTGGTGAAAGAACCTTGACACAAGTAACACTAAGCACTCACTAGGCACGCAAACCTCGTTGTTTGAAGACAAAGAAGACTACTCTCATGTGCTGACAAGCAAGAGCTAAGGCAAACCTTTAAGACAATGGAAACCGTGCCATCATACCGGATGGGACTCCTACACCAAGCAATGTGAGGTCTAGTTGGGACTTCATACCGGGGAGATCCCCTGAATGTTGGCGGGTCCAACACCATCAACATATACCAAGAACATTGAGGATCATCTACCCCTCCCAAATATCCCTTCCAACTCTAGAGAGGGCTCTCTCTTTCAACTAAGTCACAAAAGACAACTCTAGAGAGGGCTCTCTCTTTCAACTAAGTCACAAAAGACATGTTTCAATGAAGAGCAGTGGCTAGATCTTGGGCAAAAGATGAGTTTTTGATTAAATTTTGTGCTTGTAGGGTTTTGAAAGAAGTACTATTGGGAAATGGGGTCAAAATTTGAGTGCTTATGATCAAACCAGTGACTAGTAAATCTGTTTAGGAAGTAGAGGCAAGATTAATAGTGCTTATCAGTGAAAAAGATGATTATTAAGGTGTCTAGGAAGAATAAGACCAACAATCCATTATACCAAAGGCATCTAGAAAAGGATAAATATTTGATATAAATTTAGCAGAAGAGATGAAATGAGGATTATTATGAACAAAGCATTTATCTTGGAAATAATTTTGAACATATAATCATAACAAAATGAAATAATACTTAAAATGCATGCGTTGGAGCACCTTACAATGGATGATTTCCAAATAATACAATTCAAACATTCAGAAGATTTCAGAGATAATATAGTAAACAAAGAAATAATACACATTCACATAAGAAAAGGAAATACATCAAAGCACCATGTACTCGAATCTCTGGTAAAAGAAGATTTGTACTTTTGCAACTGGATTTGTATTAATATTCTCAAAAAAACTATAGAAAATGCCAATAGCCTTCTCCCAAAATATACCACTATCAACCACCAAAAAAAATAATTCATGTCTCTACCTCATTAAATACAATAAGGAATTTGAAATTACCACTCTAAGGTGGTCGAATTTACTAAACAAAAGTATAATAGGCTAGATATAATGTATTTGTAGAAAAATAGGAAGTTATCATAACTTAGAAACATCGTTAATTTAAAAATTACAAAAATTTAGCAACATCATGTATGGAATTATCAACTAACTAACTTATCCATGCTTATATGACCATACAAAACACTTCTAAAATGTCCCAAAATAGAATTTTGTAAAAATAGCCATAGTTGATAATCTTGCGCAGTGCCCTCTTTCACCTAAGCTTCAAACACCTCCCTTCGACTGTCTCCAACCTTCTTGGGACCTCAGACTACTTCAGAGCTTGAATTCCTATTGAGATGAATGAGAAATGAGGATGGTTCTTGAAGAATTTTTGAATTTTATGCCACCACAAGCCCTCTCATGTCATGATGGTGAATTTTGAGCTGAGGAAGTGAGGTGACATGAGGATATCTTCAAATGATGAGAAGTACACCACTAACAGTCCCATAACAAACTTTAACTAACTGAACCTAATTGACATCACTTCATACTTGACTTGTCATGAATGAAACCCCATGAAATGACCCGTTAAACCCTCATAATGACTCATTTTCCCTCCATGAGAACAATTTTGAAAAATTGACCTGCTCATGAACTTTAGACTCTCACAAATTCGATTTTGGGCTCAAAGACCACCTTCATATATTTACAAGCATTTGATTAGTTTGACCTATTTACACAAGGGACTCTTTAGACTATGACACATAGTGACTCATAGGATAAACTTGACCAATAGACCCCTAAGATGAATAGTAAGAGGCAAACACACTTTGATTCTTAGACTATAGGACCCAAATAATTTGCACATTTGAGCCACCGGTAGAGTGTCCAGGAGCAAGATTTCTGTATCGGTCCTAAGATGTGGTATAGGTCCTCTAAGGAGGACATACATTTTATCACTAGCCTATCCAGGAGAGGGGAGGATTTTCCCCAGTTCCCTTATGTCTCTCATGGGGTTGAGCAGAGAGTCATCTTGTCTACTCTTAGATATATGTTGGGGCTCATTTAGTCCATCCATCATATTTTTAGGTGTGTGGTGGACAACTATGGATTGCTTATTTTCCTGCACATGAGTTTAGGTGCCTCTCATTATTAGTGACCAACATTGCACACTATAATAGTGATGGGTAGCGCATTACTTGCCCTCTTTTGTATTATGTCGTTTCTTTGACTCAGGCGCCACGACATATTAAATGGTATGCCATTTTTTGGAGGTAGTTTTGTAGGAATTTAGATAGATGTCATGCTATGATACATGAGAGGACGATATTCCCTTTTGCTTCAGAGATTTTTTGTTTAGTTTTTGAGAGGTTTCCAGAGACGAGGACTACATTTGACCGTCACCCTCCTCGGATGGTGATTGAGGTGCGGATGTGCTTGTGGGGCCATATGATTCCCAAGAAGGGCCTACTAGAGTATCCGAATAGGATTTCTGCCAAAGAACTGGCACTACTGGTTAGTGAGGATGACCATACATTCATGTTTTTGTCGTTTTCATACGCGGGTATTGATTGGAGACAATGTCCCAACATTCTCTTCACATCAGATGAGGCTGCAGATGATAGAGGTAATATTAATGTTTTCTTTAAATTGATCTAGTTTCATTTTATTGTCTTAATGAATTATAATAAAATTTATTCTAGCACACTCTTTAACTTGTTTTATTAATTTGTATAATGAAATTTTATAATTATTATTGTGTACTATATATTTTATAGACATCGACACTTTCCTTAGGTACATGCCTCCTCCCCCGCGGGAGGGATAATATGAGGAGATGAGCGAGGCCTAGGAGGGTGAGGCACATCCTCAGGGAGGCATGGGAATCTAGATCCATGTGGATGGTTTGATATCTAGGATGGACTACTACAACAATTATCTAGAGTTTTGGTTGAGGAGGGAGTATGCCCTGTGAGGACTCGAGACATCAACGTAGATCCTAGGTTCATGGATCTCTTGAGGGACTGTCTCTACGAGATGATGACTCTTATGTGTCATATTATCAGAGCTAGCAGGCTATTGGTAGTGAGGAGGTATGCAGGGCATGTAGCACTAGATATGTCAAATTAGCCTTCACGCAATGCTACCCCGTCATATCATAATGATGAGGGTGGAGATAATGCTTCTGGTAGTACTACCCCATCATAGCATTGTTAGGAGGTCAGTGATCCTTCTGGTAGTACACATCCTCATCATTCTCCATATGATCACATTCCAGAGCTAGAGGATGTGCCTCATGTTTCTCATGAGGGAGGAGACTAGCCACCTCCTCCTCCACCTCAAAGTTTGACAGTTGAGGTAGTATTTGACCATCCATCGTCTTTTATTGCAGACCAGGCTGCCACTACTACATCTATTGTATCAAATATTTGATAGTAGTTATTTGAATTGATGTATTTATTTGACTTATTATGAGGGTGGTGATCATGTTTCTGGTAGTACTACCCCATCATATCATGGTTAAGGTGTCATTGATCCAATGTTTCTTTTTAATTTTTGAAGAAATAAGATCTATCCTAATAGCTAATGTGTCATTTTCTTTCAATGATATGTGATTCCATAAAAAAGGTGAAACGTTTTTAAATATATGAATTGGATCTAGTAAGTGGGAAATATTAAGATGCTCCCAATATGGGAGCTCATAAAAGACATATTTCCTTTTCATCCCAATGGGAAATTTCTCAACATAAGTGTCGAATAATTTTGGATCATTGAACATAGGCTTCCCATTTGAATCAAACATTTCTACAAACTCCTTCTCCTTCTCTTTCTCATATGCTCTAAACCATTTAACTGGTGTCATTATTGCAGGCCTTTGGGTTCTCTCTAGTTTACCATTGAAAGCATATGTTTCTCTTCTGTAAGGATGTTCTTCTAGGGGAATGACCTAGAGCGGTCATACACTAGATTTCGTAGGTGGTAGGACCACCTAACCTTCAGAGAAGGTCCACAACATTTACATCCATGATACCCTTTTGTTACAAGATCTATGAAATTATTGTATACAAGTTGACACGTTAGTGACCATGAAGATCAGAACAATTGCATCAAATTAAATTAATATGCGAAACATTATTGTTACGTATATAAACAAATCAATAAAAATGTAATTTACCAGAGAAAAATCCTAGGCCTGGATAATCATGTATGGTATAATCACATATGCCATACAACGTAAAAATCCTCTCTATTGTGATGGGCCTTGATACATCATACACATGTATCTTTCCCATAATTCCTTCAATTCATCTACCAATGGTTCTAAGTGGACATCCATATTCTTCACTTGTCATCTACCATGGAGTATGAGAGCCAACATAAGATGTGCATTCGTCATGGAAAACCATGGGGGGCTATTGTTATTGATCACTACTATACGCGAAACATAATAGTTGGTGTTTTGGAGGGAATATGGGTTGACACCATCCATTTCTATGCTAAGTCGTAGAATTTGTACTTCATCCTTGAATTTTCCAGGCCATGTATCCTTTATATGCTTCATGGCTATTGAATCTGTTGGGATTAACATAACTCTTGATTCACTTTTGTGTGAGGCATAACGTCCCTACAACATAGCTAATTCTTTGCAACGAAAGAGACTTTGAATCCTTGGGATTATAGGCATGTGCCTCAATATCTTATGAGGAGGACCATGTGATTTACTTGTTTTTTAATTTACGTTACATGTCATGCCCACATTTTGGACATATCTATTTGTCTACATATTCTCCTCTATATAGAATACAATCGTTCTGACATTCACGATATGATATGTACTCAACACACAACATTTTCAACAATTTATTTGCCTCTTTGCAGCTACCCGACAATAAATTATATCTCAGAAGAACCTTATCTTTGAATAACCTGTAGTTGGTGGGGAATATAATTATACAAGGTCAATATTTAACATTTGTAAAATCAACCATTTTTAATGTTGATTGTGTGACAATATTTCTCAAAATATAAGGGACTTGAATTACCTCAATATTATTGGGAAACATGCATTTGACATGCCAAACTTTGCTTTCAAGTTGTACAACAACATCGTTGTCCCCAACTGAGTAGATTTTGACTTGTTGTCAGGTCCAAAGAGAGGGGTGGTGGAAGCATATTTTAGGCTTTCAAATAAGGTATCAATGATATGAGCATCATTCCCTAGCTCATCGTTCTGAAATGAATCTAACAACATTTCCTCCATGGAAGTCGTATCCCGTAAGTAATCATCCATACCAACCTCTATTTGATTGCCTCCATTGCCAACTTGTGATGAAGAACTACTATTGTTGTAGTCATTCCTAATTGGTGAATCTAGACATAGTGGGAATTGAATAGGTGGTTGATTCAACCATTCTTTATATGCTTCCTCTCTGAGTCTTGCTCTTAATGCAACCTTCTGTCAAGTTGAAGTTGTCGTGGGGTGCACTAGAAGATAATAGGTGGGTTGCTCATCATCAATAGAATCCTAATTTCAAAAAATATTGAACGTCATTAGTACAATATCAATGATATTAGTAAGAACATCAATGCAATTGGTTTGTTAAAATTACATTATACCAAACAATTATTATCATCGTTTATTCATGATTGCAGTTGGAAGATGCCATATTCCAATTAGCAGGGTTAATATATTGTCAATTTCCATCTACCAACTACTTGCGATATGTTGTTCATAATAAGAGCTTCCGACGTTTTTGAAATGGAGGAATATTTTTTGCATATGAACTTGATTTTGAATCAGGATCCTACAAATTTGGCTACATTTTTATTCAAATTGACATGGATTAAAAAAATAAATTCTTAGATAATCAAAATATAAATAAAATCTGAACTTACTGGAGATGGAAAGCGATAACTCCACGAAGAAATTTGATAAGCAATATGGAATGTGTTGGAATTTGAAGAATTGTCCATTTGATATTATTGAGATTTTGTCCTTGCATTTGAGTAAAATTGGAAATAAAATTTTGTGTGCATATCTAAAATTAAATTCGAGAACTATATAACCACAATTTGAATTTCCATATAGTTTTCAAACCATTTTTCAAGAATAAATCGACTTTCAGTGCAAAATGTACACTATGAACTACTGTAATTCATGTGGATGCGTCCTAAAGGATAATTTGTAATGAATATGACATTTTATGTGAAAATAAAATTTCAGATAGCTTTTAAACCCTATCAGTGCTCTTATCAGGAAGAATTGCACCTAGGCATTTAAATAATAACTGCACTGGGGCATTGAAATAATACCTACACCAGTTTCTGACATTCAAAAATATAATATATGATATCATATCATTGCTCTTGTAGAAAATCACACTGATGCATTTAAACAAAACAACACTAGTACACACCTATTCCCAAGATTTTCAAAATAAAAATGAATTCTACCATGGCATTTCTCTTATAAAAATTACATTTAAATGCAAACTGCATCATTTCAGGGTTTTGAAAAAAAATTAAATGTATCATGTTAACGCATTGAAAAAATTTAGTGCCCTAGTGCGGTGCTTTTTACTGTCGAAAGCACCGATGTTTGAATTAAGTGAAAAAAAGAATGCAAGTTTTTTTCTTTTCTTATCTTTTTAAATTGGAAAATGTGCGGCAATTGATTATTCAATTTTTCAAAATTTAATTTCATAGTCTTTTAAATAGTAAAAATTATTCACTATTTCATTATTTTTCACAAAATTTCAAGGGAGTGATTTGCAAGAGAGACATACCAAGAACACTATGCAGCAACAAAATATTTTGGAGCAGTGGAATTATTCAAAATATCAGACGCTGAAAGGTATGGTGATTCACTCAAAACTCTGCATAGTAAAAATTTTAAATTTTATTGTTAATTTTACTAATACAAATTTTTACAATTTCTATTAGGGTTTAATTAAAAGAGAGATCCTTTGCAAGAGAGACATATTGGGGCACGATGGGGAAGAAAAATATTTTGGAACAGTAAAAATATCAAAATTTGAAAGGTATGGTGATTCACTCAAAATCCCTGCATACCAAAAAAATTAAATTTTACTATTGATTTTACTCTTAAATTTTGTTACAATTTCTGTTAGATTTTTTCAAAATTCAAAAAAAATAAATTTAAAAACCCTGTATAATAGAACATTTACTATTGATTTTACTAGTAAACTTTTTTATAATATTTGTTCCTATTTAGATTTAATTAAAAAAAAAAAAAAACAAAACAAAAAAAAAAAAAAAAAATCATTACTTACCTTAAACCCTTGCTTCTTCTTGCTTGTGTGACAACAAAATTCACCTTAGGGTTTAAATCCCTCTGCCACTTCACAATTAGGGTTTTTCATTTTAGGCATTTTAGATTTAATGGATTTGTGTACTTACTATATATAGGGTGTTTGAGATGTAAAGTAGGGGGATCAATTATTGGTTTAGATCCAAATCCCATCAGCTTTATCCGTTTTGTTTTTTAAATGACATACGTTTCGCAATGCGCTAATGTAATATAATGCACCGGTGTATTATAACCATGTATGCTTTGTCAGGTCTGTTTATCGGTGCTCCCGGTGTAATATAACACATGAATGTGCCTCTACCAAATAACACCATTAAGTCATTGAGGTGTTGTTGTCGTTATAAATTGCACCATCATAATTTAAAATTATTTAAAAATAATAATTTTCGCTGACGGTGTTGAAAAATTAAATGCCTGGTGTGTTAATAATGGCTTAAACGCACTAGTGCATTGATTCAAATAAATGCACTAGTTATTAGAGCTCTTTTTGGCTGAAAATTATTTGTTTATGTATAAAATATATTTAATGCCTTATGTATTGAATGGTATAGGTTGTATATTGATAAGAAATGTCTAAAAAGTTGTCAAGAAACAAAATAATTGATCGACACAAAAATAGCACATCAAAAAAAGAAGAGAATGAAAGTTCTTTGTAAATTCTTTACAAAATTAATATGTTTGAACTATATGTAAGTTTAACTAATATGTATTGTTTAGTGTGTGCCACATAGAGCCACAAAATGAAGAAGTTAGATAAGATTATTTCTAATCTAAGTTCAAAAGAATGTAAAATCCTGAAAGAAAAATTGCAGAAGGATGAATTGTGTGAATAAAAAATGCTATTCAATATGAGTTTTTTGTGTTTGTTTGAATTTTCATTATTAATATACTTAAGAATATTAGATATCATGTTTCAAACAATCTATTAATTCATATATGTTTAATGTTGTACAGGTAGCAACAACAAATGAAAAGATCAATGTAGTTCTAAGAAAAGAAAAATTATAGAACATGTAAATGACGATGAATTGATCATTAGCTCATCTAGAGCGGTGTTGGAGATTAATGAAATGATAGTTTTTTTTAACAAAACTATGAGAGATTTAGTGGAATGAACATATAGATGTACTTTCCACTTACAATACAAAAATCAATCCAATGATTCCAAGAACCAAATTATATCTAAAATACAGGAAGCATTTCCAAAGCAATGGTCAATGAGACATGTTAGACTTGCAATAGCAAAAACATACAACAACAAAAAAGAATCATTCAAAAGGTAATATTCATAATTAAAATGATTTTATGGAATTATATGTATATATTACTACAAAACATTAATTTATTAACATCAATTTTGTTATATTTAGTTTTCATATATCAATATAAAAATAGTTTATTACTTTTTTTAGGAAGATTATGAAAATCTCAAAGGATCAATGAGTTGATATGTGAAACATTTCAGTAGGAATGTCCAAAAAATTGTACAAGGAGATGGTCAAAGAAATGGACATAATTGCATCATAGGAGGAGCCATCTCAGCAACAACATGCTTCAAATGTATGTAATCATGATTGACTTTGTACATATAAAAAAATAAGTTAGCATTAAATATTATTTTTCAAGTATTTTCTTGCAAAAAAAAACAAAATGGAACTCATTCAACACATAAACCAGGACGACAAGGAAGAAAACGATTGATATCAAAGTTTGTGAGTAATTGTTAATATTTACTTATAACAACTCAAGGTTTCATTTTTGTATATTTTAAGTTGTTTTATAGCAACCATCCTTGAATGGATTCAAATAGGTGCTAACATACAAAGAAGAGCGATCTGAGGAATTGATTGACATTGGGTTAAATATGGGTTGTGAGTATATGTTCGCATAGCAAAAATTAATTGTGGAATTTGTAAGTATCTATGTTGTTTTACTTCTTTGAGTTTATAATTAATAGAACAAAAAAATCATTTATATAAAAATCTGTGATTTATAATGGGGTTTAAAACATGCAGGAAACAAAGTATGGGACTTTGCCAACAGAAGACTTGTTACAACAAGGCATGAGACTCGGTTTTGAAACCATGTGTACAATTTATGAGTCACTTCTTTCTATGGTACATTTAACTTTCGATTTACATTGATGTATATTATTTATTTCAATTTTCAGTATTCTCACCAATGTAGATACACTCATTACACTTTATTTTTATGTTTGCAGATGAAACAAGATCAAGAATCCAAAAATAATCAATTCAATCAAGAAAACATTCGTCCAAATAACCCAAGTCATGGAAGTAGCTCAAGCATTGACAACAATTCCAACGAATAATGATAATCTATTTGGATATCAATGCAACTTGTTGTATTTTTTGAAATAATTGTCTATGGAAATCAAACATTTTGTTTAATGTAATGGACATAGTGACCCAACTGAAATATAAGGGGTTACGAATAACAATCCCAATTTGTATGACAAAGAGCCTCTTATTGATATATAATATATATATATATATATATATATTTTAATTTATTCTATTGCGTTATCCAATGTCCTTGTGAAATGTTACACCAATGATTAAATATATGGATGATTAAATACTATAATGAAGAGATGTGAAATTTGATAATATAACAAATTAATTTAAACATCATATACAAATGCACTAATGAAATTTTAATTTATATGAATATTGTTATAAGATATATGTCGATTTTTCGATGAATAATGGATTTAAAAAATTACAAAAAAATCTCATACAAAAAACTAGCGCGTCCATAACATAAACACACATTGGTGCATTACGTTATATAAAAACACTATTATGGCATATTTTTGCATGACCGGTTCCTTTTTGGAAAACGACAGCAACAGAGCGTTTAGTTCTTTAAGCACTCATATTGTTTGCAATTAATGTCCTGATGCATTGTAATTCTTAAAGCACTAGTGCTTTCATAGACCTAACGCCCCGGTGCTACAAAATATTATTTCCAACCCCAGTGCATTATAAAAATTAACAGCAGTGGTTTTTTTATATCCTTAGTGCACCAATACATTTATTCAAATCATACACATTAGCGCTACGAGTTTAAATAAAAGCACTGGGTCTGCAATATTTTTTTCCTACCCCGGTGTCGTTCCTTAAAAGAACACCCTGGGGCATTTTTTGATATACGCACCGAGGCAGTATACATTACAGGCACCCATGTTCTTTGCATTCAATGCGTGGGTGTTTTTAGTTATGTATGCCACCCCTGTGCTTTTATATATGTAGCACACTAGTGCAATTTGTTCCATGAAGTGCACCGCTAGAAAAACATTCGCTAAAACCTTCGACTGCCCATATTTTTTTAGTTGTGATGAAGTTTCATTATAATCTCCACTAAAACATCCACTATTGCAAATGGAAGTTTCTTTGAATTTTTTTGCTAATTTTATAACACTAAAAACCTTTGTTATAACCTCCGCTATAAGATATTTTCCTTGTAATGCAATAAACATCCCACTACGACATAACTCTGAAGATGATGTCCAGTCGAAAAATCTAATTGGGATTTTAACCCATATATCCTTATATTTGCATCTCCTGATAGGAAGGTTCTCCTTAATTGGGCCTATCTGCAAGAAATATACCAATATCTTGAGGCATGTCACCCTTACTTCTGGCTTTGTGTTGTAAAAATTCCAAACATTTCTTGTTCCCCATATACCCCACATGACATAGGAAGGCAAAGCTTTATTTTCCTTGTAATCTTGAAACCATTGTCGAAGACATTACCCTACAAAAGACTCTATCTCACTCAGTTATTATATTGAGCATCTAAAAAATCCATATCCAAACTGAAACAGAAAATGGACATTGAATAAAGAGGTGAACTACATCTTATGAAGACCCACAATAAAGTGCACATCTACCTGGGCCATGAATGCCTCTTTTATACAAATTTTCCCATGCTATTATCCTATTGTGTACCACAAGCTAAATAAAACATTTCAATTTTTGTGGAATGTTCCATTTCCATGACTTCTGAAACCACAAATAACTCAAATCATCACTACTGCCTTGGGATATGTGAGAGTATACCTCATTAAATGAAATCTGACCTTTGGAAAAGATTATGTTCCATGACATTGAATCCACCTTCGATAACAATGTAATACCAGCTAAACATAGTTGGAGGATGTATCCATCCCACTCAACTACTTGTCGACCCAAAATACCAACTTCCTTAACCTCCCGCCATGAACACATACTAGAATTATGGTCTCTTTCCACATATATATCTTTTAGAACGAATATGCCTCTATAATGGATATGATTAAGTGAAGTAAATGATAATGTATGGTTACTTGTCAACCCTTTGATCGCGTCCAGACATATCTATACTTCCATCCCCATGCCCGCCTCCCATCATAGGTTGCAATAAATCCAATGCTTGATTTTCATCATACTTTTCAAGGAGAGAGAAACCTCCTTCTTCTTCAGAGCCCCGTCTCTCATCCAATCAATCAATTTTATGTTTTTGGAAAAACCTGTGAACAATTTTTGAAACCAACGTTTCAAACTAGCTTAGTAAGTCCATCATCAATGCAATGTGATTTGTATTTTGAGAAGAGAGAGCGTGATCTGGAAATTCCCATCTTCTCAAAATTTAGAGCATTGTTCATTATGTCCCTTACATGTGTTAAAGAGAGAGTATGAACTCTCTCTTTAACACAATCAATCAATTATTTATTCTTGAGGTATTTATCTTTGATGATTAGTTGCCATATACCAATACCTTTCAAGGACCTCCAAAAATTCTTTATTAACGAATCTTTATTGAACCTCTTTAGGTCAATGATACCCCAGCCACTAGAATCCACCCAATCTGATAGTTTCCCAAAGCGAACTAAGTGTATATTCCAAGAGCTACCAGAACCTGCCTATATGAAATTAGCTAAAATGGAGTTGATTTTATTGATTGTCCCTTGAGGAATCTTGTATATATGCATCCAGTAGATAGAAATGAGTTGTGGCACTGATTTGATCATGACCAATATGCCCCCTGATGATAACCATATATGTGACCAAATTCACAATTTCTTTTCAAATTTATTTACGATATATTCCCAATCCTTATTCTCATAACTATATGGTTTAATGTGGAACCCAAAATATTTAAACCTATAACAGACTCTCCTTTACACATGATTAAGCTCAATGCTTCCCCAAAAGTTGACAGGATCTAGTGAAAAGACTTTCATTCCACCGTAGAGGCGTTTCCCATTAAAAGAACATTATCTACAAACATCAGGTGTGAGAGAATAATTATTTTAGATAGTTTGCACCTGCAAATGATTCCTCTAGACCTTGTCTCCAAGATCCTCTTGCTTAAACCATCAATCACAATTAGGAAAATGAAAGGAGATACGACACATCCTTGCTAGAGCCCTATCAATTCCTTGAAGAATTTTGTTGGAAGACCATTAATAATGACTGCAAAGTTCATTTTATTTATGCAGGCCATGATCTAATCCACCATCAATACTTTGAACCCGATCTTGTACTGGATTAGCCTAATAATTTCCCAATCCACATGATCATATGCTTTAGATCTATCTTCATAAGGCACGCTCGATTTGACAATATTTAATTGAATGTACACATTCCTAAGTAATTGCAACAACATCATGGATCTGTCTCTTTTCTAAGAAGCCAAATTATTCATCAATCATATTCTTAGATAACACATATTTAATCCTATTGGTTATCAACTTGGAAACCAATTCATAAATTGTGTTACTAAGAGAAATAGGATGATAATCTTCAAAAGAGGATGGATGTATGACCTTAGGGATCAGAGTCATAAAGGTATCATTTATTGAACCTGATATCATACATAGTCGAAAGATCCTCTAACATAATATCCTAAAAATGTGTGAAGAGATCCACAAACCAGCCATCAGGTCTTGGTCTCTTGTCCCTAGCGAAGGCTTTTAAAACTCCTAAGACCTATTCTTTATCTACTGGTCTCCCCAAACGATCCAAATACTCCTAACTAACCATATTAGGAAAGAGATTTATAAATTCCAACTATCTTGAAAATTCTACCCCTTCTCTGGCTCTATATAATTGGCTGAAGAAACAGACCCTTCCCTTTGTATATCCTTTTGTGAATACATGGATTGTCCCTCACTATTTTGAATAGTCCATATAACATTATTCTTCTTTTTATATGTCAGTTGTCTATGGAAAAATTTGGAGTTCTTGTCTCCCTCCGCCACCCATGAGACCCTACTCTTTACATGCCATTCCTCTTCCTGAGATTTCAAAATTTGATTATTCTTTGTTCTAGAGCAAGAAGATTTTGTTTTATGGACTCTGAGAAATATTCTAATTCCTCTCGGTAAGCTAGAGTCTTAATATGCATATCAATATCGATCAATTACCTCACCAAAGCCTTCTTCTTATCCCTAGTCCAAAATTTAATAGCTCTCTTCAATTATTTTAGCTTGTGACACTAACTTCATACTAAGTATATCGACCATTGCAACAATTACTAGTTTTTGAGTTTAACATATAATAGATATCTGTAATAGAGAACCAAATCTGTTAGCCAACTCAATTGTAAAGGCTTTGAGTTTAACCTTAGAAGTTATAGGAACCCACTTTTGTTCATTCTGTTAATGGAGATAACTATAGATAATAAACTCTTGTTCCGAACTGGATCCATGAAGAATTGTCAGAAGAACCATGAATGTATCAGGTTGGGACAGAGAGAAAAGAATTAAGAAACAACGGTCAAAAACACCTCTGAACAGTGGCAGTTAGCAGCCAGTGTGGAGCGATGAGGACCTCGGTCAAAATGCGCTGACCGAGGCCCATGGAGACTGCGCAGGAGGTGAAACTAGCCCCTGGGAGGCCCGGATAAGGAAACAGAGGCAGTGGCAAAACCCCTCGAAATGGGAAGGCCCCGAGCGGTCGGTCGCATGAAGAGTCAGGAAAACCGTGGGGAAAAGGCTAAAGGACAAGGCGGGACCCGCGCTTCGAAAACCGATGGTATTGATCGGGGTCACCCTCAAGCGGTAAGAAGAATTGGCGAAAACGAAGCGATCCCACTCAGCGCCCAACACGTGGCAAGCAGAGGAGAGAGAAAACCACTGCTGATCTCGTGTTAACGGTCGAGCAAGTCAACCGCGTGAAACATGCGAATGGCGTCGGATCTGGAGGGCCCAGATCTAACGGCTGAGATCGCGCTTGATGGGAAAGTGGAATCGACGGGGGATTAAGCCACAATTTGTAAAGATTTGACGTCCAATTTGACTACCAAGGTGGCAGAAGACTCATTCCACGACGTAACAGAAAAACCGAACCGGCGAAGTGAGTTGGCGCAGCTGCAGGAGGACATGTGGCCATCCCATGTGAGCCTGATGATGACGCCGAACAGGGACCTCTAAGCAAAGCTGTAGCAGGCGATCCGGCAGGAAGTGGAAGAGGAATCGAACAGCCATGAGAACGAATGGCCTTAAAGCCATGCACAGGTAAAGCAGAAAGACACCAGAACCCCGAGAGGAGGACGGAACACAGAAAGGAAGAACAAACAAAAGAAAGATAGTGAAGCAAAAGCATAACAGAAGACGGAGGGTCGAGTTGACCAAAGGCAGCATCAAGCACCAGAGAGCTTGAGAGGTTCAAGCCATCCCCAAGAGGATCTGTCCGGACTAAGCACAACACTGGGCTCTCTCCATTAAATACCAGAAAGGTCACTAAGCTGGTAAAGAAAAGAGTCTATGTACTTTAGTGGTTTGGGGCATCCAAGAACCACCTGCCAAGCAAATTCTGTTTCGGGAGACTCATATTGAGCTCCTTCATTGTAATTCTCTGCTTTAAGACACAATAAAAAAAGGCCACCATTGAAAGCTGGACCGGAGACGTAGCCCTAGAGGACAAGGTGAACTCCTTATTAAATTCTCGTGTTCTTATAATTGCTTACTGTATTTTTCTATTGTCTTCCATTTCAAGTGTCTGTGTATTTGCAATCTGATCGATCCGTTGCCTAAATAACATGGACACACACCAGCACATGAGTTTGTAATACCTTCATGTAATAAATCTTAACTAAGATCATTCATAGGGTGATTATCAGATCAAGTGGTATCAGATCTCTAGGCTGTAAAGGTTAGACAAGCTTGTGTTGGTTCGTTGTTGAATGCTCACTAGATCAAAGCTCAAATTAGGAGAAGGAGAGTTGGTGGAAACTAATCCTGAAATTGGGAGAGTCTATCCTCGGAAGACAATGTCAGAAGAAGGTTCTGTAGGGCCAGACCCTCAATTCATAGAAAGCTTCCTAGCTATAAAGTCCATGGTAGAAGAAATGTATAGGGACTTTAGAAAACATAAGGCTGAAGATTCATCAGGTTCTAAACAAGATAAAGAAGAAGATGAGTCTCACTTCCAAGACCACTCCAAAGGAAAAGGGAAGGAGGAAAGCTTTCTCACACCTCCTAATAGCCCTGTGCACAACAAGAAGGCATCTTTGATCAAGCTAGATGTTAAATTTGATTTACCTATATATGATGGAGAGCTAAATGCTGAAAAGTTGGACAATTGGATTAGACAAATTGATGTTTATTGCAAGGTACAGAACATAGACTCAGACAAGGGCAAGATTCAGCTAGCAAGCCTACACCTAGGAGGCACTGCCTTGGTTTGGTGGGAAGGCAGAACTCAAGCTGACATGAAAAGACATGGTAAGACCATCTCTGTCTGGAGTGAATTTGTTTCTGCAATCAAAAAGCAGTTCTATCCATTGGCCTACATGCAAAAAGCCATGATGAGTTGGCAAACTCTTCAGCAATTGAAAGGGCAAAGTGTGCAAGGCTACACTCAAGAATTTAGAAAGAGAGCATTGATTCTAGGAATTTCATTAGACTCACCAGAAACTCTGTTGAAGTACATTGGTGGTCTACATAGCTACATGAGGCATACCATCCTCATGTTCAATCCCACTAGTATAGATGAGGTATCTGTACAAGCTACTCATCTAGAAGCTAGAGGAAAGAATGGAAATCCAGAAGTTGGGGGACCATCCCAACCCACTGCAAGCAAGAGCAAGGAGAAAAGAAAGCAGAAGTGGAAAGCAAGGAAGGCTAACACTGCACAGAAAAGCAAGGCTTCATGCACTCACTGTAAAAAGGATGGGCATGATGATGAGCATTGTTGGATTCTGTATCCAGAGCTGAGACCTAATAAGTTCGAGGACAAGAAGAAGAAGACTACTGCAGCTATTCAAAAAGATTTGGGGTCAGACTCGGGAGATGAAACAACTATTGCAGCCACAGGTATTAAAGGTAAGAATTCTGAAGCATCTACTAGTAATTCTGCTCAATCTGTTATTGATGAAGAAAATGAGAGAAAAAAACATGAGCTTTTCCATATTCGAGTTATTTCCAAACATCAAAACATTGATACCTTGTTTGATAGTGGCTCACAAGTAAATTTAATTTCTGAAGCAATTGTAAAGAAATTGGGATTAGTAACTACACCTCACAAGAAACCATACCCATTAGGATGGTTGAATGATAAAGCACAACTACAAGTGACTAGACAGTGCAAACTCAAGTTTTCTTTTGTGTCAGCATTTGTAGATGAGGTTGAGTTAGACATAATTCCTTTGGATATATGTGGAATTGTTTTAGGAAGTCCTTACTGGTATGATAGGAAGGCTATCTTCTATAGAGATGAGAACAAGTATCTACTTGTTAAAGATGGAATCGAATACTTTGTAAGAGCTCATAAGATCAAGAATAATTATACTCTCATAAACTCAGGGCAGATGAAAAGAATGATAAATTCATGCAAACAATTCTTACTGATGGTTGTAAAGGAAAAGAAACCTGATAAAACCAATGTATTTGAGGGTTGTAATGCTTAATAGCAAGCTGATTTAGAAAAGGTTGTTTCAGAATATGATTTCTTGTTTCAAGAACCTAAAGGTCTACCACCCAAAAAGGAAATAGTACATGATATTATTTTGCAGCAAGATGTTCCATTTCCTAACATTAGGATGTACAGGTTGTCAGCTTTAGAGAATGCTGAAATCAAGAAGCAGGTGCAGGAGTTGCTCGAGAAGGGGTTCATCAGGCCTAGCACATCACCATGTGGGTCACAAATTGTTTTGGTGAGAAAGAAAGATGGCTCGTGGAGAATGCGCATTGATTACCGAGCACTGAATAAGATAACAATAAAAAATCGTTATTCCCTTCCTCACATAAATGATCTTTTGGATCAATTGAAGGAAGTTGTTTATTTCACCAAGCTAGAATTGCACAGTGGATACCATCAGGTCAGGGTTGCAGAATAAGATGCATGGAAGACTGCTTTCAAAACAAAGCAGGGATTGTATGAGTGGTTGGTTATGCTTTTTGGCTTGACCAATGCTCCCGCTACTTTCATGAGATTAATGAATGATGTACTCAGACCTTTTCTTGATAATTTTGTTATTGTGTATCTGGATGACATTCTGATTTTTAGTAAAACGTGGGAAGAACATTTAAAGCATGTTAAGCAGACACTAGATGTTTTGAAAAGAGAGAAACTTTATGTTAAACTCTCAAAATGTGAATTTGGCAAGACATCTCTAAACTACTTGGGTCATATAGTAGGAGGTGGTGAATTGAAAATAGATCCCTCTAAAGTGGCAGTCATTGTAAACTGGCCTAAACCCAAGTCTACTACAGAAGTAAGAAGCTTCTTAGGAGCAGCACAATATTGGAGGAAGTTCATTTCTAACTTTTCCTCAATTGCAGCTCCCTTACATGCTTTAACCGGATTGAACAAGGTGCTTCAGTGGGGAGGCAAACATCAGAAAGCCTTCGACACCTTGAAAGAAAAGATTAGTACAACACCTGTACTAGCACCGCCTGTTCTACAAAGACCATTTGAGATCTAAACTGATGCCAGTGACTATGCCATGGGAGCAGTGTTGACACAACATGGTAAACCCATATGTTATCATTCTGAGACTTTTAATTTTGCAGTAGTTAACTATCCTACATATGATAAAGAATTGTATGCATTAGTTCAGAGTGTGAAAAAGTGGAAACATTACTTAATGGGTGAAGAGACAGTAATACTGTTAAGTTATGGTATGTTCTATGCTTATAACAGTTTACTTCTTTTTCTTATTATATTCCACTGATTAGCAATCACATGTACATAAAGTAAAGTGCAGATAGAACATTAAACGATCGACAGAAAACAAGCCAAGACAAGAGACACAAGATGTGGCGGCTAGCCAGGGACAAACCCCACAATGTGTGGGGAAACCCTTTGATCAAATCTTCTTTTATCTTCAATAATTCTGCAGAGAGAAATAGTACAATAAATCTGATTCATATCAGCAGTAGCAAACCCTAGATCAGTAGCATCAGCATTAGCGGCTTCATTATCAAACTAGGGCAGACCATATCTCACAAACCGACAGTCGGATTGACTTCATTCCACCACCAAAAGTTTCGACTTCCAGAGGAGGTTCAGATGAAACTACAGTGCAGTTCAGATGAGGAGATCTTCTAGGCCACGCAAGTCAATCTTTACTTCTGCAGTTGCAGCTTCAGTTTCAGCAGTTTCCGGCTTCAAACTAGGGCAGTCGATATCTTGCAAACCGTTCATCAGATTGACTTCATTCCACCACCAAAAGTTGCGGCTTTCAAAGGAGGTTCAGATGAACCTACAGCGCAGTTCCAAAGAGGAGATCTTCTAGGCCACGCAAGTCAATCTTTACTTTTGCAGTTGTAGCTTCAAATTCAACAGCTTCCGGCTTCACATGTGTGAGAGAGAGAGACCCATTTCAGCGCAGTAGAGAAGAGACTCATATCTGCGCAGTAGAGAGAGAGAGATGTGATGAGATGAGTGAGTCAAAATGAGGAAAAGTCCTCTTATAGTTATACACAACGTTGGTGGGTGAATAGATGCGACTGTTGGGCTTCTGAGCCTACATGATTTGTAGGTCGGCTTGATAATAATTCCATAATCAAAATAAATTCATATCTCCATGAATACTTATTGGAATTGGATGATCTTTATATCAATCCTACACCTCTCGACGAGAGGAATCTAATAAAAATATTATTAGCCATGAATAAGATGACCCGCATGAAGTTTTGCCTTGGTTGCCAATTTTAACACTCCCTCTCAACCATGGAGAACTCCATCTGCAATCTGTCTATCGGTCGTTACTATTCATCCATCAAATGCACTACCTTGTACAGCCTGACCCTTGCCCTGCTCTGCTCTATTTTGCCTGTTCTGCCTTGTCTTGTTCTGCCCTGCACTGATCTGTACTGTTTTGTTATGTTCTGCTCTGCTCTTGCATTGTTCTGTTCTACTCTGCTTTTGTCTGAATTATGAAGAAAAAGAAATGATCGAGGATGTATCATACTGACTCAAAGTCAGTCTCAGAGTATGTACTACTGGTCCCAGACCAGTCTCAACCAACCCAAAGTCAACGTCATAGTGAGTACAACTCCAATGGTCCCAGACCAATATCATCCTCCACTGACTCAAAGTCAGTCTCAGAGTATGTACCACTGATCCCAGACCAGTCTCAACCGACCTGAAGTCAGCGTCATAGTATGGTACAACTCCTACCACTGGTCCCAGACCAGTATCATTGATCCCAGATCAATGGAGGTCATCCTAGCGTAGGGAGTACGGTAGTTACAACGATGTGTCCATCGGTACTACTATGGTCCCTAACTTCATTTCCCTTCTCATTGATCAGATGAGAGGTACTTCCCATGAGTCCCAGACTGCATGGGTAGGATGCCTCGACAGGAGAACTAATCAATCCTGTCCTCATAGGAGAACACATCAATCCTGCTACAATCGCCATGGAGAACACATCAATCCAGGCCGCCATGGAGAACACATCAATCCAGGCCTCACAGGAGAACACATCAATCCTGCTACAATCGCCATGGAGAACATATCAATCCAGGCCTCACAGGAGAATTAATCATCCTTCTACACAGGAGAGCGAATCATCCTGTTCCACAAGAGAGCGAATCATCTTGTCCCACAAGAGAGTGAATCATCTTGTTCCAGTGCACACCACCAGGGGAGGGTGAGTCACCCTGTGGTCGTATGTTGCTCCAGTAAGAACCACAAGCCCTCAGAGCTCCCAGAGCTCAATGTATGCAACATGCAGGACCCTTGTACAAGGGTTTCTTGATGACTCCAAGTCGTTTGGGAAAATCACAAATTAGATCTTTCCTCAGGGCTTTGACAAGGTGTATCAACCTGTACATCATCTTAATGCGATGGAGCCTCCTTGCTCATCAACTTACCATATCCCAGATGATGTCTATCTGCTGGAGCAATCGACGAATACGGGATTCCTCAATAATCGAATCCCACCTCTGGTTGTTATAGAGAATCACAATGGTATCCAAACAGCTCACTGAAGAGCTTTCGCAACCAGACTGCCTCACACGAGGTCATGCTAGCAACAGTATATCCTGCTTCAGTGGTGCTCAAAGTCACCGACTTCTGCTTCCTGCTCATCCAGGATATCGAAGCAGATCCCAAGGTGAAACAACACTCGAAAGTGCTCTTACGGTCCACCACACTGCCTGCCCAATCAGCATCAGTATATCCAAGTAGTCTCACATCTTCGACAGTGTATCTTAACCCATTGTGCCACGAAGATATCTCAGAAGATTCTTGGCACCAATCCAGTGTATGTGGTGGGGTTCAACCATATGCTGGCTCAATGTGTTGACTGCAAAGCATATATCTGGACGGGAGTTCACTAAGAACATTAATGCTCCGACGAGTTGCCGATACTCGGTAGCATTTCGTAAAACAGGTCCAGCAGCACTACCGCTTAACTTCTTGAAGTCAAGCTCCATCGGAGTAGTTACAGGCTTGTAGTCCACCATTCTGAATCTTTCCAATATCTTCACCACATATTTTCCTTGAGATAGGAAAATTTCTCCTGGATTTTGCCACACTTCAAGTCCTTGGTCCTTCATTTCAAATTCAGAATCCATCTCCCTCTTACATTTGTGAATGAGAGGGTTTGCACCTGTAGAAAGAGGTCATCCACATGCAACACCAGTATGATAGGCTTTTCATCTTCAACCTTAAAGTAAAGGTTAGGATCGGCTTCACTCCTAGTGAGTCCAACTTCATCAAGTAGCTATCGATCCTCTCATACCATGCTCGGGGTGCTTGCTTCAGCCCATAGAGAGCCTTCTTCAACCTGCATACATGAGATTTTCAATCATAAATCTCAAATCCTTCGAGTTGCTCCACGTAGACCTCTTCTTTGATCAAACCGTGCAAGAACACAGTCTTGACATCCATCTGATGTAGGTTCCATCCTTGTGAAGCGGCAAGGGCTATGATCGAGCAGATGGTCGTATATCTGGCAACAGGTGCAAATATCTCATCATAGTCTATACCTTCCTCGAGCCTTATACTTTTCCGTGCTTCCATCTGCTGCATGCTTTATCTTGTAAAGCCATTTGGAAGTAACAACAGTCTTGTCCTGGGGTCTGGGAACTACTTCCCAAACATCATTCTTTATGATAGACTCATATTCTTCGGTCATAGCATCCTTCCATACTTGATGCTTGACGGCATCTGAGAATGACGAAGGCTCATTTTGTATGATCGTGCTCATGATGGTCAGGTATCCTTGATACCTATTAGGTTTCTTACTTTCACGAAAGGTTCCTCGGGGTGCAACATGTCCTTCAGCATCATCAAGTAACCTCTTAAGCCATGAAGGCCTCTTCCTAGAAGAGGAAGGCTCATATGGAGGAGGATCAATCGGATCCATGGGTTCTTCTACATCAGGCATTGATTCATCATCCTTTTCTTTCGGTTCCCTGGTGTCGGCTTCTTGAGAGCTCCTCAAAGTCGGAAGATTGATCACCTTGCTGAGAGCCATATCTTCGTCAAAGGTGACATCATGACTAATTATGACTTCCCTTTGACCGGCTACATAGATTCTATAGCCTTTAGTATTTTCACCATATCCCACGAAAATTCCCTTCTTTCCAGATGCTCCCAATTTATTTCTTTTCTCTTTCGGCACATGAAAGTATACAGGGCTTCCAAAAATTTTAAAATGAGAAACATCATGTTTCTTACCGGTGAATTTTTCTTCAGGAGTCTTGGAACCCAATGCTTGATGAGGGCATCGATTTTGTACATATACGATAGTGTTTGCAGCTTCAGCCCATAGAAACTAAGGAAGACTTTGATCATGTAGCATGGCCCGGATAGCTTCCATAATTGTGCGGTTCTTCCTTTCTGCCACACCATTTTGTTCAGGAGTATATGGTGTAGTAGTCTCCCTCTTGATGCCAACCTCGGGTATGCCTGAGTAAACCAATTGTAATATATCGGAGGTCTTGCTTTGGATTGAGGGGAATGATCCCCTTTTGAGCTTTCCTTTGGCACATCCCGGACATACACCTTCTTTCTCTACTTGGAATTCAGGCATCCCTGTTACCATCTGTCTTACATCGGGTAGAGCTTTGTAATGAAGGTGGGCAAACCTCCGATGCCAAAGTTCGGACTAAGAGTTGTGTCACAAGACATGACACCTAGCGGACTTCCATCGACCTGATATAATGAATCAACACTAAACCCAAGAGTAAAGGCATCTTTAACATTATTTTTTCATATACATACCTTGCCATTGCTGAAGGTTACCTTGTAGCCTTTGTCTTCCATTGCCAAGATGGACACTAGGTTCCTTTTGAGGTCAGGTGCATTTAATACATCCTAGAATTTCTAACCTTCTTGAATGCTTGTCCTCTTCCTTGATTCCCAGCTCTCCTCTTACCTTTGCTGTTGAATTTGTCATTCCTTTGATTGCCATCAGAGGGATTTCGAGTTGCACCACTGCATACTGTACCATGCTTCTCTAATCATGATTATCATCATGCTGCCCATGTCCATGATTTTATCCATCATAATGCTGCTCAAACTAGTGTGCATCATCATCATGCTATCCTATATGTCCACGATCTCATGTTGCCCTTTATGTCCATGATCTCATTCCTCATGATGCTCAGATCTCATACATAGTGACTTGCTTTATCACAAATGTAACATCGCCATTTTCTTCTAGCCTTAGGTCCAGCCTTTCCTTTTGATTTAGTCCCGGAATTATTTCTTTTCTTTGCATGAGAAGAAAAGGCAGCAGGAGGACCTTTAGGCAAGGGCATTTCCTGCTCTTCTACCCTTGTTTGTTCTTGAATGCATCTAGCCATTAATTCCTCGAAACTAGGAATTACATTATTGTTCAGAAGAGTAGTCCTGAACACATACCATTCAGATGGTAATCCTTCGAGAGTTGTGAGTGCCATTTCTCTGTCAGTAATGGTTTCCCCAATAGATAGGAGATTGTTGATTGATTTCCCTCAACTTATTTCTAAGAAACAAAACTTGATTTGCATCACTAACTTAAAATAAACTCACCAGTTTGTCGTAGATTTCCTTGAAGGTGTCTAGATCAGAGATGTAGGCCACCAAGCGCTTGTCGATAGAGTCCCGGATGATCTTCTTTGTTTTGACTTCTCCATTTTTCCATTTGTTCCAGGCAGCAGCAGATGCATTTGATGAAGGCTCAACAATATTGCCTCTTACATGGTCCAACACTCCTTGATCTTCAAGGGTTAGATCGATAAACATCTTCCATCCATGATAGTCAGCGTTCTCACGGAGCTTGTCTTCGGTAGGAAAGAGTGTTGAGGACCCCATAGTTCTTTTAGGATAGCCTTGCCAATCTTCTCTTCAATGATTGCTCTTGCTCTTGCTCGGGCTTTGTCTTCACCTCAGCTCCGATACCATGTTAAGTTATGGTATGTTCTATGCTTATAACAGCTTACTTCTTTTTCTTATTATATTCCACTGATTAGCAATCACATGTACATAAAGTAAAGTGCAGATAGAACATTAAACGATCGACATAAAACAAGCCAAGACAAGAGACACAAGATGTGGCGGCTAGCCAGGGACAAACCCCACAATGTGTGGGGAAACCCTTTGATTAAATCTTCTTTTATCTTCAATAATTCAGCAGAGAGAAATAGTACAATAAATCTGATTCATATCAGCAGTAGCAAACCCTAGATCAATAGCATCAGCATTAGCGGCTTCATTATCAAACTAGGGCAGACCATATCTCACAAACCGACAGTCGGATTGACTTCATTCCACCACCAAAAGTTTCGGCTTCCAGAGGAGGTTCAAATGAACCTACAGTGCAGTTCAGATGAGGATATCTTCTAGGCCACGCAAGTCAATCTTTACTTCTACAGTTGCAGCTTCAGTTTCAGCAGTTTCCGGCTTCAAACTAGGGCAGTCGATATCTTGCAAACCGTTCATCGGATTGACTTCATTCCACCACCAAAAGTTGCGGTTTTCAAAGGAGGTTCAGATGAACCTACAGCGCAGTTCCAAATAGGAGATCTTCTAGGCCACGCAAGTCAAACTTTACTTCTGCAGTTGCAGCTTCAAATTCAACAGCTTCCGGCTTCACATGTGTGAGAGAGAGAGACCCATTTCAGCGCAGTAGAGAAGAGACTCATATCTGCGCAGTAGAGAGAGAGAGATGTGATGAGATGAGTGAGTCCAAATGAGGAAAAGTCCTCTTATATTTATACACAGCGTTGGTGGGTGAATAGATGCGACTGTTGGGCTTCTGAGCCTACATGAGTTGTAGGTCGGCTTGATAATAATTCCATAATCAAAATAAATTCATATCTCCATGAATACTTATCGGAATTGGATGATCTTTATATCAATCCTACACCTCTTGACGAGAGGAATCTAATAAAAATATTATTAGTCATGAATAAGATGACTCGCATGAAGTTTTGCCCTGGTTGCCAATTTTAACAAATACATACTGATCATCAACCACTTCAATATTTACACTCCCAAACTAAGTTGCAGCAATCAAGACATTACAGATGGATGGGTTTTCTACAACAATTTCATTTAGTCATCAGATATAAAAATGGCATACATAACAAAGTTGCAGACATGTTATCTAGACCCATTATAAATGCATCTACTATACTTAAGCATAATTCTGTGCTACATGAAAGCTACATTGAACAATATGCTCAAGATATAGACTTTAAAGATGTATATGCAACTTTGAGTCAAGGCAAAAGAGTAGAAGAATTGGATTATCATGTAAAAGACTGACTCTTATACCATTGTGGGAAACTCTGCATTCCACAAACTGAGAGAGTAAAGATAATTAGGGAAGCACATACTTCTCTAATATCAGGTCACTTTGGGGTAAGTAAAACACACAGCTGCAAAGATTTTTCTATTGGCCAAAAATGAATGAGATAGTTTCTAGATATGTAAGAGGGTGTGCTATGTGTGCTAAAAGCAAGCCCAGCAACAGAAAACTAGGCTTGTACACTCCATTGCCAGTTCCTTCTCACCCTTGGGAAAGTGTTTCCATGGATTTTGTTGGAGGACTGCCTAAATCTAGGAAATGTCATGATTATCTATATGTTGTTGTGGATAGGTTCAACAAAATGTGTATTTTGATACCTTGTAATAAACAGATTACAGCTGAACAGACTGCAAAATTGTTTTTTGAACATGTATGGGTTCATTTTGGATTACCCACTTCCATTGTATCTCATTGAGACACCCGATTTGTGGGGAAGTTTTGGTCAAATACAAATTGGTTTGTTCCCTTTCCTTTGAATCCTCTTTTGTCGAGTTGTTATAACTTCCTAATATAGCTAGTTGCAACTTTCACATCAACAAATATTTGTCATTTTAATTAAAAATTATTTTCAATGATAATTTAAGATTCCATCACAAATTCATGAATAGTTCATGCATACGAAAGATAAAACAAAATAGATGGACTCATAGATGGTAGAAAAGCTAATTATGTTGACTAAAAACTGCAATAGTAAAGTGACATGGAGTACTAGTGTGCCTTCAACAACATAAGATCTCACAATGTGTTACACAACTAACCAACAACATTGATTACATATCCTCAGATTTATTACAACACTTTCTTTCATTGACCCTCATGGGAGCTAGAATAGCATAACATTGAAATAAGGGAACTATTGTTAACAAAACCTTTGAGAGAACCACTCGACCTCTGAGAATTAGCCATCGTGCACCCCAATTCTCCATTTTGCCTTTGATTTTGTCCAGAATAGTATTCCAAGTTTGAGAGGAGGATTTGTTCAAGGTTATTGGCATCCCCAAATACTTGAAGTCAGTGCAGTTAGTAAGAACTTTAAATCCCATAGCCTCTTTAGTTTTATTTTGGGGGAGAAGACTTATATTCTGGGAAAATATTTGGGTTTTGATCTCATTTATTGACATACCAAAGGCATCTAGAAATTTGTCCAGAATCCTTCCATAACTTTTTGAAATTAGAATTGAAGCTCCTCCTAATAGAATCATGTCGTCAAAGAATTGATCGTGGTTAATGCTCTTGATTCCCTCTTGAAAGCGAATTCTCGGGAGGCGATCATTGGTTCTCCCAGCTTCCAGTATTCTATTTAAAGAATCAACCATAATGATATATAGGAATGGAGAAAGGGGGAAACCTTGCCTGAGCCCCCTTGAGGCTTTAAAAAAATAATATCCCTTACCAATAATTAAGGGCGCAATCCAGGGGGATCCAATGCACAAGGCCATGCATTGAATGAAAGTTCCTTGAAAACCCATCTTCTGCATGACTTTGTAAATAAAAGAGTGTTTAAACCCGTCAAAGGCATTTTCCATGTCAAGTTTGAACACCATACTCTGATCTCCCCTTCTCGAACCATAGTTTATGACCTCTTCTATCATTATGATGTTGTCAACAATTTGCCGACCAGGGAAAAAACAACCTTGGTTTTTTGATATGATGCAGGGAAGATTTTTCCTAATCCTTAGTGCTAATATCTTAGAAATGATTTTATATGAAACATTACATAAGGAAATAGGCCTAAATATGGCAAAAGAAAATGGATTCCTTTCTTTAGGGATCAATGCCAACACTGGTCTGAACTTATGCAGGAACGCAAAAAAAATACAGATATAAATATAAACACAAAGATGCAGCAAAAATAAAACTTCATTTCATTAATATTAAAGAATTGAGAGAGAGAGAGAGAGCAATATTTCTCACGAGGGAGGGAGGAGGAAGATGGGCTCGCGCAAAGGACAAGGCTAGGGTTTCAGGCATCTGCTAGGGTTCGTAGGGCAACTGTTTGGACGATTTTGCAGGGCTGAGGTATCGACAGCTCCTCGACAGCATCTTGACGGTCACCTGCTACGGTCACGGTTTCGCTCTCTCCACAGCTACAGCCGCTCTATCGAATTTCTCGCCTGTCCCTTTCTGTCACCGACAGTAATCAGTTATGGATCGCTGGGAGTATGAAGAGGTGGATTATTCGGCGGATCCCTCGCCGGAGAACGTTATATTTGGGACTCCACATTTTATCTCTCGCTCACTGAACCCGCATTCCGCTTCCACATCAGCTCCGCCGCAACAACCTTTACCTGCTTCAGCTCCATCCTCTGCAGTCGATTACCCTCCTGTATCTCCGCCTTTCGAGGTTCCTCCGCTTTCACCTGGGTCATTACAATTTCTGGCCTCCAATTCTCCGCCATCGCCTTCTTTTGACCCACTGGCCTCCATCCCATCGGTGATCCGCCCTCCGCCGACTTCTACTCCTTCTGCTCACCCATCTGCTTCTGGTATTCGCCCCTCGGGCTGCTTTGAGACGCCGGCGGTATCTTCCCCTCCCACTAACCCGCTTCCCCGGGAGGGCATTACAAATCCCCTGGTGGACCATCCGTCGGCCCCTCG
The DNA here is from genome assembly GCA_031772625.1 of Pinus tabuliformis. Taxonomy (NCBI): domain Eukaryota; kingdom Viridiplantae; phylum Streptophyta; class Pinopsida; order Pinales; family Pinaceae; genus Pinus; species Pinus tabuliformis. The sequence goes on from CM062816.1 coordinate 496,092,364, forward strand.
TTCAGGCTCTAAGAAGGTAAAGTGTATCAGATCGACGACAAGGGATATCTCCATCAAATTTGACGAGGCAAAACCTCTTGGCGAATATATGGACATTGCTAACACTGTGTTGGTCGGGCATGTCAGGGGTCGATCATACTCGAGGCAGCGCCTCAATCTTTGGGTTAAAGAGATATGGGGGGGAGTCCTTTTCGACCTACCAGAGGTCCATGTCCTCCCCAGAGGATGGTTCTCTCTTAAATTCTCCAAGGTCAGTCAAACAAACCTTGTTTTGGGCCGATATTGGCACATCGAATTGGCCCCTGTTCTTCTCAAGCGCTGGAACCCTCTCTTCGATCCAGAACGCGAGCAGCTAGGTGCTGGTCCAATCTGGGTGAGACTCCCTGGATTACCAATTCCTTTCTGGGATGAGGAAGTTTTTATTAGGGTTGGCAATGCCCTAGGGACGTACTTGGACTACGATCGCACCTATGTGGAATCTGGGCATCGAACTCTTGCTCGAATTTTGGTTCATCTGGACACTAGAGAGGGACTCGAGGAACAGATCACGCTACAGTGGGGCAGATGCATACGAGTTCAGTTGTTGGACTATGAAGGAGTTCCATTTCGTTGCAGGCGATGCCACAAAGTGGGGCACCTCGCAAAGGACTGCCCCCTCAATAAGAAAGCTGCAGAATCAGTGAAAGGCACTCCGGCGTCTACCTGGACAGCTTCCCCCATCATATCTCGTCCGCCATCTGCTGGTCCGGCCCCTTCGGCATCTCCTCCTGCGGTCGACGCTGAGCTCCGGAGATCTTCGCCTCCTAATACAAGGGCTCGCTCGGCGGCAGAAGCGGATATGACCTCTGTATCTTTTTCCTTGCATTCATCTATTAATGATTATCATGCCTCTGGTACATCTGCACATATCGACATGATCCCGTGCACTCTATCATCGCCTCTCGCTTGCACTGACCCTATTATCACTACTTCATCTCTTGGGTCCATCTCCACCCCGTGTCCATCCTCCCCACCCCACCCGTATTTCCTTAGATCTCGGAACCCAACCAAAGAGCAGACTGTCAGGCACTCGGGTCTGGGCATTATCATTCCTGAGGGGACATCATTGAACTCCAGAGGGAGAAAATCTCACCTTTCCAAAGCCATCAAACAAGCTGGGGCTGAGGTGGTTTCAGGTCGTCAAGCGACCATTGACGGGGTCCTTAGAGCAGGACACACCCCGAGAGGTGTTCCCCCATGAAGTGCCTTTCTTATAATTGCAGAGGTCTGGCTAGTTCCTCCAAAAAACTAGCCATGAAGAGGCTCATTGCTACTGAGCCCACCGACATTATCATGCTACAAGAAACCCTCTGCTCTGCAGAACAAATTATTAGTGTTATGCAAGCCTTGGTTCCTGGATGGCATTTCTTTGCAAATGATGCTGTGGGACGATCTGGGGGCATTGCCATTGGTATAAACCCTCGTTCCATTAAGCCCATCTCATCCTGGGGAGGTGCAGGGTTCATCGGTCTGGATTTCTTCTCGGCTGACCTCGGTATGGATCTAAGAATTGTCAATATTTATGCCCCATGCTCCCAGAGAGAATCTTTCTGGCGGAATACTCTTCAGATGCCCCTGCTAAATGAGGACCATGTTATTATAGGAGGAGATCTGAACTTCTCACTGGGCTACAGGGAGTCATGGGGTACTGAGGCTCAAATTGACTCCATCACTGATTATATGACAAATCTTCTAGATCAATCTGATTTCTCGGATATTCCAGTGCAACGTTTACTTCCTACTTGGCGGAATCGAAGGATAGGGGATGCTGCACTTGCACGAAGACTTGACAGATTTCTGTTAAAGGGTCCTCTTCTGCAACATCTTCATCTCTACAGACAATGGGTTGGCTCGGGGGGGATATCGGATCACAATCCGATATACCTGGAGATTCTGGGTCCTTTCAAGAAACCCAAGGCTCCCTTCAAATTCAATCCCTCTTGGCTGAAGGACCCGGAATACATTCAGATGATTAAGGATTTCTGGGCCTCTCATCCTATCAATGAATCAGTACCTCTTGCTAAAGGTTTTTGCAGGAACCTTTCAGAAATTAAACAATGTACTATTAAGTGGGCAAGGGAGAAACTAGTTCGGGAAACAGCGCTGCTATCCCAGATTGAAGCAGATTTATGTACACTAACAGATGACAGAGGACAGGGCTTCATGACTGTTGAGGACAAATGCAGGCTTATTGACCTTGAGAATCAAAAAGCCAAGATCCTCAAAGAGAGAGAGGAATCCATTAGATTAAGGAGCCGAGCATTATGGATTCAAGCTGGGGATGACAATACAAAGTTTTTCCATAACTTTGCAAAATGCAGGAAGGTATCTAATACCATCTGGAAGCTCCCCTCCCCGGATGGAGACATCGCGGACAACTTTAATAAACTCGCACATCTGGGAATATCACATTTCAGGAACCTCTACAGGAGTCCACGTGATGAAAGCTTACTTGATATTATTCGTGTGGCTAATCACTTCCCGAGATTTGTGGAAGAAGAAGATGTGGAGACCCTCACTGACCCGGTTACTGCAGAGGAACTGGAAGGAGTTCTGAAATGGTTCAAGAAAGACAAGAGTCCAGGGCCGGACGGATGGACTATTGAATTCTACTTGGCCTTCTATGACATTCTGGGACAGGACTTGCTCCAGGTGGTTGAAGAAAGTAGGACATCTGGATCTATATATCATGCCATCAACTCTACTTTTATCGCTCTCATTCCCAAATCTGACTCCCCTGCATCCTTTGATGATTATAGACCCATCTCTTTATGTAACTGTCTCTATAAAATCATTTCGAAGACCATTGCAAATCGTCTTAGACCGATTCTCTCTCGTTCCATTGCCCCGCAGCAATTTGCCTTTCTAGAATCTAGACAGATCCATGAGGCCATTGGACTAGCACAAGAAGCCCTCCACTCCATCTGGTCTAAAAATTTAAAGGCCATCCTTCTCAAAATCGACCTATCAAAAGCTTTTGACCGTGTCAGCTGGTTATATCTCAAAATGATTCTCATTCATCTGGGCTTTCCACATGCATACATCACCTGGATCATGGCCTGCATTACATCTCCATCCTTCAGCATCCTTATCAATGGTTCGGCCACTGATTTTTTTCATTCTGAAAGGGGACTGAGGCAGGGGTGCCCTCTATCGCCACTCCTCTTCTTGTTGGTCATGGAAGGTCTCAGCCGCCTCATGGAAGCAGCTATGCGATCTGGAGACATTGGGGGCCTTCGCATCACGGATCTTTGCTATCTCTCTCATCTACTTTTTGTGGACGATGTTCTTATACTTCTAAATGGTAGTGTGCGTGACTCTCGATCTTTCTTAAAGATTCTTCAACTGTTTTCCTCTGCTACGGGTATGATGCCAAACCAGTTGAAATCAACTATTACCTGTGCTCGCACATCTGTTCAGGAGACCCAGATTGGCCTCCAAGCATTCCCTTACACGGTCCACCCCCTGGATCGAGGTCTCAAATATCTGGGTTTCAACCTTAAACCGACTTGCCAAAGAATTGCGGACTGGGTCTGGTTGGTTGCCAAATTGGAGAAAAGACTCACTAGTTGGAGCTTCAGATATCTATCCAGGGCTGGTAGACTTGTGCTCATAAAATCTGTATTAGAAGCTACCCCGGTGTTCTGGATGGCTTTAGCCTGGATTCCTAGGAACATTCTGGGGCGGCTACAACAGCTCTGTAATAGATACCTCTGGAATGGGAGTCAGGATAAAAGAATATTTGCATGGATAGGATGGAAGAAAATCTCCCTGCCTAAAAAGTGGGGTGGCTGGGGCCTAAAGGAACTACCTGAATTTGCAAAAGCATTAGCCGCCAAGATGGGGTGGACTCTGCTTACATGTCAAAATCTCTGGACACAGGTAGTTTATTATAAATACATTTGGCCTCATAATATTTTGGATTGGGCCCGTCTCCCTACTTGGACTACAATGGGATGCTCCTCGGTTTGGAAGGCTCTGATACAATCTCTACCGCTCATTCGGAACAACCTTGTGTGGCGCATTAATGATGGATTGACTGGTAGAATTGGCCTAGACCCTTGGATTAACTGTGGGGGGAGACACATACTTAATCCAGATCTTATTCTATACCTACAGGCCCGGGATATCCGTCATTTTGCTCAGATTGCTGATCAACACCGCACTGATATATTCTCACAGGCTTGGAAATCCGCCCAGCAATTGGAGCTCCCCCTTCAATGGCATCAGGAGTGGGATAGATTTACTGAGGCATTAGCTGAATCTCATATCCGTATAAAGCAAGGCCCGGATGAGCTCATATGGTGCGCTGCTGAACATGGTGTATATGCTCCAAAATATGGATATACTGCACTTATCGCACACAGAATGCCTGATACGTTGCAGCCTTGGTGGCAATCCATATGGAAGCTTAAGGCTTCTCCCCGGTCCAAACTATTCTTTTGGTGCGCTCTCAATGGCAATGTACCCACTGGGGAGCATCTCACCCGCAGAGCCATATTTGGCCCCTCTTGGTGTATCTTCTGTAAAAATGCTACAGAGACACAGGATCATATTTTTCTCCTTTGCCCTGTCATCGTCAACCTATGGAACAACATATGCAATCTGATGGGTATTGCTGCCGATTGGAAAGGGCTTGACATTAGGAGCGCATGGGATAACTGGGCACTCTGTCATCCAGGCACTAAACTACAAAATCTTCCTCCTGTAGCTACTTGGCATTTATGGCTTGCACGGAATCGGGCTATTTTCGATGACAGAGCGATAATTTGGGCTCGGGTTGAGGCCTCTATCATTGCAGCTTATCAAGAATTACCTGAACCTCCTCCCCCGAGTCCGCGTACCATACAGCCAATGCCAAATATTGACAGAACTGTCCCGTGGGCATATTTCGACGGAGCGGCTAATCAGGATGGATGTGGCGGGGGTTTTGTCCTACACATTAATGAACACCATCGATACCTTGCTAAATTGGGCTTTGGCATCGGATCGAATAACTTTGCTGAGCTATCTGCTGTCCACAATCTACTTCATTTTGCATTAATGCATCATCATACAAGCATCAATATATATGGAGACTCATTGGTGGTTATTAACTGGATTAACAACATTACTACATGTCATTCATACACTCTCAGAAATTTATTACATGACACTCTCATTCTCAAAGCTGCATTTAACCACTGCACATGTTTCCATATTTACAGAGAGCATAACAGCGATGCTGACAAATTATCCAAAGAGGCCACTCTACTTCCCAGAGGCGAGGGGATAATTGTAGAACAGAATGGAGCAGAAGAATTCCAATACTATCACAGGCCATTCATAGATCAAAGAGAACAAAGGGACAACAGTCCCAACAGATGATTGTCAATGGCATTTTTGTTCTTTTGTTATTCGGCATATATAGAATATGGATACTATGTTATATAAACAGAGTCCTCTAATGGACATTGGTTAGATTGTACAGTCAAGATGAATGAACCCAGAACAATATTTGCTTATCTTACAGATCAACACCCTGAAGAAGGGATTTTGTATGAACAACCAGCAATGCCTCGGCATCTACTTATGTAATTTTCAAATATTAATGAAAGTTACTGATTTTTCCAGTGGAAAAAAATTAAAGAATTGAAATATGCTTACATACAGAATGGAAATAAACTAGCTCAGGCAATGGTCGCTTATCTCTGAGAAGAGATGTGGCGGATACATGCCTCTAAACCATGATACAATGGCAGTGAATTAGGCAAGCCCTCCTTCCTTGCCCTCCTATTCTTCTATGATCTTCTCTGTTTCATGTAATCCCAGCTAAAGTGATTGGGCTAGCTAAAGTGATTTGATCGATATAGATCAATACGTTATGCCTTGATAGATCGAGATAGATCTAGCCTATCACTTCTATCCTGTCTCCTACGAAGCTGGCTTGAAGGCCTATTTATTATTGAGAAACAATGGAAAACCCTAAACATCCAAAAACCTAACCCTAGGAGATGAAGCGCCAAAACTATGGCCCTCATTTGGGTAAATTGGTACATCAACTTCCCAGGGTCGTAACTTTGGCATACGATCTTCGTTTGACACGCACAATACCTCGTTAGAAAGATCTATCCGAGGAATACAACTTTCAAAAGAAAACATCAATTAAAGTCTTATGTTTGCCTTTTTTCCCCCAAAAAAATGTCGTTTAGGGCCTCAAAACGGATCTGGAAGTTCAGGACCTGAAAAACTGCAAAATATAGTAAATTGTGCTACAATTAAGGAAACTAAAAAAATGAAAGAGACAGTGGTGGAGGTCCAAGTGGAATAGGCGAGTGGTGACCAATATCCACCTGGATTAGTCCTCCCCCATTAGGAATCAATGGTCCCCATTGTGTTGAGTGCCTTCATGAGATGGGGAAACTTCCGTTGAACTTGGTCCCTTGTGAATCACTTGCCTTGGTGAAGGAGTTGGCCAGCTTTGACAACCTGATATATTTGGATCTTTTGTTGGTGAGTGTTCTTGATCTCTGTGTCCATGATCCGATCAGTTGTGGCATGTTCCATGCAGTCTTAGTTTAAATTTTTTGGTGTGAGTTGTTCTGCAATGTCTGATGTGTCCAGTAGTGGTGGAAATTACGGTCGAAGGCAGTCCACATAAAACATTGGGTGCAGGCCAAAGAATGGGGGAATGCTAAGCTCAAAAGCATTGTCTCCCATAGTCTTGGTAATGATGTAAGGCCCATATCAGAGTGGTCTGAGCTTCCGATGGGTTCTGGTAAGGCTTTCTTTTTGTAAATGCAACCAAATTTTGTCGCCCACCTGAAACTTGTGTGGCACTTGATGTTGATCATGTCGCTACTTGTACTTGGCATTCGACTTCTCCAAGAAGTCATGAACTTGTTGGCAGATGTGTTGGATGCGTTCAATACATCTAATTTCTTTATCAACCTCAGACAATACATGTGTGGATTATGTTTGTGTAGTCGCATGAGGCATGGCAACATCAATCAGACACAATGGTTGAAATCCTAGACCCACTTGAAAAGGACTGCGACCAGTCGAGCTATGGAGAGCTATGTTATAATTGTGTTGCACATAGGGAAGACTCTCATCCCATGTTCGTGGATGCTTGGAGTTGTACATGCAGAGTATGTGCACTATCATCCTATTGACGACCTTTGTTTGGCCATCAGTCTGGGGATGGAATGTAGACGACTTGGTGAGCTTGTTGTCCAATAGTGTATAGAGGCTTAACGAGAATGTGCTAAGGAACCTACTATCCCAATATGATATAATCGTCTACGAGATCCAAAAATGTACCCACACTTGTTCAAAGAAGAGTTTGGCAGTGTCCTCTGCTATAATACTCTTCTTGTAGGCCATCAATATAGCCATCTTAGAAAAAAAATTCCATAAACACACAATCATTACCATGCTTGGTAGAAGGGAATCCAAACATATAGTCCAGGGAGATGGATTCCCAGGATTGTCTAGGAGTAGATAGAGGAGTGTACATTCCTATCTTCTTAAAGGTTGGCTTGGTGATGGTGCAGGCAGCACAGGATCTGATATATTTCCCAACATCCAGCCGAAATTTTGGCTAATAAAAGTAATTTTGTAGTACAACCACAGTTTTATCCACACCAAAGTGTCCTGCAACCTTATTGTAGTGCGCCTCCCAAATCAGCTTGGTACGCTCGCTTGAAGGAACACAAAGGTGGTTCAGTTAGCATAATAATGCATCCTGGAAGTGGAAATCAGGAACTTGCTTGCCATCTACTAGAATTTGGTATGTGGAGTCGAAAACTGGATCATTTTTGTATAGTTGCAGCCATCCATAGGTCTCGTGGCCACAAGAGTTGAGAAAAGTAGTCAGTGCTACACCTAGGGGTCGACTGAGGCAGTCTGCAACATGATTGGTGCTGCCCTTTTTCTATTTAATGTTCAAGTGGAATTGTTGTAGATATGGCGACCACTTCTAATGGCGATTATTCTGCAACTTCCCTTGTGGATGTATAAACTAAAGATGTCATTAATCAGTGTAGATGACCGTCTCCTTCCCCATAATGTAATTCTTCAATTGTCGGCAAGCTTTCACAATGGAATACATCTCTTTATCATAAGTGGGGTACTTCTGAATTGTATCAGAAAGTGTCTCAATATGATAGGCCACTGTATGCCTGTGTTGGGTGAGGACTGCACCAATAGCATAGATGGAGTTATCTATCACAATTTCAAATGGTTGGTGCAGGTTTAGAAATGTGAGTATCGGTGCAAAGCAGAGGCGACACTTCAACTCAATGAATGCACTTTTGTTGGGACTCAGACCAGGAAAACTTTGCTTTTGCTCCGCCCTTGGTAATCTGACTCAACGACCAAGTGATATGGGAGAATCCCAACACGAACCTCCAATAAAAAGTTGGAAGGCCCAAAAAGCTATGAAGCTCTATTAGAGTGGTCAAGTTGGCCAATCCCGAATGACTTGGATCTTAGTCGGATCCACATGCACGCCATGCTCATCTATGATATAACCCAGATATTGGACCTGGATCATTCCAAAGGTGCATTTCTCCAAGTTGGCGCATAGTTTTTGTTGCCGAAGGGTTTGAAGGACCTCCAAAATGTGTTGCAAGTGTTCTTCCCAACTCTTGTTGAAGATGAGGATGTCGTCCAGATAAACAACCATGAATGAGTTGGTGAAGGATCACAAGATGTCATCCATTAGCCTCATAAAAGTAGTAGGGGCATTTGTCAACCCGAAGGGCATAACCAACAATTAAAAAAGGCCTTCCTTGGATTTGAAGGTGGTCTTCCATACATCTATGGGCTTTATTAGAACCTAGTGATAGCTAGACTTCAGATCGATCTTGCTGAAATACTTTGCCCCTTTGAGTTGGTCTAGAAGGTCATCAATCCATGGGATTAGATACCCGATAATCAATGTAGAGCCTCCAGGTCCCATCCTTCTTCTTTACAAGTACAGTTGGGCTCCCACAAGGCGAGGAACATGTTCAAGTGTGCCCTTTTTGCAGCAACTCCTGGATTTTCCACTTGATCCCTTCATTTTCCATAATGGAGCGACAATATATTGGCTCGTTGGTAGAGATGCTCTGAGAGTCAGATCGATCGAATGCTTGACTTGACAGTGCAAGGGTTACCCTGTGGGTGAGGAGAAGATGTCCATGTATTCTTCCATGATCGTATTCACCTGCTTTTGCTGCGTGGAGGAACCCTTCCCTGGGGCCCTGGATGTGGCTACGATCTTCCCCTTACTTTGAGAGCAAATAAGAAAGAAAACAAATTTCCCAGTCTGGGAGATGATCTTACTCTGTTGCTTAGCAAAGATCAAATAGATGGCAATAGGTGATGCTACCTCCGATATCTTGTATAACTTATTACCCAAAGAAATAATAACAATGTGAGGCCTCGACTCACATACAACATGACGCTTCCACAAGTATGGTTGGCCTAATAATACATCACAAACTTCACGAGGAGCAACATCACACAATACCTCATCTGTGAAGGGATTGATGTTGTATGGAACTGCTGGCTAATGCGAAGATATCGTCCTTGGTGAAGCCACCTGATGATGTATGGTTGCAAGTGTGGTGTGGTCGGTAGGCCCAACCACTTCATGACCTCTGCTGAAATGAGGTTCTTTTGGCTCCTGTCATCAACAATGAATTGCAACGGCGAACCCTTCACCCACATTTGTGAGTGGAAGAGATGCTCTCCCTCCTTTGGATATTCGGGCTCAATCTTCTGGATCTTGGTGGTGGCAACAGTGGCGCTGGGCTTCCCATCAATAATCTGCTTCCCTTTGTCATTCCCCTTGTCAGGTTCTGACTCAGAGTTAGAACATGCATTTAATTCTAAAACCTTCAGCTTGGCCACTAGTGACTGCGTGGCTCAACACTCACTTGTGTTGTGAGTGGGGCTCTTATGGAACTCACATCACTTCCCTGTGTCCTTCTTCATCTTCATGGTGTTTTTCTTTGCTTGTGTCTTTGACAGGTTGGTCCTGGGTCACCCCGCCTTGGCTTTCTCCTTTGTTCTGCAGTTTGGGGGCACCTTTCCCTTGCTTCAGATTCGCAGATCCAAAGTCTCGCTTCTTCTGTTTTAACTTTTGCTCGATCTTAACAGCGTATCGGTAGGCACCACCAAGCGAGGAGATGTCTAGGAACTCCATCTCGTCTTCGATGTATTTGTGCATACAACCATGGTACGTGAGTATCAGATGCTGCTCAGAATCCTTGATACCCAACTTCCTGCGAAGGGTATGAAAAATATTTGTGAACTCCGGCATGTCTTATTCCCTTCCTTGTTGTAGTGTGGTCCACTTTATGTACTTATCTTCATAGCTCCCGACAGGGCAATACTACTCCTTGATGGCGTCTCAAAAAGAGTTCCAAGTGGGTGCGGTTGAAAACAATGAGGATTCCCTCTCGTGCTTTTGCTCACAATAGGTTTCCCACGAGTCCTTGCCATGGGTGCCAACTTCAAGGAGTGCAAAAGTAATCTTTTCCCTACTAGAAAAATCATGAACCGAAAAATACCATTCCAATAGATTTAACCATCTATCTACGATGTCTACATCTATATTGCCTTCAAATATGGGAATATCAAAGTTGATTTGTACCTTGAATAAAGTGGTGCCTCTAGAGTGGCTCTCGGATGAAGATGCGTCGCATGTGGGCATCTGCCGAAGGATCTGGGCAAAGTTGTCCATCATCGCATTCCTCTGTCGCTCAAGGGCTTCTTCGAACAATATTTTGAAGGGATCTCCTGCTCCCTCATCTTTCTTTTCTTCCACCATGGGAGGTCGTCGGGGTTTACAAGGCTGGTCTTACAAAGGTTCAACCAGTTCGAGCCTTAACTCCTTATACCTTGACCTTGTTGGGGACATGCAAAGAAAAATAGAGAAAGAGCAGAACGCTCTGATACCACTGATCCAAACTTATGTAGAAATGAAATAGAATACAAATATAAACATAAACACAAAGATGCAACATCAATAAATTATCTTTTCATTAATATCAAAGAACTGAAATATGCTTACATACATAATGGAAATAAACTAGCTCGGACAATGGTAGCTTATCTCTGAGAAGAGATGTGGCGGATACATGCCTCTTAACTGTGTTAAATTGAGGCTTAAAGGCATATTTATTATTGAGAAATAATGGAAAACCCTAAACTTCCAAAAACCTAACCCTAGGAGATGAAGCGCCAAAACTATGGGCCCCGTTTGGGTAAATTGGTACATCAACTTCATGGGGTTGTAACTTTGGTATACGATCTCCGTTTAACGCGCATATTACCTAGTTAGAAAGATCTATCCAACGACTACAACTTTTGAGTGCAATCATCAATCAAACACTCATGTTTGCCATTTTTCACCAAAAACATCATTTAGGGCCTTAAAACGACTATGGAAGTTCAAGACCCAAAAAAACTGCCAAAAATAGTAAAGTGTGCTACAATTAAGGAATTTGAAAAACTGAAAGAGACAGTGGCGGGGGTCCAAGTGGAATTATCCAATCATTCTCACCAAATCTTTACGAATTAACCCCCATAAATGTTGATAAAAGAGAGCTGGAAAGCCATCAGGACCCAAAGCCTTGTCGGGATGGAAGGAGAACACAACTTGTTGAATTTCTTCCACAGATGGACGAATAATAAGCTGAACATTCATTTCTTTTGCCACCATAACCGAAAGATTTTCTAACATAAATTTTTTGGCTTCTTCACTTTTTTGCACCGAGTCAGTATATAGATTGTGATATTGCTCAAAAGAAACTTCTTGGATTAATTGGAAGTTATCAATTTTTTGCTACTGAACTTGAATCTCTAAGATGGTATTTCTTCACTCTCTATTCTTGGCTTGCTCATGGAATAACTTTGTCTTTCTATCTCTCGACTTCAAACAAACACTTCTTGATTTTAATCTCCATAATTCTTCTTCCTGCTTTAATTTGGTGTGGTAAGATTGGAATGTTTGTAACTTTTGGAGAGGAAGATCTTCTATCACGACCTCAAACTTCATTTGAGATTAGATCTGCTCTACCTGCTTTTCAAGGGAGATAAGGGAAGTTTAATTATTCGATTTTCCTTTCTTTATCCACTATTTAATGTCTTGTTTAATTCTTTTGATTTTATGTTCCCATATGGAAATGGGACTGCCTTCCACCCATTGGTTCCAAGAGGAAGTCACAATTTCAGCAAACCCAAGGAATTGAAGCCACGGGGATAAGAACCTGAACGAGCTAAGAGTGTAATTCTGAGATGGAGTCATTGATAATTTAATCGGTCGATGGTCGGATCCGCTCCATGGGAGGTGATGAGCCCTGATATTGCAACTCCTAAGGTTACCAACTTAAATTATTAACCTGGGGTTCGTACAAACTTAAAAGGTGTTGACACTATATGTGCAGCATGAAATATGTCCTTCTTTCATTGATTTGATGCAATGGAGTGAATATAATGAATTACGGAAATGGAAATGCTTGAAATTTAAACCTTAACCTCTAAAAGACAAGGAAATCAAACAATATTCTAATTGCATAAAATAAAGAGCAGGAACCAACTCTAAAGACTAACTAACTACAATTGCATGAAGGTAAAAGACTGTACTAATTGCATTGATGAAATATGTTAGCTTACTTGTAGATGCAAATCAAGATTCTTCTTGTGGAATGTAAATCATTACTCTACTTGCAAAATGGGAAAAATGAAACTTGATCTAAAGCGTATGACTGAAAAATCTAAGAGCATAACTTCAAAAACTAGGTCTAATATATTTGCATTAAAGAGTTTCCCTTCTCATAACCGAGTTCAAGATAATTTAGCTTTAGTAACAGAGTCCTTACACATTGCATAAGAGAACAATGTTTGTGATGCAAATGTAGAAATATGTCTACTAATTTAATTGTTGTTTTGTACTTGCAGCGAAAGAAGGATGAGTCTAAAGTGGTCCTTGGTCCTCCCCAACCATAGATTCAAAGTCTGGAGATCATTATTCAATCCCAAGGTACAAAAGTCAAGCTCTTAAAGGAAATCTGGCATATTTGGACTAAGGACCACTTTAGACCCATCCTTCTTTCACTGCAATTACAAAACAACAATTAAATTAGTAGACAGATTTCCGCATTTGCACACAAAGATTGTTCTCTTATGCAATGTGTAAGGACTGTAATACTAAAGCTAAATTATCTTGAACTTGATTATGAGAAGGGAAACTCTTTAATGCAAATAGATTAGACCTAATTTTTGAAGTTATGTTCTTAGATTTTCCAGTCATACGCTTTAGATCAAGTTTCCTTTTTCAAGCATCTTTCACATTATGCAAGTAGAGTAACGATTTACATTCCGCAAGTAGAATCTTGATTTGCATCTACAAGTAGGCTAACATATTTCATCTATGCAATTAGTACAATATTTTACCTTCGTGCAATTGTAGTTGCTTATTCTTTAGAGTTGGTTCATGCTCTTTACTTTATGCAATTAGAATATTGTTTGATTTCCTTGTCTTTCATAGGTTAAGGTTTAAATTTCAAGCATTTCCATTTTTGCAATTCATTATATTCACTCCAAATATGGTCAAGTTTAGACAATGCTACAAGATGTTATAGGATTTCCCTGTTTTGCTACTAGATTGGATCCGTGAGAAGTTTGAGGGTGGAAAAGTTTATCTAAATGTGGGAAAGGGTAGTGGAAGGTAGGATAATGTTGTATGTTTCCCTTTCCAAGCTTAGTGCCCTTCAGGGGCCCATCTTGCACAAGGAACAGTGCACACGGTGGCCTTCAACAAATTAGAAATTTACTCTCGATGAACAATGTTTTGGAGGAGTTGTTGAGGTATAAAGAAGGATTTGGTGGCAGAATAAGGAGTTTTAATGACAATGCTAACCCTAAAAATCCACATTAGCACTTGCAGACCACAAAAAGATTATGATTTTTACATGAAAAGACTAAATACATTGTTTGCCAGCTAGTCTGTCCTCTAAGTTATCTCACCAATGACCAAGAAAATTGAATGCAAATGAGATGGGGTGAATTTTGTATTAAGTAGGATTTCCTAGAACTCCAATCCAAGTGAATCACTCAAAACCACAATTTTTAACATGTGCTAAAAAATAGCAGAAAATTACTACTCCAAAAACTATAAATTCAAGAATCAATGAGCTAGTTAACCTACCAAATGCCTAACATAATCAAGTGAAAATGCTATGGGGTAAATTTTGTTATTAACTTGAATGTTTTTAGGACTCAATCCAAGTAGAATAAACTCAAAATAGCCTCGTTAACATGTGCTAAAAAATAGCAGAAAATTACTACTATTTTGCTACAAGAGACTTCTAGAAATTCTAGATTTGTGAACTAGTAAACCAATCCAAGTAGCTCAATGATGAATATGAATTTTCAAAGTTGTTCTAAGGATGAATCATGATTTTGACTCTGTAAATAACCTACAAAACAACTCACTTCAATCATTTAACCAATATGACCTACAACAAAAGAAGCATGAATAGTAAATGCGGAAATAAGAGATGCCGGTTAAAAAGACATTCAAGGAAAATAAATAAATTGTACAATAGGGCTCTGGGGCTCCTGAGATGGCCAAGCACAAGCCTACTCAGAGTCCTATGAAGGAATCTAAGCTTTAGAAGCTAAAAGTGACACCAAAATTCATTATTTGAATCAATCTAAGTACATATCTGCTAGAAATGAAAGTGGAGCTGCTAAATAACAAGTTTTTTCCACAAGAAGACTAAGAAATTTATGCCCCTAGAGGAAAATTCAAATTGGTACTTATACAAAGTAATGAGGAAGCATTCTCCTTGAAAGGAGGCATAAAGTGGATCTACTTCCCAACACTGGGAATTTGCATTAAATGACAGGGAGCACATTCCTAGACTTTCTCAATCATTAGAGCTCCAAAATCTGTTCAATAATTTCATAATATCTTCCTCATTTATTATCCAATCTTGGTCCATCCTGTAGCAAGGATAAAGTCCCTAGATTATCTCATCCTCCAAGTCTTCATAATCTTCCCAATACTCTCACAGTATTCTACAAAAATAAATAATACTAGGCACATAATATGCAATTATCTCTAAACCTTCCTAATGAACATATTAAAGTCAAAAAGATGTCATCCAATGAAAAAAGAGAGGTTTAATGTGCTGACGGATGGTCAAATGGGCCTTAAATTGTATCTAATTTGGAGGCCCATCATACCCCTCTACTGAAAGTGTTGCTCATCCTCTGAGCTACTTAGTGACCTAGTTATGCCTCATTCATGGCCCTGGTGGCCTCATGATGCAGGAGCATCAAGACCATTTTTTTCATTGTAAATATGTGATTAAAGGGGGTGTGACACTTTTTAATATTTTATTAATTAATTTGTTATTTTTAATAAAATGGGAGAAAGTGAGGATTTTGTAAATATTCTTTTAAGGAATATGAGAGGAAATAGAGTTAGAATTAATGAGGGAGTCTAAGTTGGAATTAGTTTCTAAGTCTTAGGGATGAGAATCTATCTTTTAGGGATGTTGATAGATTTAGGGATTTGTTGAGATACTAAGGGGATTGAGCATTTAATTAGTTAAGTATGTAAATAGGAATGGTTTTCTTTGAGAAAGAGATAGAATAGGAGTGAGGATTGAGTGAGTGAAAAAGAAGTATTCTCCTTTAGAGCCTTCGGGCAGTTTGTAAAAGGGCCATAGATTTGCATATCTAGCCTTGAAGAGCAAGTTCTGTGTAAATATTAGTTTTATGTGAATATGAGCATGTTGAAATCGTATATGTGCTGGTGTATCGTAATTGTTAAGTGGATAACCGATGATTAGTGATTTCCGTCTCTGTTTGTAATTGAGTTTATATGGCGCATATATACACAGTTATGTAATGTTGAATGGCACGGTGATTCTGGTTGTGATTCCATATGTATTTGTAGTGTATTAATCCAGTGATTTCCTTTCGTTAGTATAGCCAGAACTCTTGTATTTTTCATTAAGAGGCGGTGACACCATTGAGAGCTCATAGCGGAAGCGCTGAACTGTATCTATATATTTAGCTTTGTGGGCGGACAGCGTGTTCAAACGCTGTATGCGCATGTGTAATGCTGAATTATGGACGCGCATTTATTGTGGCTTAGAGTTGAATTCGGTATCAGCTGAATTCGAACTGCTAAAATATGCCGAGGACTCCACACCAGACAATTACATGTCTGTCGGGATGCGTTGAACTCAAACAGTGTTCACCGAAAGTGATCTGAAGACCAACCGCTAGAAGATCTGAAGTTGTCTGGCGGTCTCAATTTCGCATTGCAAGTCTGTTTGGTGTTGAGTTTGAATTACATATGCGTTGACCAGAAAGCATATGGTGGAGCAGATGTTTTGTGGGCGTTTGCTGTGGTGAATTCCAGAGATTGGAACGAATCAATCGACTTTTCAGTCTATATGTACAGTCAGAACAGTCGTTCATCCATCCGTGTGCGTGACATCTAAATTTCCAGTCATTATATATACATCTCGCTTGCGGGGCGTAGTAATCATTTATATGTGACAAATAAAGACAAGGGAGGAAGCGTGTAATCAATTACAGGTGAGTACTGGCAGAGATATATACACGACAGTAGTTCACACATGTGTATTCAAGCTTTGCGCATGCGATTTACACAGCTGTATGCGTAGCCTGTCAAATTAACCGAATTATCACATGAGACCGTCATATCTATATCTAGTTGGATAACTTGCCTGCAACGAAGATGGGAAGAGTTGCGCCTTTATACGCAGGTTTATAACTGTCGGCTTATCAAATCAAAGCCGTGAACAGCATAACAGGATGGCGTTAATAATGGTTGAAGCTTCGTTATTTATATGACTGCCATATGCATGATTAGTGGGGCGATATCAGAATGGAGGAGCGCATGGCAAATATATACATTGATGGCTATAAGAGCTTGTCCGCTGTAAAGTTCGGTCTAATACTGTTGCAGAGACTAAGGTAAGGTGAGAATGTACATTATGGGTATGGCCGCCATTGGGAGATCACCTGTGGTTGATATAAGCAGATAAAGACACAAGGTAAGGGCGCAATCAAGCTGTATATGAGATTTTTTTTTATTGGTATGGACGGTTATCATGAGGATGGAAATGATAGTATAGCGCAGCCTTTGTTGATTTTTGAATTGGGTCATGGTTTTTATAAATTGTCTGTAATGGGACACTATCGTGTGTTAAATGCATGGTTTGTCTATGGTGTGTGCATGACAAAGTCTCTTTTAAGAGTTCATTGGAGAACCGTTTGTGGTTTATATCACCGTGAGTTTAAGATATGGGTTTTATTAGCATAGTTTATAAATCAGGAAAGAACAACAGTCATGAACCAAGCGTTGAATGTTTGATGTGGTTTAATGATCCTGGGTTTGGCGGGTTGAGGCCTGCATCATTTTTGGTATCAGAGCTGGATTAGCTCTGTTTGAAGGATGAAGTTTTTTTTATTAATTGCATGTGATAAGATCAGATTTGGATACTGATGAATGTTGCAGCACAGAGATGTCGTGCAGGTGGGAGATGAAGCGAGATCAATAGGATCTTGAAGGTGAAATGATTTTTTTTTCTAATTTGACATTTGTGATGAGAGTTTCTGGTTGCAGAGAAGATGGCATTGAACCTGGCATTCAGCTAAAGGCTGAATAAGGAGGACAATTGTAGTGTCCTGAAGGAGAACGTGGGTTGAAGAGACAGCCTAGAGAGTGAGCAGAGGAGAGTGCTCAAAGAGGTTCAGAGGCAGTGAACCAGTACTTACCAAAAGACTGAGTGAGGAGGCCTTGGTGAGGTAAGTGACAGCAGAAGAGATTGCTGTCGTAGAGGCTAGTACAACTCATAGTGAGTGAACAACTCATGGAGAAGGTGATCATGGAGGATCAAAGAAGAGGTTCAAAGGAATGCCAAAGCGATGAGATGACTGCAGAAGTCAGAGAAAGAGAGATTGCAGTAATGAAAGTGCAATTGCAGGTACTAGAGGAATGGCTGCAAGAGCAGGAAAACCAGAATAGAGGATGGATCTTTCCACTGAAGGGAAAGAAAGTGAAGTGGCAGAGGCTACAACAGAAAAGAGATCGACAGATAAACATGCAGTTAACAGAAGAGCTGAGAAAGCTCGAGCAGATAATGGATGTACAATTGAGACGTGAAGAACTCAAGGCAGCTGAGTTGGAAGAGGAGGTTTCCATTGATGAAATAGAGGAGGAGATCATTGATGATTTCTTAAATTATTGGGCAGATCCAGATCAGCTGGATAATATGAACTCTTGTGTTTTTATCGCTGACAGCTGTGATGTGATTACAGGTTTTGTTGAAGAGGAAGTCCATGTGAATGAAGAAGATGATCAGCTGGAAGAGCTGGTATATGAACCGACGATTAAAGCTGTTGAGACTTGTAGTTTTCAAACTGACAAGTTGTGTATGAATGCAGGAACTGTAAGTGATAGTGAAATGCTTCAGCAATGTCACAGGGAAATTGCATTGCTAGAATATTTGTTGGAAAATTCGGAGTATGACAGGGAGATGGCAGAAGAAAGAGTTCAGTATAGTGAACGAGTGCAAAAAGATATCATGGAAGCAGATGATGTGGGAGAAAGACTGGTTGACAGTCTTGAGAATTCTTCAGAGGGTTCTTTGGGCAAAGAGAATCAACATAGTGATATGCTGATGGTGGAGGAGAATTCAGAACAGCATACTGAAGTGCTGGCAAAGGAGGACAAGGCACTCATGCCTTCTGATTTTTATTCTAACAAGTGTTTTGTGAATGCAGTTATTGTTGCAGAATATTTGACTCAGTTGAGCAGTCAAATGAAAGAAGAAGAATTTTTCTGTTCTAGAAAACAAGAGGGCATGGATGATTGGGTGGCAATGAAGACTGAACAAGTCAGAACAGAAACAAGCAAAGAAGTAAGAAGACAGCAAGTGACAGTAGAGATAAAGAAAGTAAAAACTGAGCAAGTCGTCTTAGCTCAGCAGACAGCAAGAAATCAACAGCCGGGAGATTTATTGGACCGAGAGATTGAAAGTATCAGAAGACTGATGAAAAAAGAATCCCAGAAGAGACCAGCAGTAGCAAGGAAGAGAAGCAGTAGAAGCAGCAGCAAAATGAAAATAGAGACAGATTGTGAAAGTGCAGCAAGTGGAGCAAGACAGCATAAAGTGTGGGATCCAGGCGGACAAAGACTTAAAACGCATGATCTAGAGATCATGATCATTTTCTACCTTGGGAGTCTGATGCAGGAGCATCAAGACCATTTTTTTCATTGTAAATATGTGATTAAAGGGGGTGTGACACTTTTTAATATTTTATTAATTAATTTGTTATTTTTAATAAAATGGGAGAAAGTGAGGATTTTGTAAATATTCTTTTAAGGAATATGAGAGGAAATAGACTTAGAATTAATGAGGGAGCCTAAGTTGGAATTAGTTTCTAAGTCTTAGGGATGAGAATCTATCTTTTAGGGATGTTGATAGATTTAGGGATTTGTTGAGATACTAAGGGGATTGAGCATTTAATTAGTTAAGTATGTAAATAGGAATGGTTTTCTTTGAGAAAGAGATAGAATAGGAGTGAGTGAGAAAGAAGTATTCTCCTTTAGAGCCTTCGGGCAGTTTGTAAAAGGGCCATAGATTTGCATATCTGGCCTTGAAGAGCAAGTTCTGTGTAAATATTAGTTTTATGTGAATATGAGCATGTTGAAATCGTATATGTGCTGGTGTATCGTAATTGTTAAGTGGATAACCGATGATTAGTGATTTCCGTCTCTGTTTGTAATTGAGTTTATATGGCGCATATATACACAGTTATGTAATGTTGAATGGCACGGTGATTCTGGTTGTGATTCCATATGTATTTGTAGTGTATTAATCCGGTGATTTCCTTTCGTTAGTATAGCCAGAACTCTTGTAATTTTCATTAAGAGGCGGTGACACCATTGAGAGCTCATAGCGGAAGCGCTGAACCGTATCTATATATTTAGCTTTGTGGGCGGACAACGTGTTAAAACGCTGTATGCGCATGTGTAATGCTAAATTATGGACGCGCATTTATTGTGGCTTAGAGTTGAATTCGGTATCAGCTGAATTCGAACTGCTAAAATATGCCGAGGACTCCACACCAGACAATTACATGTCTGTCGGGATGCGTTGAACTCAAATAGTGTTCACCGAAAGTGATCTGAAGACCAACTGCTAGAAGATCTGAAGTTGTCTGGCGGTCTCAATTTCGCATTGCAAGTCTGTTTGGTGTTGAGTTTGAATTACATATGCGTTGACCAGAAAGCATATGGTGGAGCAGATGTTTTGTGGGCGTTTGCTGTGGTGAATTCCGGAGATTGGAACGAATCAATCGACTTTTCAGTCTATATGTACAGTCAGAACAGTCGTTCATCCATCCGTGTGTGTGACATCTAAATTTCCAGTCATTATATATACATCTCGCTTGCGGGGCGTAGTAATCATTTATATGTGACAAATAAAGACAAGGGAGGAAGCGTGGAATCAATTACAGGTGAGTACTGGCAGAGATATATACACGACAGTAGTTCACACATGTGTATTCAAGCTTTGCGCCTGCGATTTACGCAGCTGTATGCGTAGCCTGTCAAATTAACCGAATTATCACATGAGACCGTCATATCTATATCTAGTTGGATAACTTGCTTGCAACGAAGATGGGAAGAGCTGCGCCTTTATACGCAGGTTTATAACTGTCGGCTTATCAAATCAAAGCCGTGAACAGCATAATGGGATGGCGTTAATAATGGTTGAAGCTTCGTTATTTATATGACTGCCATATGCATGATTAGTGGGGCGATATCAGAATGGAGGAGCGCATGGCAAATATATACATTGATGGTTATAAGAGCTTGTCCGCTGTAAAGTTCGGTCTAATACTGTTGCAGAGACTAAGGTAAGGTGAGAATGTACATTATGGGTATGGCCGCCATTGGGAGATCACCTGTGGTTGATATAAGCAGATAAAGACACAAGGTAAGGGCGCAATCAAGCTGTATATGAGATTTTTTTATTGGTATGGACGGTTATCATGAGGATGGAAATGATAGTATAGCGCAACCTTTGTTGATTTTTGAATTGGGTCATGGTTTTTATAAATTGTCTGTAATGGGACACTGTCGTGTGTTAAATGCATGGTTTGTCTATGGTGTGCGCATGACAAAGTCTCTTTTAAGAGTTCATTGGAGAACCGTTTGTGGTTTATATCACCGTGAGTTTAAGATATGGGTTTTATTAGCATAGTTTATAAATCAGGAAAGAACAACAGTCATGAACCAAGCGTTGAATGTTTGATGTGGTTTAATGATCCTGGGTTTGGCGGGTTGAGGCCTGCATCACCTCACTGATTTATCATGTTGTTGTCCAACACTTTCCTGTAGCGATGTTTTGTCTTCCCATGGCAACTTTCTATCTTCCTGTAGCATCTATGTTTTCTCCTGTAGCAACTCTGTTTTCTCCTATAGCAGGGTAATTTGTGCCTTGAGCTGCTTGGTTGTGACTATTCTAGTGGTAGGCCTTCTCATGGGTGTCAAAAGTTTCTTCCCCTTTGCTTTAAGGGAGGTGACCTCCTTAATTTTCCTTTCACCCTATACCGAATCCATTACCTAGTGGCTAGCTGATTCCTCAATTGTAATTGGGACTGTTGAGGGAGGTTGAGGCTTCCCTTGCTTGATCTTAGTGCTCTTTCTCCTTTTAAAGTACAAGGGGCCTTGCTTGGGCTATTTTCAATGGGCTTGATAGGTGTGCTAAGTGTGGCCAAGGTGGAAACCACTTCTTTCTCTATGTTTCCTGGTGAGAGGATTATTTCTTTCACATGTTTTCCTGTCTTTTTAAATCCAAAGGGCTCTCCATGGGTCCCTTATTTTGCTTTTTGTGTTCCTTCTTCTTCTTCTTCTTCTTCTTGCCTACCTTTAACACTAGATTTTGGTGTCTGTTCTTGATGTGTTGTGATAAGGGTTTGTGTCTCAATGAAGGCCTCCTTTTAGTCAAATAAAGAGAAGAATTATATCGCTTGCTTCAAGGAAAACTACCTCTACTCCCACTCCGCCTTTCTTATGTAAAAATACAATTTTTTTTTAAAGTAATTTAACTCTACAGGGGTTTGCTATAGGATCCCTATAGTAGGCATAATTTTACTCATAATTTCATGGAGAATGAGGAGAAAAGATACAACTTACCCCTCTAGGGATGAATTATTTATGTTTGAGGGGGTTTAGAGGAAAGTTCTCGATGGTTTTGACCCTTTTTCACCTCTCGCTCCAATCCTGTAGCATCTCCCTTACGATCCTGTAGCATCTCCGTTGTGATCCTGTAGCAGTTCTTATATTCTTGTAGCAACTGTGCCTGATCCTATAGCACCTGCAAATGAACTCTGTATCTCTTTTGTAGCACCCTAGGCAGCCCCTAAAAGCATCTAACTCGACCTTTGATGCCTTAATGAGACTCTCTAACTATTTTTGGAATCAACATCAGTACAAATGAAGTTGAGCCTTGTCCTTTTATTTCTTTTTGTGGTAGTGGACTCGGTGCGCTTGGTGATATGGCCTCTACATGTATTTCCTTTTTTAGTCGTTGTGCACACTCCTCGTAATTATCACTTTCCCCACTTTGACTTTTCCACGTTTCATGGGTGGCAACAACACCAAAAAGTGATGAGCCCTTGTATTGCAACAAGAATGCTGCAACTCCCAGAGTTACCAACTTAAATTATCAACCCAGTGTTTGTACAAACTTAAGAGGTGTCATCACTATATGTGAAGCATGCAATATGTCCTTCTTTCGTTGATCCGATGCAATTGAGTGAATATCATTAATTGTAGAAATGAAAATGCTTGAAATGGAAACCTTAACCTATAAAAGACAAGGAAATCAAACATTATTCTAATTGCACAAAGTAATGAGCATGAACCAACTCTAAAGACTAACTAATTACAATTGTAGGAAGGTAAAAGACTGTACTGATTGCATAGATGAAATATGCCAGCCTACTTGTAAATGCAAATCAAGTTTCTACTTGCAAAATGTAAATCATTACTCTACTTGCAGAATGTGAAAACTTGCTTGAAAAAAGAAACTTGATCTAAATCTTATGACCGGAAAATCTAAGAACATAACTTCATAAACTAGGTCTAATCTATTTGCATTAAAGAGTTTCCCTTCTTATCACTAAGTTCAAGATAATTTAGCTTTAGCAGTAGAGTCCTTACACATTGCATAAGAGAATAATATTTGTGATGCAAATGTGGAAATCTGTCTACTAATTTTAATTGTTGTTATCTACTTGCAGTGAAGGAAGGATGGGTCTAAAGTGGTCCTTGGTACTCTCCAACTAAGGATTCAAAGTACGGAGGTCATTATTCGATCCCAAGATACAAAAATCAAGCTCTTAAAGCAAATTTGGTCAAGTTTAGACAATGCTATAGGATGCTACAAGACTGCTACGAGATTGCTACAGGATTGGATCCGTGAGCATTCTAAGGGTAGAAACGGTTATCTAAAGGTGGGAAAGGGAAGTGGAAGGAAGGAGAAGGTTATATGTTGCCCTTTCAAAGCTTAGTACCCTTCAGGGTCCCATTTTGCACAAGGAACAATGCACACGGTGGCCTTCAACAAACCAGAATTGTACTCTTGGTGAACAATGTTTTAGAGCAGTTTTTGAGGTAGAAAGAAGGAGTTGGTGGTAGAATAAGGAGTTTTAATGACAGTGCTAACCCTGGAAATCCAGAGGAGCGCCTTCATACCACAAAAAGATTCTGATTTTTATACTTTAAAAGACTAAATACATAGTATGCCAGTTAGTCTATCCTCTGAGTTATCTCACAAATGAAAATGATACGGGGTAAATTTTGTTATTAAGTAAGATGTCCTAAGACTCCAATCCAAGTGAAATCACTCAAAAATACCCTTTTAACATGCTAAAAAATAACAGAAAATTACTACAAAAACTATAAATTCAAGAATTAGTTAGCTAGTTAACCTACCAAATGCCTAACCTAATCAAGTGCAAATGCTATGGGGTAATTTTGGTTATTAACTTGAATGTTTTTAGGACTCAATCCAAGTGAAATCACTCAAAAATACCCTTTTAACATGCTAAAAAATAACAGAAAATTACTACAAAAACTATAAATTCAAGAATTAGTTAGCTAGTTAACCTACCAAATGCCTAACCTAATCAAGTGCAAATGCTATGGGGTAATTTTGGTTATTAACTTGAATGTTTTTAGGACTCAATCCAAGTGAAATCAACTCAAGATAGCCTCGTTAACGTGTGCTAAAACATAGCATAAGATGACTACTATTTTGCTACAAGAGACTTCCAGAAATTCTAGAGTTGTGAACTAGTAAACCAATCTAAGTAGTTCAATGATGAATATGAATTTTCAAAGTTGTTATAAGGATGTACCTTCTTTTGACTCTATAAATAACCTGCAAAAAAACTCACTTCAATAATTTAACCAATATGATCTACACCAAAAGAAGCATGAATAGTAAATGCAGAAATAAGAGATGCAAGTTAAAAATACATTCAAGGAAAATAAATAAAGTATACAACAGGGCTCCGGGGCTCTTGGGATGGCCAAGCCCAAGGATACTCAGAGTCCTATGAAGGAAACCAAGCTTTAGAAGCTAAAAGTGGCACCAAACTCCATGTTTTAAATCAATCCAACTACATCTTTGCTAGAAATGAAAGTGGAGCTAGTAAGTAACAAGTTTTCTCCACAAAAAGACTAAGAAATACATGCCATTAGAGGCAAATTAGAATTGGTACTTATACAAAGTGATGAGGAAGCATTATCCTTGAAAGGAGGCAACTTTCCCCTCCAAAATCCCTCAAAAAGTAGATCTAGTCCTCAACACTAGGAATTTGCATTAAATGAGAGGGAGCACATTCCTAGTTTTTCTTAATTATTGGAGCTCTATAATATGTTCAATAATTTCATAATATCTTGTTCATTTATTATCCAATCATGGTCCATCCTATAGCAAGGAGAAAGTCCCTAGATGATCTCATCCTCCAAGTCTTCATAATCTACCCAATACTCTCACAATATTCTACAAAAAGAAATAATATTAGGCACATAATATGCAATTATCTCTAAACCTTCCTGATGAACATATTAAAGTCAAAAATATGTATTCTAATGCAAAAAGAGAGGTTTAATGTGCTGAAGGATGGTCAGATAGGCCTTAAATTGTATCTAATTTTTATCAGGAGGATCAAAGATTGAAGCTGAATATTTGTAGAAAGAAAAAGATCAGAGACCAAGAACCAATCTAACCTTGTTGCGATATGACCAGGACCAACTCTTTGGTTATTCAAAACACTGCCTCGAGGGTTTAATGTCTAGAAGTTGAAGAGATGAAATCAAATCTTCAATGGTTTCTTGAAAATGATCCCTTATCATCGACTCATCTCTCTTCTCTTTTTGGAGAAGGGTGGTATTGAAATCTCCTCCAATATTATAGTTTTCCCCAAATTCAGTATCCTTGAGTTCCATAAGAGAATGCCAACATTCTTTCTTTTATATAAAATGAATTGGCATGTAAATATTTATGATAGAGCATACTTGGTTTGTTGCAATAATTTGAAAGGTAGCAATATCTAGTGTTGTGACTTTCTACTATTCAATAGCTTAAATTGATCCAGACCCCAAAAAGTGCCCAAGCTACCAAATGCTCTTCGAGAGTTGACTGATAACAGGAGCTTCTTATTCCAAATTTCATTCTGAATAGGTGAAAGGGCATTCTTATCCAATTTTGTCTCCTAGAAAAGGGAAACAAATGTTTTCTCTATTAAAGTTAACAACTTTGCTTCTAATATATTTTCCTTGAACCAAAGCCCCTTCAATTCCAGGAGATAATATTCATTATCTACCTTTGGGATTAGAAGCCCCTTTTGAGGGGCCTGCTGCTACTCCCTTTTTCCCTTCTTTGTGCCTGTGATTTGCTAACTGGCGAGCAATGGTATTTTGGAAACCCAACTCTTTTTTTTTTTTGCTCTAGTTTTTTCTTTTCTTATTTCTCTGTTGGTTTTTCATCTTTTTAATCTAATTTCCTGATCCATTTCCTTAGATTTTTCTGCTTCATATTTCTCGTCTACCAAGCTTGCCACGGGGATCTGACCTGTAACTTTTTTCAAGGAAATTTAAGCCTACTCCTCATCTTCTGATGGTTCCCCCAAGGACTCCTGAGAGTCTTTAGGAGCTTGCGTCTCCTTTATCAAATATTTCTCATCTTCTTGTCTAACATGCTCCTACACTTCTTGAGATGGGTTGTCTTCGTTATTTAGATTTTCTAGGGCATCAAATTTATTTCTTGAGCCCTTTTAGATACCCGATTGACTTGTGTTTCTTTGCTTGAATTATAGGTGTTATTGTTTCTTGATGTTTTGGAATGCAGGGGTGCTTTTCCTTATTGAGGGGCCTGCTACTTGTTGAATCCTTTTCTTCTCTTTGATTTCTACCATTGATCTCCCTGTTCTCCTTGATTTTCGTTTGTTGCAGGGGATTTACACCAACTCCTGGCAAAGTGACGATATTCATGGAAAATCCTGCATTTAAAGGGAAGCTAATCATAATCGACTTCCTAAATATGAGTCCAATCATCCATACAAAGATTGATAAGTATCAGGAGCCCTTTCTCTATATCAAATTCTATGCAGATTCTCACACAAGCGAATAAACCCTCTATAGGCTCTGCACAATCGAAATACTTCACCAAAAAATTTCCTATTAATCTAAAAGTGGCATTGTTCCAGCAATGTAGAGGAAGATACAGGAGTTTGACCCAAAATGGGATGATAGTGGGGATGTGACAATGAGGGTTAAAATTATATTGCCACTGATCCAGATATAGCCCTTGAGGACCCATGAAATATGGACTGATTCTAAAGATCAGATCCCGATCCTCCTTGAATTCAAAGTAAAGAGTGAAGAAATCATTGACAACAAAAGAAAAAACAACATCCCCCTTCATATTTTGTTTCCGGTTTGTCTCAATCTATGTTTTGACAGATCTAGGGGAAGGCTAAATGCATGTAAATTGCCCAATCAACCTAGGTTCTGTAAGCTGCAAAGCCCTAGTTCGAGCTTGAGGAGCCGAGATCACGATATTTTGAATTTCATTGATCTTTTTGACAAACTTGGAAGGAGGGGGCTTCTGAAACTTAGGGTTGTTAGCCACTAAGTTGTTAAAGGAAATGACCTCCTTGGAGAGCTGAGAGTCATGGGTCGGATTAGCCATTCTGACTGCTTGGCCAAAAAATCCTAAAGGGTAGCGCAAATAAAAAATCAAGGACTAACTCCTGAACGGATGAGCACTTAGATCTTGTTGTTGAGCCATAACCTACAAAGAAATCAACCCTGGCCGAAATCGAGACAACGAACCAAATCCAAAAGAAAATTAGAGAAATCGCGGCCCAGGGCCGCAGGCCTAAGACACAAGCCCTTGGGTGACTGCAAACAAAAATTCCCAAAACAAATGCAATTGACAAACACACTAGGTTGACATTGAGACATCCATTCTTCATTTAATATTTTTTATTGGAGAACATAGAAATTACAATTTATTTTAAAATGAAAAAATAGAAAACCAAAATTTCATAACATGTCTAATATAATTTAAGAAAGTTTGAGTCAACGGAACAAATGATATACTATAACACAAGAGAAAGAGGATAGATAGGTGTTTTTGTTTTTAAACTATTTAAAAGGAATTATATTTCTTAGTATGTTTTTAACATTTAATTCCATGTCATATATTAAGAAATTCACATGTTAAGAAAATCTAATCCCTTTTTGTACTCGATACATCTAGATTCTAAATTTAAGAAATATTTAACTATTTTAGATGTGATTACTTAGTCATATATATATATATATATATATATATACTTTCTACGTGGTTCACGAACCTCATAGATCGGTGACTGCTATGTCCACATGATCTGAATTGGATTATTATATTGTTTGTCATCCATCTCGATGCATTTGGAATGGAAAAAGTGGAGGAATTAGCTCACGGGACCGTTTTTACCGGCGGGACCCAGTTTGGCGAAACGAGGTCCAAAACCTTCCGGGAGCATTTTGAGGCATCAAATGACGTTTTTTGGGGGGTAAAACATTGCCGCACAAGCGCAACACTTTTTTATGCTATTCTACACACAGAAATCTTTCCAACAACGCAAGAATCACGTCAATCAGAGTCCGTATGCAAAAGTTATGCCACTCAGAAGTTGACCTTCCTATTTTCACACCTATAGTTCAGGAGGATGTCACGTTAGCCCCCATTATTCATGGAAAAGGGGATAGCCACATGTTTGTGATGTAAAAGACTCTAGAAGAGTCTATTTTGTAACTCTAGTTAAGAGTTGATGTAGTCAAACTTAACCACTAGTAGGTTATTGAGTTGTGTTATAACAGGGCCACTAGGAGGAAGAGGCATTCCATTCTTTCGAGAGCATTTTGTTTCATAGCTGAGCAAATATAGCCAGGAGAGATAGGAGGTAGAGCACACATAGAGGATTTGTGCAGTGTTGCAGTCCACATGCCACATACATTACTTCTTTGTATATGCATCCATATTTCTAGACAGAGAAAGAGAGCGAAGCAACCTCACCTTCGAGCTGGGTTTTCTCCCAAAAGGGTTTTCCAGAGAGCATATCTTGTGTATTATGTGTCTGTGAGCTTATTTTGTCGTTCTCTACTTTTATGCTTGATTTAATTTTACATGCATTCACTGATTACAATTAATTTTACATATCTAGAAATTAAATAAATTTGTAATAGTGTAGAATCTCATATTTTAAATATAATATTATTAGATATGTTGTGAGGAGCTGTCTAGTGGAATATCCATGATAGTTTACGATCACCACAAAATGTTTGTATGAGGAAAATCCATCCAAAAGGATCACTTCCTGCCAACTCAACCATGGAGCCTAACATCAAGAGTGTCGAGATAAATGAACCCGTTACCTCTCAGTAACAAATGTTCTTTAATGACGAAGACTTGACCAATTAAACATAACCTTCAAAGCTACTCTCTCTCTCTCTCTCTCTCTCTCTCTCTCTCTCTCTCTCTCTATATATATATATATATATATATATATATATATATATATATATATATATATTGTAAGCTTAGTAGGACCTTTCATTCATTCATTTGCAAAAAGCAGGTTACATCCATGAAAGATGTTCCGTGGTCTCAACCTGCCTAGTGGGAAACCAGGTCTGTTGGCCATCGTAACACATTATAAGCCATCCAAAATCTAAGGTTCTTAAGTCTGTCATACAAAGCCTTGTATGACTGGATGTCTATAAACCAATTCACCCTTAACATGCTAACATAAGTACTACTAACCGACATATACATCATCAAAATAAACAAAAAGGAAACTGCATGCTACTATTCATCAGAGGACTCCACCGGAGCTTTGTCCTCATCGCTGGAACTGTAGAAATTTTGAATAATATGACACTTATTCACAGAGATTATCCCGATTATACACTATTGCTGAATACATGCATAATACATAACCTCCTCTACGTTGATCATCAATTTTGCAGAATTAAAAACAATGAAACATTAATCGCATGCACACATTAACATTGTATGTAACCCAGGGAAAGCATACAGTTGAAAACCCCACACTATCTGTATATTATAATGATTGATAACATGTAACAATACATAGTACAATACTCCTCACAAGTAGTCAGTACTATCTCCACCTGTTACACACAAAACTAGCTCAGATCTGAATCAATCACAGGTTCAAATCTCCTCCACTGTCTGCCTACCTCCATTGCGCAATCCTCCATGAGAATAGATGAGAATGGCTGAAGCAAACTCGTATTTCCTTGGCTGAACCACACAATCCTCATTGGCAATACTTAATCCATTGATTGTGCAAATCTCATGCACAACTATAGTCACAACTGATAGCAATCTCAACCTCGAACACCTGTCTCCACTGAACTGTCCATGCACTGAGTTAACTGATGTATTCTTTAGTTGCTTTATGAGTTAATAATTAGTGAATTAATTAATAATTAATTCACATCACTCATCACTAGTGTATTCTGCAGTTAGACTAAATACAACTAGTTCAACCAAGTCAAACTGAACACAACTCCATCAACTCCTCAATCAACTCCACCAAACTCAATCACTTGAGTTCTAACTGAAGTCCACCATGCAATAGCTCAACTGACTCATAAGAAAAGCGTATTTCCTTCTGACAGCTGCATGTGCCACATCTGTAGCTCAAACTGAAGTGCTCCAAGAGGATAAGATAATGTTTATAGTCCAAATATTATTATGAGCTAATAATATTTGACTGTTCTATTTTTAGCCTAGCAGTCTAAAAATAGAAACCGCCCATATGTCTAAAAATAGAAGTCCATCTATTTTTACCAACATGACCAATCATCCACAAATAGCATCCTGCAACTCATAGACCATGATCCATATGTCTAAAAATAAACTTTGCGCCAAAAATAGCCTGTGGGCCCACTTAGTGAAGGCAATTTCTTTTCACTAAGCTCCATCATCTTGTTGCATTCTCAACAGGAACCTAGTAATTCTAATTGAGGAAGGCACATAATGTGCTTCTCAATACAACCAAGACGGACATTCTGCTACTGAATTTGAAATTGGACAAGTTGGAATTCTTTCTGAATTTCTTGGAACCCGGGCCAGATTTAATGGAACTTGTAAAGTTCATAATAGCTCGAGCTACTATACTCTTCATCAATGAATACAGATGCATTGTCTGCTTATACTGTGTGAGCTTGCCTCGCGTATGGCCTGGGTTAGGGACCAGTAAACGCCAATCCTCCATTTGCACTTCATGCTCAACCCACTGGTTGAGGTCTGCCTCCTAAGGTGCAATTAACTGCTTCACCTGCACAAGACTACCTATAGTATATGCTTGAGCCGCTGCATTGATATGATGGGCATCCATTTTTCGACCACTCCACCTCGACGGTTGTGACGAGGAGGATCCTCACCCACCCTGAGGTCCAACCTTTCTATTGCACCCCCGACCCCTAGTTTTGACGGACCAACACCCGGAGATGGCCAAACCATATCTTGCAACCACCACTTCACCACAGTGTACTTGTCCACCCAAACCACCAATTAAACCAAGACCAACGACATGCAGGCTTAGCGAGATTCCAAATTAATTAGACCTGTCACATATACATATGACAAGAGCAGGAAGCAAATGACATTATGCCCGGCATATAAGAGCATAACAGGTCGAGAGGGAAAACCACGAACGTCGCGTTTTCCCAATCACCAGCACCTTGTGCTCAGACACATCTCGTGACAGAAAGAAACCAAGGATGGTCTGTCTCCACAGAAGGGAGGAGCTACAAATCGACTCCTCTAGCCAATTCCCATATATAAACACACCAGAACAATATAAAACCAGAAATGACGAGATAAAGGAGATTTTCAAAAGCCATTCTATCCAATCACATAAACAACCATTCCCATCGGGCGAGTATTCCTTCCAGAAAAGACAAGTAACCCAAATTGTTCCATACATTCCCATTCGAAGCAATAAAATACCATATAAGATGGACACCGACATAGAAACAACAGATGCAAGATAAAATTTAGCCACACAAACATGCTCGCCTATTGAACAGGCAATTCTAGGTCGCACAATCATCCAATTGCAGGAGGGGCCAACTACCTTGCATGCAACATTTGCAATTATAATTTGTCACGACTGGGTAGGGGTGAAAGAAATAGAACATCCCCGGTTACCAACGCCATGAACTCGAAGCCATTGTCCTCCCACAAATGGAGCCTCCATGTCGAGCTTGCCACTAGAAAATAGAAATCTAGATACCTCTGCTTGACACTTGAAACCACACAATACCACAGAGCAAGTGCATGGAATGGGTTGCATGCCTTCACCACCTGGAGGTTAAACGCGTGACGACGAATTACTCCTGCCTTAAACTCTCCCATGCAACCTACCTCCTCACCTCCCTATTCACACATATGATGTACTGGCAAGAGCCGCCCTTCCGCGTTGCCTCCATTCTTGTCACCTTTAACGAGAGTCCCAAGAGGAACTGTGAGCTGGCACACAACCCGATCCGGGAATATGAAATATAATGTTATATAAGAACATTTCTCCATATTAAATTATGAAGTATTTCACTACTTTTGATAAGTAATATTCTAAAATAAAATTATATTTTATTAAGATAATTAAATAAACATAAAAAAATTATAGCCCCGAGTGTTAGCTCAATTGGTCGAGTCCTCGTCGTTGAAAGCACCTTGCTAATGGGAGGTCACAGGGTCAATTCCCCTCGACGCCCTCGGGGTTAGGCTATGCTAATAGGCCGACAGGATGTGATCCATTTGGGTGGATCTGCCCGAATATTTCAATGCATTCAAGCCCCGAGGGTTAACTCAATTGGTCTAGTTCTCATTGCTAAAGCACCTTGCTAATGGGAGGTAACAAGGTCAATTCTCTTCAACGCCCTCAAGATTAGGCTCTGCTAATAAGCTTGCAAGATGACTAATACACTGGCAAGAAGTGATCCCTTTAAATAGATCTAAGCGAATATTTCTTCAAGAAAAAATATATATTAATATAATAAAATATTTTTCCTTCCCAATTAAATAAAACTAACATATATTTCATATATTCAAAATCAACACCTATAATATATTAATAAAAATCAACACGTGTAAATATATAGGTTGTGAACAAAGCAAGATGGATTAGCTCTTAACTCGGAAACATCCCATTTAAATTAACACTAATAAGATACTTTATCCTTAGACACGGGGACTATTGATAATCTTTCCTGGATGGGTGGAAGTTTTGGAAACAACATAAAATACTTGTAATATGTCCTCTATCAGAACAGCTTGTATAAACATGTATCGCGACGTCATAAACCTCGCTAAAACCCTAGCAGATAAAATCCCTTGAGACCGATTCGATATTGAATCTGAAGTTACAACAATGGCACAACGTTGTGGATCTCTAACGAGATCAATCTGTGCCAAAGCCAGATCTGCTCTCAATGTCAAGGTCACCGAAGGTAGCAGGGCCGCCGCTTCCTCTAGATTTTCTGCCCGCATTGCTCAAGATACTGCAGCACCCCCGCGTCGATCTACCTCTGTATCATGGTATGTTAATGATAATCAATGTTTTATTCTTCACGAGTCGACTTTGTTTTACTTCAGCTTCAATATGTTCCACACATGGGTTGTTAGTTAAGCTCCATACCAAATGGGCTATTGGGAACACTGTTCATAAATCAGATTTCAGTAATACTTAAACAAACACGTCATTCCGGCATCTATTTTATGAATTCCTTTAAACTAAATATATCAATCACTGCAACAGATTAATGTCATAGGACCCAATTCCTGATTTTTGAGTTTAACATATAATGGATCCCAGCAACAGAATGCCACAGATGATAGCCAGCTTAATTTTAATGGCTTTGAGTTCAACATAAGCAGTTATAGGCGCCCACTTTTGTTATTTCTTGTAATGGAGAATACCATTTAGAGTGAACTCTTATGGTTTTGTGTTTTCATTTGTTAGTCTGTTTGCAGAGATGGCTTGTGCTCAGTCATTGGTCCCTCTACACAGTGCAGTTGCAGCTGCCAGGCTCACATCATGTCTGAGTGTCAATTCTCGGAGTTCTCGAGCGCTGTCTCAGGGTACCCTCTGCTGCACCTCTCCAGAACGCTAATGTTTATTTTGTGAGTTTGCGACCTACTTGATGTTCCCCACATGGATTGTTACTCCACACACACGTGTGCTAGTACCTACCCATCTAAGTAATTGACTTGCTATAGTACATATTGACAAATGTATTACAAATCCTTGCCTGATTTTCAAATCCACTAGACCCTTTGAAACTTGCACCTCGTGGTCCTAGAGGGGTCATGTTGTGTAGACTACTGTTGTTTAATGCATGAAGTATAGTCGGTTGGGTGAGTTGTTAAATACAAAGTAAAACTAATAGGTAGTAAGAAATACTAATATGTTACCATACAACGTGTCTAAAGTCATATGTCTTAGTCAATTACTATTATAATCTGTGTATAGTCAACAGAAGCTAAGGAAATGTATATGATTTTGTATACATATGGAAGAATAGACCTACCTTATCTTAGCCCTCAACATCTCTATGATCTTGTTTCCCTTCATGTGTCTCTCTATCTATGGTATTCAATTGTTTGTTCATTTCATTGTTGGAAAACATAATTGGAAATCCGGTTGCACTGGGGACAAAAGAGCATGGGAAACACAAGTGAGGGCTTATAACTTAGTGCAGGCAGAACTGAAGACAAGCTAGTCAAACGCACTTGAGTCTTCTGGGTGTGCAGATATCAAGGAGCTGTAATGTGAAGTCGAGCACAAATATGCAGGTGTGCAGAAGCTGATGTAGCTTAGTATTGAGAGTTGGTATCTAATGTCGAGCTAGCATGGATTGATGACATGGAGATGATCAAGTGAAATTTCATAATTCAGTTAATCGTGGAGTACCTTGATTTAATGGAGAAAACCTGAAATATTTGGTCAAAGTTGATCATTGACAAAGTCTATCTTGATCATCCATCAGATGACTATATATGTTACAACCTCACTATTTGAGGATGATCAGTAGATTATATCAGTTCATTAGGTGAGTGTTTAATCAGAGTTGTTGGCTAGTTGTGCCACACATTCTGAGATCTTATGTTGTTGAAGGCACACTTATACTCTATGTAATTCTGCTCTTGCAGTTTTTGTTGTTAACACAGTAAGCTTTTCTTCAATCTATGAGTCCATCTATATTTATTTGATCCTTCTCGTGTATGAAATGTTCATGATAACTATCTTTTTAAAGAAAAAACCTTATATTTGATATTTACAAGAAAGAAATCAAATTATACATTGTTTTGTTCTGGAGTGGTCGGAGACTGTTCCATATACAGCTTATGCACTTTTATTCAAAAAGAAACTATGTCTAAGAAACTATGTCTATTTATTACAGGCCTTCACAATATTCAATCGTTCTTATGTATCGAAAAACATTAAAGGCTTATTCTGGTAGAGAACCAGAATATTTACACACAAACTAGAAGATCTGAAACCTTAGCGCTCATCTCAAGAAAATAATTAATACAGAGATTCTCAGCTTCTGAAATGAGAGTACCTCGTCTGTACTCAAGTACAACTAGGGTACCCTCATATAGGTTCAAAGCTTCTTTAGACAAAGTATCTACTTGTGAGTTTCAGTTAACTTTTCGTGATAATTTGTGGGGGATCTTGAATGTTTATTGGAAATAATTTTAATTTAAAGGACAGATATCTGTTGATGTTGAAGTTGCAACTAGCTACGTTAGGAAGCTGTGCAGTGTTAACATTTGGGCACTGACGAAAACATGAGTGTGCTTTGCCGTAATCAACATTTAGCAGTGGTTTACACGGGTGCTTGAGTCTTGAAATTCTCAAGTGGTATCAAAGATGCTATAAGTTGGGTGTGTTTATCAGAGTGTGCATCACACGGCTAAGCTTTTGCCCTTGAAATTTTAAGGCATCGGTGCTGACTTCTAAGTGTTCGAGTGCTGAAATTTCTCACATGGTATTATAGCCATGTTCAATTATGGAACATTGATTGATTAGATTGGAGCCAACTAAATTTGAATATAGTCTTTTGTAGTTGATACAGCGCAAAGGATTATTGGAGTGGGAGATGGTACCAAGTTAGATGGTCAGAACTATTCCATTTGGAAATTTCGCATTTATAATATTTTAGTGAAGCAAAGTTTGTCAAAGCTTTTAGAGGGAAAAGAAGATTTACCTATTTGTGCAATTGAGTTAACAAAGTACCAATCAAGAGATGAAGATGCACAATACATCTTGAACTTGACTGTGTTGAATCACATCATTCCTCATATCCGGAGTGCTAAAAGCAAGAACAAGCTTTGGGCCATGTTGTAGAATCGCTATGAGATGTCCAATAGGGCACATATATTATATGTACACATCCAGCTATATGCTTTCAAGATGAGTGATAAGTGAGAATGCTACAAACTATAAGACATGCATTCAGGATGTTTGTGATCAATTTATTGCAGTTGATATTGAATAAGGAGCACCAAGGATGTAATCTATTATTATTGCAACAAGAAAGGACATCATGCATGCCACTGTTACAAGTTCAATTGTGAACAAACAAAAGAGAAGAGGCACTAGGAATTGTTGTATAAAAGAAGAATCATGGAGAAGACCAAGGAGATAGGTGCACTCATAATCTATGTAGCAATTATTGAAATTGTCAATTTTGTTTAGCATATTGACTTAGACGCAACTAAACACATGATTGCGAGGAGAGATTGGTTCAAGAATTTTAAACTTCCAGAGCTTGAAAATATCAAATTTGATGATGATAGAACACAAGAGATTGAAGGTAAAGGTGATGTACATGTTCTTTTGAGAACATGGGATACTTGTGATCTGAAGGAGGTCTTCTATGTTCTTAGTTTATAAAAGAATTTACCCTTTGTGAATTAGATGAATAAATTGAATTTGATGATGACAAATGCTTTATCAAGGACAATCTAAGCAACTATGCAATCATAGTAATAGGCTATGAGGAGGATGTTGAAAAATGTAACTAGGTTCGGTCTTCATTTAATGTATTTGAGTCATCTTGTAATGTACTTGTCAAAAGAATAAAGAAAATAATAATTATTATTATTATTTTGACCTATTAAAGCATGGGTTTCATGCTTGGGTCATCATGTTTTAGGTCAAAGTCCCAATTGAGGACTTCTAGGATTTATGGTGAGTCAATAGAGTCATTGTACTTTTAAAGAGACCCTTCTTAGGCTTCTGAATCATGTAAAAAGGTTTAGTATTGAGTCAAATGTAATTTATGTATCCTCCACACCAAGTCGGCCTAAGGACATCAATTTGACCTCCCTTGAAGCTTATAAATAGAAGCAAGTGGGTCTAAAGAAGCCAAAGGAAGTGTGAGTTGGGTGGAGTCTAACGAGAAGAAGAAAAACGAAATTTTGTTGCCTCTCTCTCTCTCTCTGTTTCGTGCCCTAGTTTGGGAGATCGAAGTCTTCCAAGTTTCGCTGATGTCGGAAGCTGCTACATAGTTGAAGTTGTTGGAAAAGAGGTCTAAGGTCTAGGAGGCTGACTTGGTGTAGAGGGAAGGTTTGGTCTTTGTCTAGGGTGAAGAGTCTCAAAGAATACTATTGAAAGGAAGAGAATTTTGACTGGGATTTCCCGTTGAAGGGGGTTTTGCCTTGACCTAGTGCCTATATCTGGTGTTCGTTGTTTTATGTTCTTTCGCTTTGGTAATTGCTTGATGAACTAAAGAAAGAAGATATAAAGAAAACTTAATAAGAAGTCAAGAACATCACAAGTAATTATCAAGTATAAGAAAATCTTTCTGCCTTTCTAATTTTCTAACATGGTATCAGAGCTTTGGTGAAGAAAGAAGAAAAAGGCAGTCTCAAGCACTTAATCAAGGAATCATTCAAAAGGGTTATTCAAGGAAAGAAGTCTACCATCTTCAAAGACAATGTCTAATACAATTAAGGGAGAAAGCAAACTTGAAGGAGCCTCTAACTACAAGTCTTGGAAAAAGAGGATTGACCTCATCCTTGAAAAGAACAAGGTTCTAGACTTGGTCAAAGGAAAAGTAAAGAAGCCTACAAAAGACTCCAGTGATGCTGACAAAGTAAAGTTCAGGGAACTAGAATTGGTGGCCATGACTCTAATGGTAGAAGGAATAAAGGACAACCTTGTCCCATTCATAGCCAACATCGATCATGCTCAGGAAATGTATGAAGCCTTGTCAAAGTTATTCACTATTAAGAACATTGGTCAAGTAGCAAGTTTGAAGAATGAGCTAAGGACCACAAAGATGACTAAAGAAGACACAGTGGCCTCCTTCTTTGTGAAGATAGCAAGAATCAGAGATGATCTTTTGGCCATTGATGAAATTGTTCCAGATAAAGAACTCGTGATCACTGCTCTATTAGGATTGCCACCTACTTGGGGTGCATTTGCTGCAGGACTTAACAGTTGGAAGGAAGCTCCCACTTTTGAAGAACTATGGATTGCCTGCAGTCAGGAAGAATTAAGGATCTCATTAGTTGCCAATTCTGAAGATGTTTCAAATGCCTACATTGCTCAACATAAAGGAAAGAAATCGAAAGGACCAAGGAAGAAAGTTGACATGTCCAAGGTAGAATGCTATCAATGCCATAAGAAGGGTCACTACAAGAGTGATTGTCCTGACAATCCAAGAAATAAGAAGAGAGAAAGAGATCATGCTAACATTGTTGAAGAAGAAGATCCAAAGAAAGCCAAACCCAAAGAATCTGACATAAGGGACTTACACTACTAAGTCCTTTGCTTTTAGTCTTAGATGTCCTATTTTATATTTTTGATGTTTTAGAATTTATAGGTTTTAACATGATTTTTGGAAAAGACATTTTCTTTTGTTTTGATAAGTTTATAGGTATCCCTCAAGCTTTGGAGGGAGCCCCCAACATCTCCCAAAGATAAGTATCTCATTTCCTTTCAGTTTTTGGTTTCATGTACTTGTTTAAGTTTTGATTATATTAATACTAATCACCATTCTCCCTCTATTGTCTTGATTAGGAAAACATCTGCTATATCCTCAAGGAGTTTGAAGAGAGCCACCCAAGATAAGGTTTGTCAAGAAACAAAGGTATGCCTTAAACTACAAAACATTGATTTCTTTATAATAAATGTTTATTCATTTGACAATCTATTACTAACATTGTTATGTCTAGCTATATTGAATCATAATGATTCTTGTTTTGGGTGATTCATCACTTGATAAATCTACCCCACTCATATTCTTAACTAATTTTATAGAACCCTAGATAGGTTCTCTGGAAAACCCTAACCTAAGGGTATGCTAATGTGAATGATTGAAACCCTAAAATTGCTTAGGGTTATTGAGAAATGATATTTGAAGTCTTAATTGATGATGTCATGTTTGGGATTTTTGTTATGATCAAGAAAACCTAACTTAGGGTTGAATGATAAAGTCTAAAATCCCGAACCTTTGAAGTTTTGGTAATTTTGGGTTTGCTATGTTCTTATATTGAAACCCTAACTCATTAGGGTTTGGTGGAATGTGTAAGAAAGACCCTTATAATGTCTTAGAAATGATTTCCTTGGAATGTGTGTTTGTCTGATCAATCCCTAGTCCAATCAAGTTTGTTTGTTGAAAACTTGTTGATACTTGGGAAGTTGGGTCTGACTAACACATGACATGAAATGCCTATGCATGATGATGAAGTCCTAGATGTATGAGTTTGACCTGTTTATCGGTGATCATGAATCCTAGGGTTTGGAACTAAGCCCTAGTCAATGTTTGTTTCTCTAGGATGATAGTATTTGTGAAATTCTAGGGTTTTGGAGTTAAACCTTAGTAGAAGTAAAAATCTCTGATGACAATGTGATAATTTGAGATTTTTGTAAGATCGTTGAAATATGAGTTTTAGTTGTGATTAATGTCTGATTGAAAAATCTAGGGTTTGCAACTAATCTTAGTGGAAGCTGGTCATGTTGATGACTAAGTTGTGAATGGCTTTGATTGATTAACTCCCATGTATGAAA
The DNA here is from genome assembly GCA_031772625.1 of Pinus tabuliformis. NCBI lineage: Eukaryota > Viridiplantae > Streptophyta > Pinopsida > Pinales > Pinaceae > Pinus > Pinus tabuliformis. The sequence goes on from CM062816.1 coordinate 496,132,120, forward strand.
TCTAGGATTTGTGTGAAACCCTAGTAAGGAGTCTAACATATGAATTCTGAAAGTTGTTAGATGCTTTGTTGATCTATATTTGTTTGAATTGTTTCTAGGGTTTGCTATGAGGAAAGGTATGTCATACCTTTGGAAGAAACATTGAAACCCTAGATGTAATGAAAGTTGTTATGAAGTAGTCTAGGGTTTATGACTAAGTCCCTAGTAAGATGTTGAAAGAGTATGTGTCTCTTGTTTGTTTTGGTATTTGATATATAAGGTTGAAATGCTTCCGTAATTCTGATATGGCTAACTTCATGCTTTTATAGATTTGGTTGTACTTGCTATCTAAGTTGTGCAGGTACACAATCTTCAATATGGTGAAGATGTTCGTTGATAAGCATGATGTGGATGATGACAACTCTAATGAAATGGTTGGAAGCCACAAAAGATTCTTTGATGTCGAAGTAAAGAAGTTGATCTCCCTAGATTAAGAGGGAGCCTGGATAAAGGAAAGCTCCCTAGTTGAGAGGGAGGGCATAACATAGTTTTGATTGGAGAATGAAGGATATGTTGCTGCATGTGAAGTAGGAAAGGAAAGTGTATGATTAAGGAATCTTCTGTCAAAGATTTAGTTGATAGTCCTACTGTGTTGAGAAGCAACATCTGTTGTCTGAAAGACCCCGAAGGTTTGTATTTGATTATGTACATGTGAAAGTATATTATTGATTGGGGTTGTGTTTGTATAGGTGAATCTCTCGAAGGTTTTTGATAGCATGTTAGTTACTGATCAGTTTGATCGGGAGAGATTTGTGGTCCTTGACTTGCTGGATCAAGGGGTGTTGAGGCTTTGTGAGTGAAGCATTGCTTGGGAGGACATCTGGTTGACACTTTGTGTTGATGTCTAGGTCTCGAAGTTGGAAAGGTGGCGTTGGTCATTGAGCTCTGACATGCACTTGGATTTCTGGGTTGATGGTTAGCAAGTAAGCTTGATGGTACCTAGAGAGGCTGAAAGCTTGAGTCCATCTTATTCCCATTCGAATAGATTGCCATGGTCAAGAATCTAGTCCGTGGCATTACGGTGCCTAAATTGTTGAGAGACCAATGGATGGATTGCCCTGGTCAGGGATCTAGTCCGTGGCATTGCGGTGCCTAAATTGATGAGAGACCAATGGATAGATTGCCTTGGTCAGGAATCTAGTCCGTGGCATTGCGGTGCCTAAATTGATGAGAGACCAATGGATAGATTGCCTTGGTCAGGAATCTAGTCCATGGCATTGCGGTGCCTAAAGTTCTTCATTGTTCATATAGTTTGAGATCTTCCATTATATTTGTATATTATGAATACCTCCCTAGTTAAGAGGGAGTGTTGAAAAATGTAACTAGGTTCGGTCTTCATTTAATGTATTTGAGTCATCTTGTAATGTACTTGTAAAAAAAATAAAGAAAAGAATTATTATTATTATTATTATGACTTATTAAAGCATGGGTTTCATGCTTGGGTCATCATGTTTTAGGTCAAAGTCCCCATTGAGGACTTCTAGGATTTATTCTGAGTCAATAGAGTCATTGTACTTTTAAAGAGACCCTTCTTGGGCTTTTGAATCATGTAAAAAGGTTTAGTATTGAGTCAAATGTAATTTATGTATCCTCCACACTAATTCAGCCTAGAAGAGATCAAGTCAGCCTAAGGACATCAATTCGACTTCCCTTGAAGCCTATAAATAGAAGTCAGTCCAATTCATTTGGAGTATCTCATCTCAAGCTAGTTCGATATCTCTAAGGAAGCCGAAGAAGTGTGAAGTGGGTCTAAAGAAGCCAAAGGAAGTGCGAGTTGGGTGGAGTCTAAGGAGAAGAAGAAAAGCAAAATTTTGGTGCCTCTCTCTCTCTGTTTCGTGCCCTAGTTTGGGAGATCGAAGTCTTCCAAGTTTCACTGATGCCGGAAGCTACTACATAGTCGAAGTTGTTGGAAAAGAGGTCGAAGATCTGGGAGGCTGACTTGGTGTGGAGGGAAGGTTTGGTCTTTATCTAGGGTGAAGAGTCTCAAAGAATACTATTGAAAGGAAGAGAATTTTTACTGGGTTTTCCCCTCGAAGGGGGTTTTTCCCTGACATAGTGCCTATATCTGGTGTCCACTGTTTTATTTGCTTTTGCTTTGGCAAGAAGAAATAAAGATAACTTAATAAGAAGTCAAGAACATCACAAGTAATTATCAAGTATAAGAAAATCTTTTTGCCTTTTTGATTTTCTAACAGAGGATGGCATGTTCAGATTACTTGCAACGATGTATGGAGAATGTGAGATGGAAACAATCATCAATTATAGTATATTGTAACACTTGAGGTATGGTCATCTTAATTTTTAGAGTTTGTAGGTGCAACATAAACTAAATATGGCTCATGGCTTTCCACAAACACGAAATCCTTCTATGCTCTATGAAGCTTGTATCTTGGGCAAGCAAACATGTGAATTGTTCTAAAAAGGAAAAGCAATCAATTCTAGAGTTCATGCTTACTAACTTATGTGGATTGGTGAGTCGGTTGTCAATGAATGGTGAGCTATATTTAATCGCTTCTATAGATGACTATAATCAAAAGGTTGGATCTATTTCTTGGCACAAAAGTTTGATGCCGTTGAATGTTTTCTTAGAATTTAAAGCTGTAGTTGAGAAATGGAGCAGGAAATCATTAAAGACACTCATATTTGATAATAGGGAGATTTGAGAATGCAAATCCAATGAGTTCTAAAGTTATTGTAGAGAGCATGGCATTCTCAAGTACGTCACTACTATTTATACTTGAGCCAAATTGAGTTATAGAGTGAATTAATTCTCATGTGGTACATGGTGCATTATATGATCTATGTTACTTGGGAGCGGGAGCGGAAGCGGGGAGCGGGAGCGACCATTTTCAAAAGCTCCCGGTTTGGGAGCGAATCCTGGAGCGATTTAAAATATATATATATATATATATATATATATATATATTTTTTTTTTTTTTTTTAATTTTTGATACATATATGTCAACAAAAACATGTAGAATGATGAATTAGACATAAAAAACATAAAAAAACATAGATTGATCATTGATCATTGAACCATATCACATCAATGATCAATCATCTAGAAATTATAATCTTCATCAACCATGTCCACAAGTTAGTAAAATACATATTACAACTGCAACATATTGAGTCTCGTGAATCATGATTCATCAAATTCAATCTTAAAGTTTCAACTTCAAGCTTTCAAAATTGAAAATTCAATATATAACATTTATCATCATTGATCACCAAAGTTGTACTTGCAAGCTAAGTTTAACCATTACAAGAAGTAATATCTTAGATATTTCTAAGTCCTAACTTCTAACTGTTAACATGAAATGAAATGTTATAAAATGAAACATGAATAATGAAATGAAATGAAACAACTTTAGTGTTTCACGAAGCATCATATTCATAATTCACAATCATTACCAATGAGTTATAATTGCCAACTTCAAACTTCAAATTTTCATTGTCACAGTCATATATTGTTTACAAAAAATATCATTATGATATGAAAGAGTCAAGAGTCAAGAGTCAAGGACTCAAAACTCAACAGTTATGAAAACTAAAGTCTAATAGAAACTAGAAAAGATAAGTAAACTGTAAATCTACATGTGGCCCTTGCCATGAGAGTCTCCAGGAGTATAAGTAGGTCGTGGTGGTCTTCTAGGAGTCTCCCGCACAGACTGACGACTAGAACTAGAAGGCACATGCCCTCCACGTGAGGGTGTAGATGGAGGTGGCGACAACAAAGGAACAAGACTCGGACCTCGAGCACTGCTACTGGATGGTGGAGGTGGAGGTGGCATGGCTGCTGCAGCTGCTTCATCTTCATCCCTTATAAGTTCCTCTTCCAGTTCTTCAAGATGTACAATGCCATCCTCCAAATTGTCATCCTCTGGGTGATTGTCCCAAATTTTATATGTGGGATCCTCATAAGCCCGATCACAGTAATGACTCAACAACCTCAAGTTGTAGTGCACATAAACCAAGCTTTCTGCTCGGTTTTCATTGAGTCTGTTTCTTTTCACATTATGTATGTAGTTGTAGGTGCTCCAACACCTCTCTGCAGAAGAAGTATTTACAACCTGTGAAAGAACTTTTTTTGCCAATTTTGGCAAAAGTCCGTGGCCGCCATATGTTTCCCACCATGTGAGAGAATCAAATCTATCTCTGTCGTCCATTGCATGGAAGTTACCATACAAACCAGTGCCACTGAAGTATTTGCCTATTTCAAGGCGCACAACTGCACATTCCTCCCTGTCAGGTATCAAATTTTCTAATGCTTGCAAATATCCACTAGTTACCTCTGGATCTAAATGGGGTTTGGTCCTAATCCCACCCCCTGGTGCACGCTGGCCCAACCAAGATGTAGAGTAGTATTTTGGCGTAAGGATATACGCCAAGCAATGTAGTGGAAGATTAAGTCTATTCCACCGTTTACACACACGATCATGAATCAGTTTGTACAAGTTGGGATCTCTGTTATGAACAATATCTTTTATTTGCCCCAACATGGTATCCATTTGCTCATACACCTCGCCAATCACTGGTTTGTCTGTATCTGCAAACCGAATCGTGTGATAAATGGGCTAGGTGAAATCCCATACTTGCCTCACACTTGTCCAAAACTGACCATCAAGAGCGGCCTCCTCCACTAGTTCAAAACCTTCCCTGTCAGCTGCATTTGTAGCCCTTTCCTTTAATACTTGCCAATGTGGACTTGATACCATGCTAGCCAATGACTCTCTTACCTTCAAAAGGCGCTTGAAGGTGAGGTAAAAGCTACCAAATCTGGTCTTCGCAATCTTCAACAACTCCAATCTCGAGTGATTGCGGAAAAGGCCATGGGTATTGCTATGATTTGTAATAAATTTTATCATTTGTTTGCCTTTCTTGTACAAATCACCAATCCATTGGTATTGTGCATTTTTGTTCTTGACAAAATCATGCATCAGAAGGTTCAATGTGTGAACCAAACATCCAGACCAAAATATGTTGGGGTATTTATCCTCAATAATTGCTCCCACTGCCTTACAATTAGCAGCATTATCAGTGATGACTTGGATGACATTGTATGGCCCAATACGGTCAATTGTTCCAAGTAATGCTTCTGCAATGTTGATGGCGGTCCTGAACTTGTCTGAGTAATCATGTGCAGTTAGAAAGATGGCGCCACTAACAGACACAGCAAGAACATTTATCAATGGCTTGCCTTTTACATTTGTCCATCCATCAGATACAATGGACCTATGTTACTTGGGAGCGAGAGCGGAAGCGGGGAGCGGGAGCGACCATTTTCAGAAGCTCCCGGTTTGGGAGCGAATCCTAGAGTGATTTTTAAAAAATATATATATTTTTTATATTTTTTAATTTTTGATACATATATGTCAACAAAAACATGTAGAATGATGAATTAGACATAAAAAACATTAAAAAACATAGATTGATCATTGATCATTGAACCATATCACATCAATGATCAATCATCTAGAAATTATAATCTTCATCAACCATGTCCACAAGTTAGTAAAATACATATTACAACTGCAACATATTGAGTCTCGTGAATCATGATTCATCAAATTCAATCTTAAAGTTTCAACTTCAAGCTTTCAAAATTGGAAATTCAATATATAACATTTATCATCATTGATCACCGAAGTTGTACTTGCAAGCTAAGTTTAACCATTACAAGAAGTAATATCTTTGATATTTCTAAGTCCTAACTTCTAACTGTTAACATGAAATGAAATGTTATAAAATGAAACATGAATAATGAAATGAAATGAAACAACTTTAGTCTTTCACGAAGCATCATATTCATAATTCACAATCATTACCAATGAGTTATAGTTTTTTTTCCAAGGAAAAAAACGGTAACCTTTTATTAAAGAATTAATGAAAAGTTACACTAGCAGATGCAATGAAGCATTCAGTATGTTGCCACATGGGCTCACAGCGTTAGGAAACTAACGTGCACAAAGAATAAGAAGGAGAAGAGAAAAGAGAAAGAAAAAGGGGAAAAAAGCCTGACTTCCGGCAGTGAGTAAAACTCACGCTTCAGGTTTTTCGCCCCTTTTTCTTTTCAACCTTGCGCCACTCTCCCACAGTGGGCTCGGTCGAAGCAATGACTAACTGGGTTGTTACATTCTGATGCCCTGTTTCTTTGTCTGAGTCTGAAGTATCTGAGTGATGCTGCCGTTTGATGCCTCCCATGCTTTGATCCACGCTTGTCATCTCTGCCTGATTTTGCTGGGTCTCTGCCTGAATTGAGTGTGGCTGTAGCTCCTTGTTGACTGCTGTATTTTCCTTCTGGTTCTCTATTTCAACCTCCTCTATGGTGGTATCATCCTCCTCTGCTTCTGTTTCTTCGTCTTCTGATACTGTGGGGGCTTTCTTTTCCGCGGTTCTCTTCTTTATGACATTATCTATGTTCTGCCATCCTTTGTGCTTCCTTTGTTGTGGCTTGCTCTTGTTAAGGCTTTTGCATGCATTGAACAAATGACCTGTTTGTTGACATCCCCTGCATCTGAATGCTGTATTCTCATAGTCCAAAGGTTGTTTCCATTGAGTATTGTTGAAATTCAGGATGATGCTTTCCGGTAACCCTTGACTGAGATCTACCTCGACACATATTCTAGCAAAGGTAAAGATTCCTTTTAAATGTCTCTCTGTATCAATCTTTAACATTCTTCCAAGGGTATTCCCTATAGCTGATAAGGATGTAAAGTGCCAAAAATGTATCGGAAGATTATGTAACCTTACCCATACCGGCATCCTTGATACCACCATGGTATTTGGATCAAACTCCGGGAACCAAGGGGTAACAAATAGTCCCGCACTGCCCCAGAACCATGGTCCTTCGGTGAGAGCTTTTTCCCTCTCTTCTTCAACGCGAAAGATTACTATGAAAAAACCCTTCGAGCATAGGTGGATCCGGCAGTTTTTTGTCCATGCCGTGTGAATCCATTGATACAAAGCATCCGATCTAGGCCAGAAGCCGTTAAATCTACAAATAACGGCATTTTTTTGTAGATCTGAGAATATGCACTTTACCTCTGGGATATCCAACGGAATGGAGGGGCTCTCTGGTACTTCATCCACGATATACTGCCCTGGAGGTATATTAACAGTTGCATGTTCTTTCCCCTTTGGAGATTCTTTCTCTTTTGCTGCGTCTCTGTAGGATCCTATAGGTTTTGATGTAGATCCCTTAGATCCACCTCGCAGTCGGTGATTGAGAATAACAGTTGAGTCCTTTGCAACCCTGTAATGCTGGAGTGTGTGTTGATCCTGCATGCAGAGCCCTGAAAATAAAAGATTTTGTAATGCAACTGGAGTACCCAGTTTGACCTGGATCTCTTTTTTTAATTCCAATACAGTCATCCATTCCCAGATCTGCACACAAACGTGTCTTCCTTCTGTTGATCTGATAAAGATTTGCTTCAGATCTGCTGTGTCTGCCTTGTTCAGGTCCCATTTTACTGGTTTGAGTTCTGGATCTGGCTGGCTTCCATCTGTCTTTTGCCTAGATCTGGCCAGATCCGATCGTTCCACCCCGGAACTATAGCGATTGGCCCGTTCTGGTGAGCCGTTTCCCGGATCAGGGCATCTGAAAAGATGCTGGGGGCCTTGTATCTCACGCCGAGAGGGCGTCTTGAAGATGGGGGTCTTGTGGCTTAATTTTTCCGCTGTCAAAATGGCCGTCTCCCAAAACAGCGCCACCGAGGACAGAGGAGCCTCAAACCATTGGAATACCAGCTCCCGTTTCCCGCCCCACAGTTGATCTTCACCCAGGTCATTTGAAAACAACCGTATTGTGGTGGATCGGACCCGCAGAAATCCCAGAAGGGGCAAAGGGATAAGCGATCGGCTCTCTTCCCCATTTACGCAGACAGGGCTACCTGTCCAAGGTAAATCACCCGCGATGGAGGTCTCATCAATCTGAGACTGTGTGAAGGTCGGTAGATCTGAAACATATAACCCCAGACAGTGTAGAGGGGTGCCCAGAGTCGCCCTGAGGCAGACGAACCGTGCCAAGAAAGGAGGAAAAACCTCAAGTATCCGTTTGTTTTGAATCGGATCCTGCTGCTCCTCTCCGTTAATGGATCCGGGCCAAGTCCTGCATGTACTATCGAACGCTATGAAACCCACGGCCAAGCTCCAGTCTGACCCTGCATCCAACAAACCAGTGGGGGCGGCGGCGGCGACATATGGACCTGCTGAAACCCTAAACTCGCATACGCCTGCCATCGCTCCCAACATCGTTTTACCAATGAGTTATAGTTGCCAACTTCAAACTTCAAATTTTCATTGTCACAGTCATATATTGTTTACAAAAAATATCATTATGATATGAAAGAGTCAAGAGTCAAGAGTCAAGGACTCAAAACTCAACAGTTATGAAAACTAAAGTCTAATAGAAACTAGAAAAGACAAGTAAACTGTAAATCTACATGTGGCCCTTGCCACGAGAGTCTCCAGGAGTATAAGCAGGTCGTGGTGGTCTTCTAGGAGTCTCCCGCACAGATCGATGACTAGAACTAGAAGGAACATACCCTCCACGTGAGGGTGTAGATGGAGGTGGCGATAGCAAAGGAACAAGACTCGGACCTCGAGCACTGCTACTGGATGGTGGAGGTGGAGGTGGAGGTGGCATGGCTGCTGCAGCTGCTTCATCTTCATCCCTTATAAGTTCCTCTTCTAGTTCTTCAAGATGTACAATGCCATCTTCCAAATTGTCATCCTCTGGGTGATTGTCCCAAATTTTATATGTGGGATCCTCATAAGCCCGATCACGATAATGACTCAACAACCTCAAGTTGTAGTGCACATAAACCAAGCTTTCTGCTCGGTTTTCATTGAGTCTGTTTCTTTTCACATTATGTATGTAGCTGTAGGTGCTCCAACACCTCTCTGCAGAAGAAGTATTTACAACCTGTGAAAGAACTTTTTTTGCCAATTTTGGCAAAAGTCCGTGGCCGCCATATGTTTCCCACCATGTGAAAGAATCAAATCTATCTCTTTCGTCCACTGCATGGAAGTTACCATACAAACCAGTGCCACTGAAGTATTTGCCTATTTCAAGGCGCACAACTGCACATTCCTCCCTGTCAGGTATCAACTTTTCTAATGCTTGCAAATATCCACTAGTTACCTCTGGATCTAAATGGGGTTTGGTCCTAATCCCACCCCCTGGTGCAGGTTGGCCCAACCAAGATGTAGAGTAGTATTTTGGCGTAAGGATATACGCCAAGCAATGTAGTGGAAGATTAAGTCTATTCCACCGTTTACACACACAATCATGAATTAGTTTGTACAAGTTGGGATCTCTGTTATGAACAATATCTTTTATTTGATTGCTCCCGGCGCCGTGTGATTCACTCCCGGATCGAAAAATTATAATTCGGGAGTGGTCGGGAGTGATCGCTCCCCGATCGCTCCCGAGCTGTAATTTTCGCTCCGGGAGCGACGCTCCCGACAACGATTCCTAAATTGGCAGGGAGTGAAATTTTTTTATTTGGGAGCGTGCTCCCGAGCTGCTCCTGCCCGGAGCGCGGATTGGGAGCGGGTTCGAGGGGGGGGGGCGCTCCCTCGCAACATAGCAACAGATGCAAGCTAGATTAGAAGCAGTGGAAATGGGAAATCAAGGAGATGCAGGTGTTGGAGATGTCAGTGAGCCTGAAGTTGAAGCTGCAGAAGAAGAGGAACTTGTAGAAGTTACTCCTGAAATGAGATTCTTTAAATCAGTGTTGGGATCCACATCTAAACCCAGACTTGAGGGTTCAGTTTATACAGGAGGTTTAAACCCTGAGGAGTTGATAGACTGGATTAATGACATGGATAAATTCTTTGATTATGAAGAAATGGAAGAAGGAAAGAGAGTGAAATTTTCTGTCACAAAATTGAAAGGACATGCAACACTTTGGTGGGATGGAGTGCAGGCAGAAAGAAGGAGACTTGGTAAGCAGCCAATTAAAAAGTGGAACAAGATGGTGGCAAAGTTGAGAGGTAAGTTTTTGCCAAGTGATTATCAACAGTCATTATTTAGACAGATGCAGAATCTTAGACAGAGGTCTTTGACAGTGAAAGAATACACAGAGGAATTTTACAAAGTGAGCATAAGAGCTGGACAAATTCAAGATACAGACGAGAAGGTTGCAAGATATATAAATGGTCTTAGAATGGAGATCCAAGATGAGATAAGTGTGCTGTCTCCTAAAACAGTAGAAGAGGCTTATCAGATGGTATTGAAGGCTAAAGAAAAACTCATGAGGAAGAAATCTGCCAGAAGTAGAGGTACTTTCCAAAGAAGAGGAAGTCAAGGTGGTAGAGGAAGATCTACAACACCTAGAGATGGAGCTAGTAGCAACTCGAGTCAGCATACACCCACAGAAGGTGATGCAAGTGGCAGAAGGAGTTTTTTCAGAGGAAGAGGAGGCAGAGGCAGAGGAAGAGAAATCAGATGTTACAGATGTAACAAGCTGGGACACAGAGCCTATGAGTGCCCAGAAAACATAGGAACAAATCAGAGAAATGTAATTGTTGCTCAGACTGAAGAGGAAGTAGCAAAGGTGCCAGAAGAAGAAAATGTACTAGAGAGGGGAATCTTTGGTAGTTAACAAAGTTTTGTTAAAGCCAACAAAGGAAGTTGTTGAACCAACACAGAGAAAGAATTTGTTCAAGACTGTGTGCAAGGTTCAAGGAAAATGCTGTCAAATGGTAATTGATAGTGGCAGCACTGATAATTTGGTCTCTATAGAAGTGGTGGAAAATTTGAAATTAAAGACAAAGAAACATCCAACACCTTACAAGGTGTCATGGCTTTAAAAAGGACATCAGTTGTTAGTGAAGGAACAATGTGAAGTGGAGTTGCAGTTGGGCAGATACAAAGACAAAATTCTGTGTGATGTGATGCCTATGGATGTATGTCACATATTGCTGGGAAGACCTTGGTAGTATGACAAAGGAGCTATGCATGATGGGAAAAAGAACACATACAAATTTGGTAAAGATGGTATTAATCATACATTGTTTCCTATGGAAGAAGAGGATGCATCAAGAAAATCTGATCCAAAGACTTTATTGTTGAGTGGAAAAGAATATTTGCAGCAGATTGAAGAGGATGAGGTAAATTTTGCATTGATTTGCAAACCCAAGGTAATAATTACTTCCATTAAAATTTTTGATTTGCCAATTGAAATTCAAGAGATGCTGGAAAATTATTGTGATATCATTGTAGATGATTTGCCTAATGAGTTACCACCCATTAGAAAAACCAGTCATCATATAGATTTGATTCCAGGGGCAAATCGGCCAAGTAAAGCAGCTTACAAGATGACTCCCTTAGAAAATGAAGAAATTAGACAACAGGTTCAGGAATTGTTAGATAAAGGACTGATTAGAGAGAGTTTGAGTCTTTCTGCAGTGCCAACAGTGTTGAGTCCAAAGAAAGATGGACCCTGGAGTATGTGCACTGATTCAAAAGCAATCAACAAAATAACAATCAGGTACAAATTTCCTTTACCTAGAATGATTCCAGGGGCAAATCGGCCAAATAAAGCAGCTTACAGGATGACTCCCACAGAAAATGAAGAAATCAGAAAACAGGTTCAGGAATTGTTAGATAAAGGACTGATTAAAGAGAGTTTGAGTCCTTGTGCAGTGCCAACAGTGTTGAGTCCAAAGAAAGATGGAGGCTGGAGAATGTGCACTGATGCAAGAGCAATCAACAAAATAACAATCAGGTACAGATTTCCTTTACCTAGAATTGAATATCTGATGGATTGTTCAAGTGGAGCAAGATATTTTACAAAGCTGGATTTAAAAAGTGGGTACCATCAAATAAGGATTAGAGAAGGAGTTGAATGGGAAACTGCTTTTAAAACAAATGAAGGACTGTATGAATGGATGGTAATGCCTTTTGGTTTATCAAATGCTCCTAGTACAATTATGAGGCTTATGAATGAAGTGCTGAAAGAATTTATTGGTAAATTTGTAATAGTATATTTGGATGATATATTAGTTTACAACAGATCTAAAGAGGAACATATGAGACATTTGAATTATGTCTTACAGAAGCTGCAACAAGAAAAGTTATTGCTAAATTTAAAGAAATGTTCATTCATGAAGGAAGAGTTGGTATATTTGGGCTTTGTTGTTTCTGCTGATGGATTAAAGATGGATCCAGAGAAGATAAAGGCAATCATAGAGTGGCCTTCACCGAAAAGTGTTTTTGAGGTAAGAAGTTTTCATGGTCTTGCTAGTTTTTATAGAAAATTCATAAGGAATTTTAGTAAGATCAATGCTTCTATTATTGACACTATAAAGAAGGATAAACAACCATTTAAATGGATTGTTGAAGCAGAAAAGAACTTCCAGCTGTTGAAAAGAAAGATCACTGAAAAACCTATTTTAATTTTGCCTGATTTTAATAAACCTTTTCAAGTGAAATGTGATGCTAGTGGAGAAGCTATTGGCGTTGTTTTAAGTCAGGAGGACAGACCTGTAGCTTATTTCAGTGAAAAACTGAATGAATCAAAGAAGAAATATTCTTCTTATGATAAGGAATTTTATGCAGTTGTGCAGTCATTGAAAAAGTGGAGACATTACTTGATGTCTAAGGAGTTTATACTTTATTCAGACAATCATGCATTGCAGTACATTATGCAACAACCAAAGCTTAGTCAGAAACATGCAAAATGGGTAGAATATCTTCAAAGTTTTAATTTTGTATTGAAGCATATAAATGGCCAATCAAACAAAGTAGCAGATGCCTTAAGCAGAAAAAGTATCCTAGTTCAGGAAAGTCAAATTCAAGTGTTGGGTTTTGATTTTCTTAAAGAATTATATGAGAAAGATTTAGATTTTAAAGAGGCATTTGAAGCTTGTAAAAATCCTGTTTTGTTAGACAGAAGTAAGTGGCTGGATTTTTTCTTGCAAGAAGGATTGTTGTTTAAAAGAAATCAGCTGTGCATACCAAATTGTTCTATGAGAGAAAATTTAATCAAGGAGAAACATAGTGGTGGACTTGGAGGACATTTTGGTGCAGACAAGACTTATGAGCAGTTGAATCGGTTTTATTTTTGGCCGAAGATGAGATCTGAAGTGGAGAAGTATGTGAAAAATTGTAAAGTCTGTCAGTATGCAAAGGGAAGGAGCCAAAACACAGGTTTGTATGTTCCATTACCTATTCCAGATAGACCTTGGGATATGGTAAGTATGGATTTTGTTTTGGGATTACCAAAAACTCAAAAAGGAAATGATTCAATTTATGTTGTGGTGGACTGATTTTCTAAAATGACACATTTTATTCCATGTTATAAAACCAATGATGCTACTCACGTTGCTAATCTGTTTTTTAAGGAGATTGTAAGGTTGCATGGGTTACCTAAGAGCATTGTTTCAGACAGAGACACCAGATTTGTTGGTCATTTCTAGAGGACCTTGTGGAAGAAACTTGGTACTAAACTGAGTTTCAGTTCAGCTTATCATCCTCAGACTGATGGACAGACTGAAGTTGTAAACAGAAGCTTGGGAAATCTTCTGAGGAGTCTTGCAGGTGAACATCCAAAACAATGGGATCAAATTTTGGCATAGGCTGAATATGCTTATAATGATTCTCCTAACAGGAGTACAGGGCAGAGTCCATTCCATATAGTTTATGGAATGCACCCAAGAGGAGTGTCTGAATTAAGAGACTTGGGAAAAGCTGAAATGAGAAGTGCTAAAGGAGAAGATTTTGCTTCAGAGATTCAAGCAATACATGAACAGGTAAAACAACAGTTACAGGATAGCAACATAAAGTACAAGAGCAGAGCAAACTTGAAGAAGAGAGAAGTTAATTTTGAGGTTGGAGATTTGGTTTTAGCACACCTGAGGAAGGAAAGATTTCCAAAAAGGGAGTATAACAAGTTAAAATTTAAGAAAATTGGACCATGCAAAGTCTTGAGGAAATTTTCTGCAAATGCATATGAAATTGAATTACCCTCTGACATTGGAATATCTCCAATTTTCAATGTTGCTGATTTGTACAGGTATGAAAATATAAATGCAAATGATACAACAAAAGATAAAGAAGAGCAAGAGGTTGATTGGGTAAAACAGTTACCTACAGCAAAGGCATTGCATCCAGAAAAGATTTTAGATAAGAGATTGTTTAAAAAGACAAGAGGACAGGAGTATTTTCAATATTTGATCAAGTGGAAGGATCAACCAATTGCTGATGCTACCTGGATGACAGATGCCATGCTACAAAAGTTAGGCAGTTCTATAGAAGAGCTCATGGACAAGAGCCCATGACAGATTTTGTTCTCAGGAGTTTGATGCAGGAGCATGAGGCTTGAAGACAAAAGACTTCAAATTTTATTCCAAAAATACAAAAAAGGTTTACAAGCAAAGGAGTGGGATCCTTTAGCTGTCACTTTACAAAGCTTTCTAGATAGGATTTGAGCTAGAATTCAGGGATTTGAATTATCTTGTAATTAATTCAAGTATTTAGGTTTAGTTGAGATTCTTGAGGAGAATATCATGCAGATTAGTTATTATCTAGGATTAGGCAGTTTTGATCCATTGATTTAGGATCTGGTTGTTGTATGTACATGTATTTATGTAAGTTTTGAATTAGTGTAATGGGATTTGGCTGTGGAGGATTGGATTGTAAAATTTGGAATCTCTCTGTCTCTGTGTATTCTGTGCATGAATGGTCAATCTCGGAGGTTTTAATTTCCTTCGAAATATTTCTGAGTTTTGTTGATTTCTAGTTTGAACCTCTAGAATTAGAGTTTTGTATAATCTTGTGTTATCGCATCTAAATCTTCATTCACTGTGCATTGAAATAACCTGGATATATTCGAAATCACAAAGTTAGTTAGCGATATCCTGAATATGATAGATAAGAACTAAACTTGGCGGAAGTGCTAAATCTTGGCGGAACAAGGAAAACCTGATAAATTCGCGAGAAACCTAGGAAAATATCTGAATCGTCCGATCGACAGATCTAACAGATCTAATGGTCATCACGTGCCAACAAGCGCATGCGTTAGTCAAAATAGAAAAGTGGTCTTCATATGTGTAAGCTGTATCTCGCGCGGTCTCAAGGTGGTAAGTGGTATTTTGAAAATTCACGCGATTAGCCTTAACGACTGACATGTAGCACGAGAAAACCACTTTTCTCATGTGCTCTCGGCTTGTTATACATCGTGCAAGATTCCACGCAAGATTATGCGATAGCCGTTGGATGAAGCGGGATTGATCAATGGTGGAGATCGGCTAAGCTAGTTGGCGAACAGGTGAAGCGATAATCGTCGGATTGAGGAATGAGATCGACGACGGAGATTTAATGCGCTAAAGGTTTGGAATGGCGGACACGATGAGGTTATGAACCAAGGTTTTAATTCCTTTTGATTCCGTGGAAAATTTGAAGGTTTGCCAAATAACGGGTAAAATAAACAATTCTGCTATTTTAGCAGAATAACTAAAATTGGAGGTTGATGACTGATACTCCAAAGGAAACCCGAGAAGAAGTTCCACTCGAGCTTGAAGAAATCGTTTTTGGTTTTGAACGATTATCCTTAACACCTGCAACCAACCCACCAAGCAGGAGGAGGAGGAGGTAACACCATCTAGGATGGGCAGCAGTAAAGGACAAAGACCACCTCCTTTTTTGCTTCTAGAGGAAGACATAGTCCATTTGTAGCCCTAGGGGCAGGGCCTTCTTCCTCTAGAGGAAAAGGTGAAGCCATTCCCGATTCTTGTAAAAGGGGCAGAGGATCTCAGTCACTGATTACTTTATGACATGTAGATGACTCATGATGATGAATCATGATATACATTTATTATATTTTTTGTTGATATTTTGTCTCTTGAGAGTTGAGACTGAGTCGGGACTCGAGATTTAGGACTCCGGATTCAGGACTTGATTCACTATTTTGATATGTGATGTAGCATTAGCAATGTTGCGAAAATTGTTATCGGAATAATATCGGCGAGCAGAAAAAATCGGAAAAAATCGTAAAAATTGGGAAATAATCGGGAAAAAATTGTAAAATACAAAAATATTCATTTTTTTTTCAATTTTTTTAATATCTAAAGCATCTACAACATAAAATAAATACATTGACACATAAATATGATAAAAGAACTAATATATAAGATGTGTAATATCATTTCTAGTGCTACATCACACATAACAGTGAATCATGTCCTGAATAGTCAGCCCTGACTCCTGAGTCTCAATTCAGCCTCAAAATATCAACAAAAAATATAATAATGTATCTCATATCATGAGTCATAATGTCATATGCAATGAAATGAACCAAATAACTAATACTACTGATTTCCTCTGCCCCTCTTGCGAGAAAATGCAATAGCTTTCCCTCTAGATGTAGATGTCGGTGGAGTTGGCAGTGGACTTCGTTGTGCTCTAGAAGTTGAAGAACTAGGAGCTACAGGAGGTAGACCACGTCCTCTAATGGTGACAGGGGTAGCCTGGGTAGGTTGTGTCACCTCCTCCTCTTGTTGCTCCTCCTCCTCATAAAAAAATTGGCAAAAAAATAAAATAAAAAAAATAAAATTCAAGATTTTTTGGGAAAAATTGTGATTTTTTGAAAAAATCGCTGAATTAATCGCGTGATATTATCGGGAAAATGAAAAAATCGCGATTTTTTTGATGTTATCGCAATAAAATCACGATTTTCGCAACACTGAGCATTAGACTTCTTATACATATTATATATTAACATTCTTTTCATATTTATGTGGCAATGCATTTATTTGATGTTGTGGATACATTAGATGCTATATATATATATATATATATTTTTTTTAAAATGAATATTTCTGTATTTTTAAAATTTTGCCAAGCTTTTGCTGATCTTTTCAAAAACCTCCCAACTTTAACGACTTTTTCAATTTCCATAACCTTGTCGATTTATTCCCGAGGTCGAATTTTTCCACATTGATTTTAATAGTGTGCCTACCCATGCTTACCAGAAACATAAGTAAGAATGAGATCCCACGTCCCTTGTTAAGGAATGTACATACCATGTTCCAACTCATGGCTGATTTGTGAAGTAAAATATTGAAACCTACCCATGCTTAGCAGAAACATAAGTAAGAATGAGATCCCACGTCCCTTGTGAAGGAATGTACATACCATGTTCCAACTCATGGCTGATTTGTGAAGTAAAATATTGAGGCGGTTCCCATTGGATGTCAGTTCAACTGGATTGACCATTGTAAATCAACTAGCTCATCTTTACGTGATTGTTATAATTTGTGTGTTATCCTCCTCAGTACATGCTTTTATTTGGCTCACAGGATAGTTGCAAAAAAATGTTACCTCTTGGCTGGGAATGGCTAAAGGGACGGTTCGTAGTATGGTCATATGACCACCCCCAACCCCCCTTTCTGAATAAGTAACCCTCGTTTTGTAGTAGGAATTGGTTGCAATGTTCAAACAACTTTGTGGGAATCTTTGGATGCATGCCCATGACTATGCACTCATTTTATAATGTAAAGAGCAGAGTGTGGAACTGTACCTCTAGGTGGTCCATAAGTCACCTCCATCAAACACCTATATGTGCCACTTCAAGTCTGTGGGTGTATGCAACAGAGGAGTGAATATAGAGGGCAACCCATTATTCCCATCGTGGCATGCAATTGGCTCCAGTTCATACAATGTATAAAGGTGGGTTAATGATTCAAGTTTATGTATGGCATTAGCTTCCCATATGACATAGCCCACGACTTCATATGTATCTAAGTCGCCGACGATATAAAGGAAAATGAAGGTTGGCCATCGAACACTGTATGTGTCCAATGTGTCATTGCACAAAGTTCAAGCTATTTTTTAATGGATGAAGGTATCAATCCACTTGAAAAAATGATATTAAAGTGGTGGCCATACTTTTTCTTTTTACCATGGTATGAGATTAAAGAAGGTGGTCCATTAAAATAATATGATTATCTTCATAATTTTAAATTTCTAAATTTTATAGTCTCTCAAACTTAATGTCGAATTTTATTACCTAATTATTCATTGTCGAATTTTTGTGGAACTTCAACGTCATCGAACTCGTACTCAAACTCGAATCGGGTGACTTAGGCTCATGGTAATGTTGTTAGCACCCAAAAGATTTAATGAATGGATGTAGGGGGTGGCTCATTAGCATATAAAATAATAAATCACATCCAAATGTGTGTCATTGAGGGTATACTCCACAAAGATTTTGTACCATGGTAATAGAAGTGAATATCCCTAGCAAAACCCACCATAAGCCAAAGTCACCAGAAAAGGAGACCAAGGGAAACCATAATGACATCTACCAAGGATATACCATAGGGTGCCTCATCAACAACCAAAGCATCGTATAAGTAAACTTCAAAGTTTCACGCAACCATGTAGAGAGAAAGAATTAGGTACCACCACATAAGTAGTACACACAACACTTAGAAGTGAGACCCTGTCAACTAAACATCTCCATGGTGCACAGTTGAAGGAGCCTTCTACCAACATCCCAACCTTTTGGAAGCTAGGATCAAAATGTTGACTTGCAAAAATTTGATTCATGTGACAAAATATCACATGTACAATCGTCTTGCAATATAGGTGGTAACAATAGCTAAGGTAAACCCTAGATTCTTCAAGGCACAAGGCCTAGTCAACAATTCATGGCTAGATCATATATAGCTCATCAATAATTGACTTGTTAAGAGCAAACATGTCACCAAGTGGGATTTGAACTTGGGTGGGGAGTTAACAACTATTCCTCACAAGTACTTGAGCTATGCCCAAGTGTCACACTAAATCAACATATATTCACACAATCACTCTAAATTTTTTCATAAATATTTTGATATCCATCAAACCATGATGATATAAACAATGTTATTTGTTTGAATATTTGATCACTTTTGATTTCACTATGACCTCTTTCACGAAGTCTCTGGATATCTTTTTCATAAACAAGTCTTCATAATTGTAGCTTCTATGGTTAGGTACTCCTTATCCATCTATTAATGAACCATACCATAGGGTTTCAAGGAAGTAGAATCTCTCTGTCTCTGTCTCTCTCTGTCATTGTTGCTAGAACTTGGAGTAGAGCGAGAACGTTTTAGTGAGTGGGAGCATCATTTTCCAAAAATCATCAGGAGTGGAGCAACTCAGGAGCATCTGTTATATATGTTGAATTTTTGTAGCTACGGTCGGTATTCATTTATTGTATGAGCCCTAAAATTAAAAAGAGAAGAAAACATAAATTTGATTTTTAAGTCGACTCCAAATTAAAGAGGGAAAAGTCAAAATTTGAATTTTCAAATTGCCTCCAAAAGTCAAGTTGGCTCCAATTGCTTAAGTCGGCCCAACCCAAGGGACGTGCCTATTGGGGCACTCTAATCTACTATATATGCACCATTTGTCTTCCTCCTCAAGACACCAATTTGTATCTCTCACACATCTATTCTCTGTTGATACATGTGAAGGAAAGAGACCAACGAAGTTTCTAAGGCATAGTTTGACTAAGTTTGAGGTAGTTAACTGAAGATTCTCTATGTATTTATGGGCAGCAAATCTAAGGCAACAATTCGAACTCTGAGGAAAGTGGAGGACAGTCAAAATGTCAAGAGGCCAAAATTTCTCAGCTTGAGCAGGTTTGACCTAGGCTTGTTTGTTGGTCAGTTTGACTTTATTTTCATTGGAAATATCAGATTGTTTCTCTTGTTGAATTGGACAATTTCTCTAAGAAAAGGTTACTAGGTTTTTCCCTAGAATAGGGTTTCCCCAAGATAAAAATCTCGTGTCTTTGTGCATCATTGTTCTATTGTGATCTCTACTGTCCTAATGCATTTTATGGTTGAATTTCTAAAGTATAATTGCTTAATGATAATATGGAAGTGCTAAGATAATATTCAATATCATTAGAAGTAATTATCAGTTTCAGAAATTGTGCTTGAATCTATTGCACTTGAAAAATATGTTGAAAATTGTAACTAGGTTCGGTCTTCATAATATCTTATGTATTCTTGATTTTATGTATTTGATGTAAAAGAGAAAGAAAAAAATATTGTTGTTGTTTTTGTAGCATGGGTTTCATGCTCAAGGTCAATTTATTTTTAGATCAAAGCATCCATTGTGTACTTCTAGGGTTTGTAATAGAGTCAACGAGTCATTGTTATATCATATATGTAATACACCCTATTGAGCATTTTGTATCAAGTCAAAAGAATTTATTTGAGTCATAATTGTGTCAAAAGTCCCTCCAAGACCAAGTCGGCCTACAAAAGAAGAAGTCGGCCTCATTAAGGGCAATTCACACTCCTAGGAGCCTATATATAAGAAGTAGTCGATATCATTTGAGAGAGAGCATCCAAGCAAGTTCGATCACAAGAAGAAGAAGTCTACAAGCAATTAAAGATCAAGAAAAAGGCTTGAAGACAACACATCTGAAGTTTTTGGGTCAATTTCTCTTACACGTGCGAGTTGCAACTAGGGTTTTTCAGTTACAAGATCACATTGAAGTTCTCCATTAAGAAGTCGAAATATTGTTGCTAGAAGATCAATTTTTTAAGGCCGAACACCAAAGCAAAGAAGATCAAGCCAAGTGAAGAAGAGAGAAGGCCTAATTTAGTCTCTATCACCCACATGTGCGAAGTTGCAGCTGCTATAGAAGGGCTGAAAATATGCAAACTTGAAGCAATAGCCGAAATCTTGAAATACTGGCCGAAACATGAAGTTTGAAGTTGTTTGACTAGTGTTGAATTTTGTGAAAAGAAGGTCATCTAAAGAAAGGTTGACTTGGTCTTGGAGCGATCTCAATCTTGGGTCTAAAGGGTCTTGGAATTCGTCATTTGAAGTTTCTATAAGAAGAGAATAATTTCTTGTGGGTTTTCCTCTCTAGGAGAGGTTTTGGCCCTGGCTAGTAGCCTACATCTTGTGTCCATTTGTTCTATTGATCTTCATGTTTTGATAATTGTTTGATGATAAGAACACCATAATAATCAGGATAAGAAAAAGCAAATTATAAGTACATCAAGCTAAAGTAAAAGAACATCACAAGCAATCATCAAGTTTAGAGAAATCACTCCTAATCTAGTTGCCCTAGATTTCTCAACATGGTATCAGAGCTAAGGTGACAAGAAGGGCAGCCTGAAGATCACTCAATTGGAAAAAGGATAATCAAGGCCCGAATATAAGAGGAAGAGTATCAAGAAGATCTAGTCATCACGTCAAAGACCCTATCATCTTGAAGGAAGGACTCTTGGAAGAAGAATAGAAGACCTCAAGGACACTACCTCCATCTCAAAGTAAGAAGGACTTCACATATTTGAAGCATCTTGGGAAGTCTCCCACATTCCACATCATCATCCAAAGGAAGCAAGAAAAACACTTCATCAAAGGAATCGAAGTGATCTACCTTATGTTGAAGAGAAGAAGCACCGTCATTTTGAAGAAGGAAGACCATCCCTCCTTATAAAGCTCATCAAGAAGGCATCTTCATTTATCAAGTGCGTGCTTTATATTCATGTCTCAACCTACAAATCAAATGACTACTTTTTGCAAGGAGAACAATGAACTTGTTGGTACATCAAACTACCTTGCATGGAAGAAGATAATAGATTTGATTCTCACAAAAAATGAAGTTTTTGAGTATATCAAGGGCTCCATCACAAAGCCTCCTCAAGAAAAATCTCAAGCATTGTCAAAGTATATGAAAGGAGAAATAAGGGCTCAAAGAATCCTCATTGAATCTATCAAGGATTCTCTCATTCCCTTTGTAGCAAAATTGAAGACATCGAAAGAGATCTATGACAAGTTGGTAGAGTTGTACTTTGTAAGTACAACTGGGGAAATAATATCTTTAAGAACTGAATTATACAAAATGAAAGTATCAAAGGAAGAAGGGGTAGCTTCATATCTCATGAAGGTATCTCAAATTAGAGATCAACTACAAGAGCTAGGAGAAATAATGTCAGATCCAGAGATGACCACTTGTGTACTCAATGCACTACTAGATGAATGGGGAAAATTTGTATCAAGCATCTATGGAAAGAAGGAATCTACACCATTCAGTGATCTATGGGCATTATGTAAGATTGAAGAAACTAAATTAAAAGCAAAGAATGAGTTGGATCAAATAAGATTGAAGAAACTAGATTAAAAGCAAAGAATGACGTTGGATCAAATGAACAAACACAAGTATTCTCAACTATGACAAGGAAGAAAGGAAAGTTTGGAAGATTTGAGTTTCGAAAGAAGTTTCAAAAGAAAATTGACATGTCTAAGATTCAGTCTTATGATTGTAATGAATATGGACACTTCAAGAGGAATTGTCCCAAACTCTAGAAGGGAAACAAGAAAAGGAAAGAAAGAAGTGAAGCCCATGTGACCGAAGAAGTAGAAGAACCAGAAGAGAAGAAATCTAAGAAGGAAGAAGTGAAAGACCTCTACTACTAAAGGTCTCTCATATATTGAGTTTATTTTCAAGACAATAGTCATGGTAGGAAGCATTACAGTTATGATAAAATGCATTATAATAATTGAGATTGCATCATATTAGAAGCATAAAAGGATAGCCTAAGTAGCAATTTGTATGGCTGAAGCAAGTCATCTAGCAAGATAGGAAGATAAGATCTCATCTCACCTTATCATCATCTAGAAGAAGCATTTGCAGAAAAGGATCATTGTGATCCTCCATTAGAATCTTTGTTGGAAAGGTTCATCTCTACTTAAAGAAACAAGTGTTACATAGATAGTTTACATTCCACCTCGTATGGGATCCACAGTTTAGAAGGAAGAAGGTATGGTGTCATAGAAGTGCAACATGACAATTTAGTTGAAGCATTTTCATCTTCAAGCATGGAAAATGAAGCTGCTAAGGGAAGTTTAGATGACCACATGAAGGAAGAGTTATGCATATATTTGATAATTTTTAATAGATAGATAAAGTCATGTCATCACTTAGTTGCAAAATGATCTATCTCATGAGCATGATTGAAGAATAAAGAACTCTTCCATATGAAGAATACATGAAGGCATAAACTTGGCATACTACATAAAGACATGATGAAATCAACATATCATATGACCTCATGAAGAATATGAGGTGGTGGGAAACAATTGTTCCTATACAAGAGGGGCTATGTATAGAGATCTCGAGAAAGCAAAAGTTGAAAAAGAGAGCTCGTGAAGATGTGTCTACAACTACATAGATAGCATGGATAATCAACATCTGATGTTAAAAGGATTGGCTATGACATCTCCATAAGGAAATTATGAAGACCCTGATATGTATGATGAAGAAGGAAAACCTCGTTAATGGAAGCCTTGGAGATGGATTCGTATAGAAAAGGATGTTGATGTTGTAGAAGCAGATGATTTGACAAAAGGCCATCATAAAGAGGTAATTTTGGTTTGATGTTTACTTTTGATTTTTGAAAGGCAGCATCTGGTTGGATTGGAACAGGGCTACCGACAAAAGATTGTAGGAAAGGAAAGTGTATGATTGAGGAATCTTCTGTCAAAGATTCGGTTGATAGTCCTACTGTGTTGAAAAGCAACATCAATTGTCTGAAAGACCTTGAAGGTTTGAATTTGATTATGTACATGTGAAAGTATATTATTGATTGGGGTTGTGTTTGTACAGGTGAATCTCTTGAAGGTTTTGATAGCATGTTGGTTACCAATCAGTTTGATTGGGAGAGATTTGTTATCCTTGATCTGCTGGATCAAGGAGTGTTGAGGCTTTGTGAGTGAAGCTATTATGCTCTTGACCTGCGAGAAGATGCCAGAATACCAAATATACGAAGAAACACAACCCAGAACACAGAACAAAATGAGAAATAACAACATGTATTTTATTATTCAGAGATGAAAGCAATGTTCACTTGCCTCTTCGAGGGGGCAACCTCCAATAGAGCAGGGTTCGATTACAAAATAAGACACGACACTCCTCAATGGGGAGTCTCTATCCTTTATATAGGATTCATACATGCAATACCATGGGTTAGTACCATGGTTCTCTTAATACCATCTATCTAATACCATGGCCCATTTGCAACTAACTGTGGTCCCTTTCTTTAAATGCGGGTCAACCACTTACAATTATTAATATGGGCTTTATTGACTCTTTAACTAACTAGAACTATGACTCAACCCTATTACATAAATAAGGGGGTTAGGGTTGGACCCTAACATGCCCCTCCCCCCATAAAAACAACCTTGTCCTCAAGGCTGAAGCTGCAGAAATTGCTGAAGAATAGTGGCTGGTTCCCAGGTTGCATCTTCTAGAGAGGTGTCTTTCCACTTGACGAGGACTTCCTTGATCGTGCGGCTGCATAGATGTCGTTCTCGCTTGTCAAGGACCTGTTCCGGTTGGAGCTAGATTGAACCTTCTTCATCCAATTCAGGTAGACTGGTTTGAATTCTACAATTGTTCCCCACCACTTTCTTGAGGCATGATACATGGAAGACGGGATGGATTTTTGCAGTGGGTGGCAAGGCTAGCTTGTAGGCTAATTTGCCAATGCGCTGAAGTATTTGATAAGTAGAATTTTGGAGATAATTTTTGATGACCCTTGTCTTTGAGTGATGTTTGCTTGTATGGTTGCAGCCTCAAGAATACTTGATCCCCTTCTTGAAATGTGCGCTCCGAACGATGTTGGTCTGCCTGTTGCTTCATGCGATTCTGAGCTTGATGGAGATTATCTTTGAGACGAGCTAGCATGGTTGCACGGTTCTATAGGAGTTGATCCACTGCTTGCACCTTAGAGCATCCAGGGATATAAGAAGTAGGTGAAGGGGGGAGTTGACCATAAACTACTTCATATGGAGTCATCTTGGTGGCGGCATGATAGTTAGTATTATACCACCATTCAGCTAAAGGTAACCACTGTACCCATTGATGTTGCTTTTCTGAAGTAAAGCACTTGAGGTAGGTCTCCAGACATTTGTTGACGGCTTTAGTTTGACCATCTGTTTGGGGATGATAGGAAGTACTTAGTTGTAGTTGGGTGCCTTGTAGCTTGAAAAGTTCCTGCCAAAAGTTAATGGTGAAGTTCGGGTCACAATCAGACACAATGGAAGTGGGCATGCCATGCAATTTGAAGATTTGGTCCATGAAAGATTGAGCCACCAAAGTGGGTGTAAAAGGGATAGGGGGCAAAAATGAGCATACTTAGAAAGTCTGTCCACAACCACCATGATGACTGATTTGTTGCCTGACTTCGGAAGACCAGTAATGAAATCCATAGAAACATCCGTCTAGATTGAGGCAGGGATGGGCAATGGTTGTAAAGTGCCTACTGTTTCTCCTTTGTGGCGCTGACACACATCACATTCAGCTACAAAAGTAAGAATGTCTGTTGTCATGCCTGTCCAAAAGAAGGAACGACGAGTGCGAGCATAAGTCTTCTGAAAGCCTACATGGGCTGCAGTGGGAGATGAGTGCAACTCTGCCAAAATGCGCATTTTGAGGGTGGAAGTCGGTGATATCACTACTCGGTCCTTGTAGCGAAGAATCTCATCCTTCCAAGAGTAGCCCGCTGTGGAGTTAGAATTTGCTTGCAAGTTATTAATGATTTGGGAGAGAGAAGGATGTGAAAACCATTCCTTGCGAGCTTCTTCAATCCAATTCGGAATGGGCAGTGTTAATTTTAGGTATGTTCTATGCTAGAGCAATTTATTTCAATTTCTTTTCCACATTAGCAATCACATCAGCATAAAGTAAACTGCAGATAGAACATAAATACAAATCGCAGAAGACAAGCCAAGACAAGAGGACACAATATGTGGCGCTAGCTAGGGACAAACCCCACAATGTGGGGAAACCCGTGATCAATTCTTCTTTTATGTTCTTCAAAGTTCAGCAGAGAAAGTGAGAGAGATAGTACACTTACAATAGAAGTCAATCACTTTGACTTTTGATATCGGCATGAGATTAGTTGAAGACATATTGCTTCCACTGATTCTCTAAGGTGACTCGTTCACCTATCATAGTGCTGCATCTCGTCTATTTGCTGCACATTACCGTGTGACACCTTGCTGTACTATCACATGTGTTGAACCTTGATGACTGAGCTGCTCTCATCTTCATGCTGCTCATCATGCTGCATCTTCCATGGTCTTATTCATCATCACGCTGCCCATGCTCATGATCTCATTCATCATTATGCTGCCCATGCTCATATCATCATGCATCATTACGCTGCCCATGCTCATATCATCATGCTGCTTATTACGCTGCCCATGATCTCATACATCATGCTGCCCATACTCATATCATCATGCATCATTATGCTGCCCATGCTCATATCATCATGCTGCTTATTATGCTGCCCATGATCTCATACATCATGCTGACTTCCTTCGGAGATAGATGCTCTGGCTGTTTCGGCACTTCCCGGTAGTTCCGGCTTTTCCGGCAGTTTCGTCTTTTCCGGCAGTTTCGACAGTTTCAGCATTTCCAGCTTTTCTGGTAGTTCCAAATTTTCCGGTAGTTCCGGCTTTTCAGGCAGTTCCGGCTTTTCCGGCTTTTCAGGCAGTTCCGGCTTTTCCGGCTTTTCCAGCAGTTCCGGCTTTTCCGGCGTTTCCTTAAGATCTCTCCTCCTACTAAAACCCAAAGACAAGTAGAGAGAGGAAGAGTTCCAAGTATGTGTAGAAATGACTTGAAGTCCTCTTCTATTTATACTAAAACGTAGAGGTTCAATAGACATGACTGTTGGGCTTCTGAGCCTACATAAGTTGCTGGTCGACTTAACAATTTGTTCATAACATAAATAAATTCATAAATTCATAAATACTTATCAGAATCGAATGATCTTTAGATCAATCCTACACCTCTGGATGAGAGGGATCCAATAAAAATATCAGCTGCCATAAATAAGATGACCCACATGGAGTTTGGCCCTAATTGCCAATTTTAACACTCCCTCTCAACTAGCGAGAACTCCATCTGCTGATCCATATGTCCAACCGTATTATCTCTGTCATCAGTGCCCTGCACTGCTCTGCTGGCTCTACTATGCTCTGCTGGCTCTGCTCAGCTCTGCTGGCTCTGCTCTGCTGGCTCTGCTCTGCTCTGCTGGCTTTGCTCTACTCTGCTCAGCTCTGCTGGCTCTGCTATGCTCTACTCAGCTATGCTAGCTCTGCTCTGCTCTGCTGGCTTTGCTCTACTCTGCTCAGCTCTGCTGGCTCTGCTATGCTCTACTCAGCTCTGCTGGCTCTGCTCTGCTCTGCTTAGCTCTGCTGGCTCTG
Source organism: Pinus tabuliformis (assembly GCA_031772625.1). NCBI lineage: Eukaryota > Viridiplantae > Streptophyta > Pinopsida > Pinales > Pinaceae > Pinus > Pinus tabuliformis. The sequence goes on from CM062816.1 coordinate 496,159,397, forward strand.
CTTTGCTCAACTTAGCTCTGCTGAACCATGAAGAAGAAGAATTGATCGAGAATGTGTCATACCATTCTCCACTAACCCGAAGTCAGTCTCAGAGTGTGTACCACTGGTCCCAGACCAGTCCTCAACCGACCCGAAGTCAGTGTCATAGTAGGTACAACTCCTACCATTGGTCCCAGACCAATACTCTACTGACTCGAAGTCAGTCTCAAAGTATGTACCACTGGTCCCAGACCAGTCCTCAACTGACCTAAAGTCAATGTCATAGTGGGTACAACTCCTACCACTGGTCCCAGACCAGTACTCTACTGACTCGAAGTCAGTCTCAGAGTATGTACCACTGGTCCCAGACCAGTCCTCAACCGACCCGAAGTCAATGTCATAGTGGGTACAACTCCTACCACTGGTCCTAGACCAGTATCATTGATCCCAGATCAATGAAGGTCATCCTAGCATAGGGAGTACAGTAGATACAACGATGCATCCATCGGTACTACTATGGTCCCTATCCTCATTTCTCTGCTCATTGATCAGATCAGAGCTACTTCCCATGAGTCCCAAACTGCATGGGTAGGATGCCTCGACAGGAGAACTTAATCAATCCTATCCTCATAGGAGAACTAATCATCATGCTACACAATCACCATGGAGAACATGTCATCCAGGCCTCACAGGAGAACTAATCATCCTGCTACACAATCATCATGGAGAACACATCATCCAGACCTCATAGGAGAACTAATCATCCTGCTACACAATCGTCATGGAGAACACATCATCCAGTCCTCACAGGAGAACTAATCATCCTGCTACACAATCGTCATGGAGAACACATCATCCAGACCTCACAAGAGAATTAATCATCCTGCTACACAATCGTCATGGAGAACACATCATCCAGACCTCACAAGAGAATTAATCATCCTGCTACACAATCGTCATGGAGAACACATCATCCAGACCTCACAGGAGAATTAATCATCCTGCTACATAGGAGAGCGAATCATCCTGTCCCACAAGAGAGCGAATCATCCTGTCCCACAAAAGAGCGAATCATCTTGTCCCATAAGAGAGCGAATCATCTTGTTCACAGGAGAGCAAATCATCCTGTCCACAGGAGAGCGAATCATCCCGTCCCACAAGAGAGTGAATCATCTTGTCCCACGAGAGCGAATCATCTTGTCCACAGGAGAGCGAATCATCCTGTCCATAGGAGAGCGAATCATCTTGTCCCAGTGCGCACCACCAAGGGAGGGTGAGTCCCCCTGTGGTCATATGTTGCTCTAGTAAGAACCGCAAGCCCCTAGAGCTCCTAGAGCTCAATGTATGCAACATGCAGGATCCTTTTACAAGGGTCTTTCGACGACTCCAAGTCGTTCGGGAAAATCACAAATTTGATCTTTCCCCGGGGCTCTGACAAAGTGTAGCGACTTGTACATCATCTCAGTGCGATGGAGCCTCCTTGCTCATTGACTTACCATATCCCAGATAAGGCAGTATCTGATGTCTATCTGCTAGAGCAATCATTGAATATGGGATTCCTCAATAATCGAATCCCACCTCTGGTTGTCACAGAGAATCACAGTGGTATTCATCATGTGTACTCACTGAAGAGTTTCCACAACCAGGCAACTTCATACGAGGTCATACTCGTAGTTATGTATCCGGTCTCGACGGTACTTATAACAATCGATTTTTGCTTCCTGCTCAATCCATGAGAGATTGTGCCCCGAAGATATCTCAGAAGATTCTTGGCACCAATCCAGTGAGGCTCAACCAAATATGAGCTCACCATGCTAACTGCAAAACATATGTCCGGATGGAAGTTCACCAAGAACATCAACGTGATTGAGTTTATGAAACTTAGAGGCATTTCCCAAATCTGGTCCGACATTACTACCATATAACTTCTGAAAGTTAATATCCTCAAGGTAGTCACAAGCTTGCAGTTTATCATTCCACATTCGGAATCCAACTCCCTCTTACTTCTGCAAATGAGAGGGTCTGCACCTGTTAGAAATAGGTCATCCTTCCAGTATGAGAGGTCTATCATCCACAACCTTCGGGTAATGGTTTGGATCGGTTTCACTCCTAGTGAATCTCAACTTCATCAAACAGCTATCAATCCTCTCATACTACGCCCGGGGTGTTTTGCTTCAAGCCATAAAGGGCTTTCTTCCACCTGTATACATGAGATTCCCGTTCATGAATCTCAAACTCCATGGGTTGTTCCAAACCTGTGGACCTGCTACATGAGGGGAATGGTCCCCTTGTAAGATTTTCCTTCGGTACATCTCAAACATGTACCTTCATGCTCTTTTTGAATTCAGGCATCCCGGTCACCATCTGACTCACAAACCTCCGGTGCTGAGTCAATGGACATGGTCCCCAGTGGACTTGATACAACCCTGAACTCTAAAACATCTTTGAAAAATCTATTTTCAAACACGTACCTTTCCATCGATGAGTGCCACCCTGAAACCTTAAACTTCCATTTTTGAGATGGACACTAGGTTCTTCTTGCGATCAGGTACATAAAAGAGATTCTTGGGTTCCTTTCTTTCTTTGAAGAGTCGACCATTTCCTTGATGACTTGCATTACTTATCATTCCTCTGATCATTGAAGATGTCCCTGGAATGATTGTTATCTTCATCAAGAGATGTGTCTCTGCTCTTTGCATGATGGCCGAACTTATTGCAACCAAGGCATCTGCCTTTCCTTCCACCCTTAGATTTGAACTTCCCAATGAAGTGATCTTCCGCTGTGCCATTCTGATAATATTCTCTGCTTCCACTTCACCCTTAGCGAACTTAGAAGAGAGATGTGGAACTCATTGATCCTTTTGTCTTGTCCCTATTGTCTTTGGTGATTGCTCTTTCACTCTTGCTTGGGCATTGTCTTCACCTCAACTTTGATACCATGTTAATTTTAGGTATGTTCTATGCTAGAGCAATTTATTTCAATTTCTTTTCCACATTAGCAATCACATAAGCATAAAGTAAACTGCAGATAGAACATAAATATAAATTGCAGAAGACAAGCTAAGACAAGAGGACACAAGATGTGGCGCTAGCCAGGGACAAACCCCACAATGTGGGGAAACCGTTGATCAATTCTTTTTTTATGTTCTTCAGGGTTCAGCAGAGAAAGTGAGAGAGATAGTACATTTACAATAGAAGTCAATCACTTTGTCTTTTGATATTGGCATGAGATCAGTTGAAGACATATTGCTTCAACTGATTCTCTAAGGTGACTTGTTCACCTATCATAGTGCTGATCTCGTCTATTTGCTGCACATTACTGTGTGACACCTTGTTGTACTATCACATGTGTTGAACCTTGATGACTGAGGTGCTCTCATCTTCATGCTGCTCATCATGCTGCATCTTCCATGGTCTTATTCATCATCAAGCTGCTCATGCTCATGATCTCATTCATCATTATGCTGCCCATGCTCATATCATCATGCTGCTTATTATGCTACCCATGATATCATAAATCATGCTGCCCATACTCATATAATCATGCATCATTATGTTGCCCATGCTCATATCATCATGCTTCTTATTATGCTGCCCATGATCTCATACATCATGCCGCCTTCCTTCGGAGACAGATGCTCCGGCTGTTTCGGCACTTCCCGATAGTTCCTGCTTTTCTGATAGTTTCGACATTTTCGGCTTTTCTGGCTTTTCTGACAGTTCTGGCAGTTCCGGCTTTTCCGGTAGTTCCGGCTTTTCTGGATTTTCCGGTATTTCCGGCTTTTCTGGTAGTTCCGACAGTTCTGGTTTTTCCGGCAGTTTTGGGAGTTCCATCTTTTCCGGCTTTTCCGGCAGTTCCGGCTTTTCCTTAGGATCTCTCCTCCTATTAAAACCCAAAGACAAGTAGAGAGAGGAAGAGATCCAAGTGTGTGTAGAAATGACTTGAAGTCCTCTTCTATTTATACTAAAATGTAGAGGTTGAATAGACATGACTGTTGGGCTTCTGAGCCTACATAAGTTTCCGGTCGGCTTAACAATTTGTTCATAACATAAATAAATTCATAACTTCATAAATACTTATCGGAATCGGATGATCTTTAGATCAATCCTACACTTCTCGATGAGAGGGATCCAATAAAAATATTAGCTGCCATAAATAAGATGACCCACATGGAGTTTGGCCCTAGTTGCCAATTTTAACACAGAGAGATTGCTAGTAGGGTGCTGTCCTACTCAAATTGGTGTGATAAAGCATCCGCTATGACATTTTTGCACCCTTTCTTGTAAATTATCTCATAATTATATACCAACATTTTAGCTAGCCATTTATTTTGCTATGGCGAGGATAGCCGTTGCTCCAAAAAATATTTAAGGCTTTGATGGTCAATGCGGATTTGGAAATGCCACCCCAATAAGTATGGTCGCCAGGTATCCATTGCATGTAAGATGGCTGTCATCTCCTTCTCATAGGTAGATTGTCCCAGATGTTTCCCGCTTAGTTGTTGGCTGGTGAAGGCCAAGGGTCGACCTTCCTGCATTAAGACAACCCCAATACCCTTACCTGAAGCATCACATTCAATCACAAAAGATTTGGTGAAGTCAGGTAGTGCCAATACGGGAGTGGAACACATGGCCTGTTTGAGAGCTATAAATGCCTGTTGTGCTTCATCAGTCCAGAGGAATGCATTTTTCTTGAGAAGGTGAGTGAGGGGTCTACCAATGCGACCATAATTGTTGACAAATTTGCGATAGTAGCCAGTGAGACCTAAGAATCCTCTCAAACTCTTCAAGGTCTTTGGTTGGGGCCAATCTTGCATTGCCTGGATCTTTTTGGGATCCACCCTGACACCTTCACGCCCCACAATGTGGCCCAAATACTCGACTTCTTTCATGCCAAAAGAGCACTTGGACAATTTGACAAATAATTTATGCTTCCGGAGCAGTTGCAAGAGCAGGTCTACATGCTAAAGATGTTTTTCCCAAGTGAGGCTGTAGATGAGAATGTCATCAAAGAAAACAAGGACAAATTTTCTGAGATATGGTTTGAGAAGGTGATTCATGAGGCTCTGAAAAGTGGATGGGGCATTACAGAGACCAAACGGCATGACCAGGAATTCATAATGGCTTTCATGAGTTCGGAAAGCAGTCTTCGGAATGTCGACTTCTTTCATGCGTATTTGGTGATAGCCCGAGCAAAGATCTAGTTTAGTAAAGAATTGAGCCCCATTTAGTTCATCCAGCAAATCATCAACAACCAAGATAGGGAATTTATCTTTGACCGTCAGCTTGTTGAGGGCCCTGAAGTCTGGACACATGCGCCATTCCCCATCTCTTGAGCACCATGACCACAGGCGATGAATAAGGACTAATTCTAGGACGAATGACACCGACTTCCAGGAGTTCCTTGAGGATTTTTTCAATTTCATTCTTTTGGGCAAACAGGTATCTATATGGGCGCACATTCGGTGGTTGTGCCCCTGGGACCAAAGTAATGCTATGATCATGTTCCCCTCTAGAGGGTGGAAGCTTGTGAGGTTTGTCAAAGACCTGCAGATCACTGTTTAAGACCTATTGCATCTCAGGATGAATATGAAGAGTAGTGGGCTCGAAGGCCTGGATGGCATTAAATTGGGCGATAACTCCATGGTGGCCCTTTTTTAACAACTTTTCCATCCGATGCGAGTTGATGATAGAAGGAGTACCTGCCTGGAGTCTGCGGAGGGTATGCGTGTGGTCATTTTGCTTAAAGCTCATATATAACTCCTGGAAATCCATTGTGATTGGGCCGAGTGTGCGGAGCCATTTAGCACCCAAGACAATGTCACACCCACCCATGTTGATGGCAAACATGTGGGTCTTTAGGTGGTAATCTCCCATCTGAAGTTTGATATTTTCATAGCGGCCTTCACATTTCATTGTCCCCCATCAGTAATCTGGACCTGGAAATTAGAGACTGCTCTAACAAAACAATGCACAACTTCTGCGACTCGTTGATGGATAAAGTTATGCGTGCTGCCACTATCAATCAATACTACTACAGGGCAATGTTTAATAAAACCTCTAATTTTGAGAGTTTGGGGAGAAGAAATGTCTACCAAAGCATGGAGCGAGATAACTAGTTCTTCTGGTGTAGCTGGGAGCTCATTGTCCTGCTGGTTGTCCTCATCTTCCTCCTCTGGTCCCTCAAAGGGTGGGGCTTCCTCAGATGAACTGTGATCAATAGCATCAATTTGAAAGAATTTGGGTTCCTTGCATTTATGCCCTAGGGAGTATTTGTCATCACAGTAGTAACACAATCCTTGCTTTCTTCTTTCAGCCATTTCTGCGGGTGACACCTTTTGAACCTTAAGTGTTTGGGTAGTGCCTTGAGCCTAGGTGGGGCGTCCCTTGGCTATGAAATTTGGACAAGGCGACTGAGCCGCTAAAGCACGTTCCATTTCGATAGCCTTGGTACAAGCTTCCGTCCATGTGGGTGGGTGGTGCATCCGGACGTGGGCTTGGATGGCATCTTTGAGACCACTTATAAAACATTCCAAGTATAATTCATCTGCTAGACCTGATGTGCGGAAGGCTAATGCCTCAAAGGCTGTAATATAGTCGTTTACTGTGCCCATCTGTCTGAGCTTAGTAAGACGACCTAAAAAATTCGATTCTCGTTAAAAGTGGTCACAAATGGATTTTGCGAACGTCTGGCAAGCAATTGTCCTTGGATAGCATGTTTGATGCCACTGCCACCATTGCCATCTTTCTTGGTCCAAGTAAAGGCCTCCCACACGTAGCTTAGTCTCATCATCTCTGATGTGATTCAGAGTGAAGTATTGGTCCATTTGTGATAGCCATTTTGCCGGATTAGAGCCATCAAATTTGTACATGTCCAGCTTGGGTGGTCGAGGGTGGGAATGTTGGTGATTTCCATGGAAGTGAAGATGATGGCTAGATTCTCCTTCATGGTCTTCATTAAAACCATATGTCTCCAATTGTAACTCCGACTTGCCCTTTGTGAATGTGTCGTGTAATGTCTGGATCTGCCTCGTTAATTCCTCCAACCGTTTTTCAAGGGATTCCATCTTCTCATTGGCCATAGCTTGAGCTCTGGTTTCTACCATACACAGATCCGAGTCACTTGTCGTCACTGTGAAAAAAATTGGGACCACTCGAAAATTGAAGCTGACAAGTGAATGGTACCACCTCGCTCAGCTCGTTGTCCTGATTCTTATGGGCTAAGTCTCTTATAAGCATCCCGGGAGGGCCTCAGACTTATTTTTTATTTTTTATTTTTTTTATACTCCGAAAGGAGTTTTACTCCCCGCTTATCAATACTGCAGTAGCCAATTTCCAGAAAAGTTAATCCTGCCCAATGTCCTGCGAGAATTGCCCCAGGGTATAGGAGCCACAAGCCTCCCTGCACAAATGGTCAGATCTGTTTGCGAAACCCTCAACTGCAGAATGTGAGTAGGACTGCGGCAATGACAGAACCCCAGCTGCTAGATCTAAATGGTATTGTGGCGGTAGACCCTGAACTAGTGGGTCTGATTGTTGCAGCGGCGACAGAACCCAACCTGCTAGATCTGATCTGGCAAAGAAGATGATGGGCGATCTTCAGAGAGATGAGGGAACTATGGTCTCAAGGAGTGTCAGGTGCTACAAATCGCAATATACATAAGGGTCCAACAGTAGTACTCGACCCAATCTTTCAGGGCACTAACTAAGGAGGATCAACCGTACCCTTAGCCGTACTACCCGACTACCCTATCGTACGCGTGAGTAATCTCCCCGAGTGCTGTTCTCAGTGTACTGTAGCAGCAAGACGGCCGACGGTTTATCTACGGCGAGGTTTCAGGCGCCTAGGGGGCTTCCGATATACCCAGAGGGTACGTGGAAGACAGTCTATGCACAGTTCTGTCTAATGCGCTACTACTTGAAGGGGTACCCATAGGGGTTACAAGGGAGTTCAACAAGCGTGACCACCTCTTGTATTTCCTGCGTGCATGCCTCCCCAAATCCGCAGGTTTATGCGCTCAATGACAGATCTCGTGGTTTAAAGATGCCGGAACACGTCTCTAGCCAAAAAAATTTCTGCTAAAAATGGAGATACCACTGGCCCTGGAAAGCACTCTAATACCACTTCTTATGCTCTTGACTTGCGAGAAGATGCCAGAATACCAAATATACGAAGAAACACAACCCAAAACACAGAACAAAATGAGAAATAACAACATGTATTTTATTATTCAGAGATGAAAGCAATGTTCACTTGCCTCTTCGAGGGGGCAACCTCCAATAGAGCAGGGCTCGATTACAAAATAAGACACGACGCTCCTCAATGGGGAGTCTCTATCCTTTATATAGGATTCATACATGCAATACCATGGGTCAGTACCATGGTTCTCTTAATACCATCTATCTAATACCATGGCCCATTTGCAACTAACTGTGGTCCCTTTCTTTAAATGCGGGTCAACCACTTACAATTATTAATATGGGCTTTATTGACTCTTTAACTAACTAGAACTATGACTCAACCCTATTACATAAATAAGGGGGTTAGGTTTTAACCCTAATAGAAGCATTGCCTAGGAGGACATCTAGTTGACACTTTGTGTTGATGTCTAGGTCCCGAAGTTGGAAGGGTGGCGTTGGTCATTGAGCTCTGACACACACCTGGATCTTTGGGTTGATGGTTAGCAAGTAAGCCTGATGGTACCTAGAGAGGCTGAAAGCTTGAGTCCATCTTAGTCCCACCCGGATAGATTGCCCTGGTCAGGAATCTAGTCCATGGCATTGCAGTGCCTAAATTGTTGAGAGACCAATGGATAGATTGCCCTGGTCAAGAATCTAGTCCATGGCATTGCGGTGCCTAAACTTCTTCGTATATGATGTGTTTTGAGATCTTCCATGTACCTCTTTGATTATATGTAAATATGAATACCTCCCTAGTTAAGAGGGAGTGTTGAAGAATGTAACTAGGTTCGGTCTTCATAATTGTACTTGAAGTCAAAATGTAATATATTTGTCAAAAGAAAGCAAAAATAATTTTATTATTATTTTAATTGACTTGTTAAAGCATGGGTTTCATGCTTGGGTCAATTTTTATAGGTCAAGCCTCCATTGTAGGCTTTAGGATTATTTATTTGGGTCAAAGTCAATATGTTTGTTTGGTCAAAGACTCCTCCATCAAGTCTCCTTCAAGACGGCTTCAAATAGATAATCATTAAGTCGACTTCATTTAACAGAACTCAAGTCGACCTCAACATATGAAGACACAACCCTTCAACAAAGTCAGCCTATTACACATGGAGACAACTATATATACCAGCCTAAGGCCTTCGCTCAGATTATAAGTTCGGATAGGAATTTCAGAGGATAATTTTCGATGTCACTACAAGAGCTTGGATAGGGTACAGGGGATGATCTCGGTGCTGCCACAGAAGGTCAGATCTCAAAGACTATTGCGGATTACAGTGAATTGTTTGGATGATCTCGGTGTTGCCACAAAAGGTCGGATCTCAGAGACTATTGCGGATTACAGTGAATTGTTTTCAGTGCTATTACACAGAAGAATAAGCTCGGATCTCTCTACCACAGATGGTGTTCTCTCAGTGCAAGCACATGATAAAGGTTCATTGCCAACACAATGAGAAGGGTTCGGTGCTATCACAGGGAGAAGGCTTTGGTGTCCTCACAATAAGAAAGTTTCGATGTCATCACAGTGAGAAGGTCTCGGTGGTATCGCAGTGATGATATCTCAGTGCAAACTTGGTGGCAAGAATTTGGTGCTAATACAATGACATGGAAAGGAAGATGAAACAAGGATGACTTGATGGAGGTAGTCTCGAGTCTAAGTTGTAAGGGTCTTGGTCGTCTCATCTTGAATCTACTGAAGAAAGAATTTTGACTGGGTTTTCCCCTAGAGTGGGGTTTTGCCCTGGCAGCGTGCCTACATCTTGTGTTCTCTTCTATTTGTTGCTTGGCATTAGTCTTGATGATAAGAAAAGATAATTCAAAAGATCAAATAATAATAATCAAAACATCACAAGATAATGTCATAATAAGAGAAATCATTTAACTGCCTCACTTTGGATTTCTCAACAGGTTATCCATGCTTAACAGTGCTGAAACATAAAAGTGTATTATAATATCATACAAGTAACAAAATTATATTATGACTCATGAGATATACATTTATAGAAACTGCTTTTGTGAACTATATGGGACCACAAACCGTAGTTTAATCATATATTTTCATTGAGAAAACAACAAGAACGGATTTGTAATTTGTCTTAAAACTAGTAATCAAACAAACAAGCAAAAAAAATAGATATAACTTAAAATCATCTGCATTGTTTTGGGAAATTTATGCCTTTTTCAGCCGAAACTCTGGACAAACAGACAAACAGTTCTTTGCTGATATTTATAACATCGATCTGAAATAATTTGAAGTAGATTTGATCTGGGATTCATCCACGGAGAGAAGGAATGCCTCATTTAAGAGAAAATAATACCCTCATTCAAATTTCAAACGAGTACTTTGGTTCAAAGAAGTGAATGCTTCAATGGAGAGAACTTGGGATTTTCCTTCTTAAATAAGTTCTCTGTATCTCTTCATTAACCCTTGAAGTTTGTTTTTGATTTATCGCTACTTGTCAATGTGTTTAAGTCTCCTTTTGACATTATGCATGTCCAAATGGCTAACAGAAGTCTAAAATTATTTGCGTTAGGTCCACACTCTTCTCTCATCCCCTCTAATAGACTTCAGGTTTTGGCTGGCCTGAAACTAGGTTGGATGCCTGGCACATTCTTATCAACAGCCTGGACACTAAAAGAATTTTTGATAAAGGGAACCAGCTTAGTTTCAAACAGTAGTGGAGTCCTTAACTTGAAAGAAAAGTTGAATCTGTGTTGAAGACTCAAATTCAGAAATGGAACCCTTATGTTAGAGACACAAATTCAAAGGGATCCAACAAAAGAAGTTTCTGCATTTATTGTTAGTGATCTGGCAGCTGAAGCTTCTCCTTTTGCATTAGCGATATGAAAAATGGAGTTTCTGCTCAAAATAACGCTTTGGTCTTTGGTATTTTTGACACTAATCATGCCTCTCGATCATATTAAGTGGTTTGATTGAGCACATAGGGAAGACAATTCTTGATTTATCCATTTCATATGGGGGTTCACATGACTGAGTGAATATACTTAGTTTGTCATTTGTATTGCTTTTGCCATGACTGTAATATACTTTGTTTGTCATTTCGATTGCTTTTGCCATGACTGTAATATACATTGTTTGTCATTTGGATTGCTTTTGCCATGACTGTAACTATGTTTTTTGACTTATTTCTCTCCATTTCTTTTCTGTGTGCTGATACGATGCCATTGACCTTATTTGTTTACTAGAGCTTGGTCTTTCAGTACCACGATGACAGTTGAAGCAGACAACTACTGGTTACATGGGGCTTGAAATCTCATTACTTGCTCGAGCATAATTTTAATACTGTACAAACATTATTGATTTTGTAGTTTTGAGTATAGTTGCATGATGAAATAATGGATTATGGTTGGCAAATTTTTTTTCGGATGGTTTTGTGAAATGTGAGCTGCAGATGACATGTTCGTTATTGAACAGATGAAGCAAACATAAAGCCTGCTTTTTGGGGTGTTGTGGAAATAAAAGTATTACTAGAATTGTTATCTTTCTCAACTAGCAAATTTATTGACAATCTTCATTATTCTGAACAAAGTGTGAAAATGCATTGCCAAGATACTTTGTGGCCTGTATGTATGTTGTTAATGATAGATCGGCATTGTTAATTTTCATGTGATCTTAGCACAGACCAAACTTTACAACTTTGTTCTATGAGAGATTTTGTCAGATCCTTGTGCCAATCTTTGTCCAAGTTGCAAATAACTCTGGCCTTGGAGGTTTTACTCTTAACTGAATGGAGCACATACACTAGCTTGTTTTACCCATTATGTTTTTATTAGCCAAACTCTATGGTAGCCAAAGATATCTAGATGAACATGTTCAAGTTGTCTGAAGGTAAGCATGGTTGTGCTAATAGTGGTGAAATAGTCTGAAGAGTATACTTCTAAAAATGTCGACTACCATAGACCCATGCATGGTAAATAATGATTGTCTATTCATAAAGTTTCACTTCCAACATAGTGATAGTAATCTGTTAAGTGGGAGCAATAATGGTTTGTTTGGCTCGTGTATTCTATACAAGTAATTGTCTGCTATGTACAATCTGCATGGGCGGGCATAGCCAAATGATTCTTATCATGATATACATCACTTGCTATAATTCCATCAATAATTAGAGTGCTTACAGAAATTCGAAAGGTCTAGTTGCCAATTAACATCTCTTTTTCTTGTTGAAACAATTACCCAAAATAAAGTTTCAGAAGATGTCGCACTCAATAACTGGTTTGGGATCCAACTTAATCTCTTCTTTTGCTGCAGGGACTTGAACATTCAAATTGGTTGACAGAAGTTATCTGGGTCATTTCAAGAGTAAATTTTTTGCAGCAATAATTTAATCTATATGGACAATGGTTTTGTTAAATCTAGGATAGACTTGCTGTTTCCTGAAAAAAATAACCATGAAATTGCCGAGGCATGACAAGCTTTGTGAACTGCTGTCGGCAAAACATTTTATGGGATTTGCCTTAGTATATTCATTTTCAAGGTCAGCTCTGTCAGAGACAAATATTTTAGACCTATGAAAGCTATGGCTTGTTGCAGCATTGAATGGTGTGTTTGTTATGTGTTTGATTTCCTGTTGGCACTAGACTTGGGTTATTCACATTTAATATTTTTCTGAGCCCATTATGAAATCCCACTGTGCTGTTTTACCTACCATTTCCTTGGTTTGACCTTGATTTCTTCATTAGCTTGTTTGCTAATTTTCATATGGTCCTATTTCACAATTCATGAAAGTTTCACATAGGTTTCCAATCTTTGAAACTAAGAAAGAAGGAATAAAGCTTTATACAGCATTTTGGGTGAAATTCTTTAGTTCTTCACTTGCTTGGAGGACAAAAAAGGTTTTTTTACGGATGTCAATTTTCAGTAGTGAGTCCACACTGCTGAAAACTACTAGTGACTATAGTGGGAGCCTTGGTGTTGGCTTGGAGATGTATGTGCTTGTTCATTTGGTTGGTAACCCTGGTAAGAATAATATCATGCTTTTAGGAATTTGAATACATGTATTTATCTGTCCAGTTGACAGCCATTATGTGCAGAAGTTTAAATTTGCAAGTTGAGTTGATCTTACTGAGCTAGATACTGGAAACCTTGTGAATCGATCCATTTGAAGTGTTTTAAGCCCGTTTACATGCATGCACATAAATCCCAAGATCCTTAGCATGTCATTTAGGCCTGTTGGGACATACTGGGTATGTGCTACCAGCTATGAATATATTGTGGACATTTGCTTGATTTGAGCTGTAACGCAAAAGTTTCTTTTACGTAGAAAATTGGTTTGAATATTATTGACTTCTTTGAATATTATTGATGTTGAAGTTTTGCCAATTTGAGCCCAGTATTTGTGATTTTTGCTGTTTGAAAGCTAACTGTTATTTGATTGCTTGGGTGATGAGACTGATGAATCATGGTTCTTGATAATTTTTCTTTATACCACCTTTTGTTTTCCTGTTATACAGTTTGTGTTCTGTAAAGTCAACTTATATTTCCTTATGCAATCAAGTAATAAATATGTTACCATGATTTGTTGGCATTATGGAAGTACTAAGAATGGGTGTTGGAACACTTAATGGTCTGTTAAGTTTTGATTTCTTGGATTTAAGTACCAGCATTGCTTCTTTTCCCAGATGACAAAGATGGCACGTGAATCATCCTTTTCTGCATCGGGATGTGCTATTACTGAAGGTGGACGCTCACATGTTATAACTTATCCATTATAATCACAAATTTGAGATTTTGATGTAGATAACAGTTGAATTCTGGACCGGGGACTGTATTTGCTTACTTTTGGCTTAACCCCATGTCGTATTTATCCCTGCGAATGATATATTTTCCAGCTTCTTGCCCATTGCCTGTTTATTTTGGTGAAGGAAAGCCTGGGGATTTTTTTTTTCCATTATTGATCCATAATTTATAAAGTGAAATTGATCTAGTGAAATCAGTTTAGAAATATATAGCCTTTTCCACAATAGTCTTGTTGGCCTTAATAATCAATTGTATCTATTATCTGGCAATCTGCACCAAGAAAAATTTTCAGTTCTTATTTTAGTGTTTTCTCAGTTTGACTGTGCTTGAATGAATATCTATTTAAAAATTTTGGGCATTTTTATTTGAAATGCTTACCTGAATTCTGTTTGAAGTTATGATTTTTTTTTCATTGACTTGGTCATTGTTTGGTGGGCTGATACAGTTGTATTTTGTGTTTGTCTGCTAGAATTTGGTCTGTCAGTTCCGAGGTGATGGGGGCCATAATTCACCAGCTACTTGGGTTTTAAATGATTTTATGCAATACCCACTGTACATGGTTTATGAGGTAGTTTAGATTTTCATTTTGATGTGATAATCACAATTCCAAATTCAGGATACATTGTAATTGCTTCTTGAATGAGTAGCAACAAGGATATTTTTTTTTTTGGCTGTAGTCCTTGAGGTTGTGTTTACCCTCTTTTATCTTTGAATGTAAAATTCCCATGTACTTTCTTGGTCATGAATCTATTAATTTCTGGCCATGCCAATTTTAGAGTGCACAAACATTTCATTGTCATGTCGAGGCTCAAAACTGCTTTGGAAATAATTAATAACTGTTTTATGGTGTGCTTTTTATCCGAGTATGTGTAAGAATGAGTTGAACCACTGTTACATAACTCTTTGCGAGACCCAAATAAATGAGATTCTTAATCTTCTTAAAAAGAACTGAGCTCGGAGAAGTTTATGCCATATAGTATGCACGAGCCTTACGAAAGGACTAAATATACCCCCTAGAAGAGATTCCTTTTATTCTTTGTTCTCTGAAGACTACATAATTAAGGAACTAGCTATGTTTTTTGAGATTGCAATTTGTATACATCAAAGTGGCTACTTGGTTGTAGGCAACTAACGTGTAGGCTTAATTTAAGTACCGTGGATTTTGATTCTTCACCTGGTAATTGTAATTGCCATTTACCACTTGGACAAATACCATTGTAATTGCCATTTACCATTGGACAAATACCTAAAGTGCAAGAGTGGAAATTGGTTCAACTGTGCAGAAGTTTTAGTTTTCCTATAGAATTGGTGCTAATCTATACAAAGAGTGAGGCTTGGGTTTTCTTCTGTATATTTGACAAATCAGTTGTTGGAAAAATTAAACTTGCCAAAAATATTTCATCAATTTCTTTCAGAATGCTGAAGTCATTTTTTTTAACTTAAGAACTTTTGCAAGTCTATGATATGTGGATCCACTATTGCATTTGTTAAACTTGTTTTGTTTTGGAGAATGGAAACTAATGAAAAGAATGGTAATAGTTGGTGAATGCTCATCAATATGCTTTTATATGATCAACAAGATAGTGGATATTTTTCTCCGTTATATCTGCATTTTTTTGGGCATATTTTTTCCTTCATTTCGTCAATTTTTGTTTTGTTTTATTGGCATGATAAATTCCCTTGCATTATTGTTTATATACAAGTCTGTGCGATATCTATCGAGCAAATAACCTGGACAAATTTCCTGTTCAGTGATGGCAAATAACGGGGACAAGTTTTCTGTTCAGTGATTACACTCTAGCAGTTACACACATCAGGAAAGAATTCATGTTGATTTGCATTTCTTTTGGGCCATACCATACCATATTTGAGAAATGGTAAACCATAGTTGTTTTACTATACATTTGTACACAGAAATATTGCGCCGAGAGGTGCTCTCCAGATTAGTATGGTAAAAATGTTGTCATGTAATGTCCTGTATAACATTTTGATAGTCAAATTATATAAAAATAAAAGAAAAAAATAAAGTAATTAATAATTAGAATTATCAATAAAACATTTTGACTTGGTCAAATTACGTAAAACTAAATAAAATAAAATAAAAAACATAAAATTAGTAATTATATTTATAATTAATTAGTAATTAATAATTAAACCAACCTAGATCCATCTTAATTTTGGATCTACCAAGAGATGGATCAAATCTCTTGAGATGCAGACATCTTTTAGAGTGAAAAGAGATTTGATCGCTCTTGACGCTTGGTAGATCCAAAGTTCAAATGGATCTAGGTTGGTGAAGATAACATTCATTGCTATCCAAATCTCCCTGTGTGATTGTAAAACATGGACATCATATGGCCTTTATATTTTGTTTATTTTTTTCCATGAAAAGAAAATTATTTGAGATAAACAAAACTACAATATTCAAGGGCTCCAGGGACAATCCAAATAATATCATCTAGAGATGGATCTTTAAGAATATTTAATTACATCCATAAAGATCCACAACTTTCATAATATAACATATATTGTGTATCAAGTAATGGGAAGTATAAATAGACTTTAATAGTCCCATGTATTGACAACTTATAGGTTTAAAAGGATTTTAGAAATCATTAAAAGAAAATAGTTGTAAATAGATTGTTTGGTCAATTCGTATTCTCTCAAAGAACCATAAAGCTCAGTTTGATGAAGTCCTTCCTTTGAGAGCTGATTTGCAGTCTTGTTGTGACCTCTCTAAATATGAGTATAGTTGGACCAAAGAAATTATTTATATATTGCCTTTAATTTTTGTGCCAATGGAACGAGATAATTATTTTGTATTTGGAGGTTTCCTTTCATCCAATTAATGACCATAGATGAATCACCGATGACTTAAATCTCATCAATCTTCTTGTCAAACACATATTTTAGTAAGTACAATAAAGCCTTGAATTCCGCTTGGTTATTTGTTCCTACTCCTATAATACCTTTGACCTAAATTCTCTGTGTATTTGGAATATATAGAATGAAGTCAATCCCCAAATAAAATATGGGCCTTGGGAAGCTCATCAAAATATTTCCACACTAAAGATATGTCCACTTGTATCTTAAAGTAGAGTTCTTTGTAGTTTAACTTTTGGAGTAACCTTATAACACGCAGGTAAAACATCAACCTAAGCAACTATTTGAAAAGTGGGAATCATCTTTTCTTCAAACAAAATAGAGTTTTTCACTATCAACATTCCACATAGAATTGAAAATGGGATTGCCTTGTAGCACTTTAGATCGTGTTGAGTAAACCAAACATTTAAATGTATCTATGGATTCACATTTCCAAAGGTTTTGTATTTCGAAAGACTTCTTAGCATCAACCCAAACTTTCTGAGATAAATTACAATGCAAGAATACATGTGAAGTGTTTTCCTCATTGCACTTGCAAAGTAAATAAATGCTTGGACCTGCTATATTCCTTTTTTCTAGAGGGCTTCCCATGTTAAGACTCCACATAAACAACTTACACTTGGGAGGAGCTTCAAGTTTCCAAATTTTTGTCGCTACTATTTGTCATCACTTAGTTCTGGCTCGAAAAGTGCTGAGTATTCAGGACTAACAATATAATTGCCCCTTGCTACATTCACAACCCAGAGTAATTCATCTATGAATTTTGTCAATCTTGTTGAGAAATAGATGCATGTAGTTAGGGTTTTGATTCCTTTTTTCTTGATAATTACTTGTGATATGCGTTGGATTCTTTACTTCTTTATTATGTCATCTTTCATCAAGCAATTACCAAATAAATAATACATGAAGATCACAAGAGCAAGAGACAAGATGTAGGCACTAAGACAGGGAAAAACCCAGTCAAATTCTTCTTCTCTAATAGAACCAAGTCAAAGTGATACAATCCAAGACCTTTTGACCAAGGCAAAAACCTCCTCCAATCGCCAAGTCAGCGCTCCTTTCAAGTAGACAAACTTTGCCAAAGTCAACAAGGGTCAACACCTTCAAAATCTGCTTAATTTGGAATTCGGTCCCCTACAACTGAAATTCAGAGCTGCAGTAGAATCCAAAATTTTGGCCTCTTGCAATTGCCTAGAAATTGTAGAAACACTTACACATGTGAGTGAGAGATGTCCAAAACTTGACTTTTTCTTTTCTCCCTGACTTCGTCTTCCTTCCTCTAGACTTTACTCTTCTTTTTGTCTTCTTTCCATTGCAATTCGAACTTGAGGTGAATTGATGCCAAGGAGGTCAAATTCTTTTTCTATATACACTGCTTCCATAGGGTCAAATAGCCCTAAACAGGGCCGACTTGGTGATGAGGCATAAAATGACTATTTTGACTTGAAATATTTTTTCTTTACATGATACAAAAGCCCAAGAAGGGTCAAATACATATGACAATGACTCTTATGACTCAAGAAAACCCTATAAGCCTTCAATGGAGGCTTTGACCTAATGAACAAATGAAAAGAACATGAAACCCATGCTTCAAAATAATTTCCTTTTTCTTCTTTTTCAATTTTACAATAAATACATAATGATGAAGTACAATAGCAATTATGAAGACTGAACATAGTTACATTTTCAACACTCCCTCTTAACTAGGGAGGTATTCATAATTGTACAAACAAGTACAAGGATGAACTCAAATTGACATGTTCTCAGAAGAGTATCAACATACACAATGCTAGGGATCTAGATACCATCTAGGCTAACTGCCAAGATATCAACCCAACAAGGACTAAGGTGTCATCAAGGCAACTTGCCACTATAGGTACCATCAAGCTACAACCAAGGTATCAATCCAACTAGATATAGGTACCATCTAGGCCTCCATGCCAAGACACCAACCCTCACAGGGATCTAGGTATCATCTAGGTCAAGCTATAACTGAGATCTCAATACCATCTAGGCCAAGTTGTCCTCCCAAGTACCATCATACGAGCACACAACCTAAGGGACTCGTCTCTCCCTCTCAACCAAATTAGAGACATCCACCAATCCAAGCATGCTTCTAAAATATACAAACTTCTTGTTGGGGAGAGATTTTGTCAACACATCAACTACTTGTTCATATGTCAGAATGTACTGTAGCTTCACGACTCCATCTTGTACCAAACTTCTAATGTAGTCATACTTAATATTAATATGCTTAGTCCTAGCATGGAACATGGGGTCCTTAGACATTTTGATGCTGCTTTGGTTATCACAATTTATAATTGTGGGATCCAAGAGCCCTCCAAACAAATATGACAAAAGCTTCCTTAGCTAAACCGCTTCTTTTCCAACTTGACAAGCAACGACATATTCAACCTCAACACTACTCAAAACATTAAGCCTTTTTTATGATTTGTCCAAGAAATCGTTGCGGATCACAGACTAAAACAACCATTGGTAGTGCTTCTTCCAGTCATCTCACTGCCACGCCAATCAGAATCGGTGAAACCTATTAATCAAATTTCCTTTACATCATACTTTAGGCAATTATGAATAATCACACAAATACCTTAAGATGTGCTTGACAACTATCTAATGATCATGACACGACTCCAACTGAAATTGACTTAGAACATTTATGACATAACATATATCGGGTCTAGTATTCACCAAATACATCAACGAGCCATCTAACTGACGATAACATGTGGGATCAATGGAGCTAGAGTTTGAAATTCTCAACTTTTTTTAAGTTAGTGATCATTGGAGTTGTCATGGGCTTGGAATTCATTATACCAAACTTTTGTAGAATCTTGATAATATATTTTCCTTAACCAAGATATATCTCTTTAGATTTCTACCAAACTTCCAAGCCCAAATAATAATGCAGAAGTCCTAGATCTTTCATTTCAAATTCAACTGCCAACATCTTACATTCTTGACTTCTATGCTCCACACCTCTAATGAATAAATCATGCACATATAATAGAATAATGACTAGTTCATTCTTTACTACTTTGATGTAGAGGTTTGAGTCTACAGAGCTTCGAAAAATCCAATCCTTAAAAGATAGGCATCCATTCTAGCATACCAAGCTCTAGGTGCATGTTTCAAGCCATATAGAGCTTTCTCCAATCCACAGACGCGAGATTCCCTACTATGTAGCTCAAAACCTTCCGGTTGTTCAATGTACACTTCTTCATCTATGGTTCAATTCAAGAAAGCTGTTTTGACATCCATTTGGTTGATGTTCCATCCCATTGTAGTTGCTAAAGAAATCAAGGATCTAATGGCAGTGTACCTGGCTGTAGTGGTAGATGTTTCTTCGTAATCCACACCTTCCTTTTGAGAGAAACCCCTTGCAGCAAATCTTGCTTTGTATTTATCTATGCTCCCATCAACAACACGTTTGATTTTGTAGATCCATTTAGAGGTGACAACAACTTTGTCACTAGGTCTAGGAACAATTTCCTAAACCCCATTCTTCATGATTGATTGATATTCTTCTTGCATGGCTTTCTTCCATTCATCATGATTAGCGGCTCGATCAAATGTGATTGGTTCTACTTCAATTAGTTTTGTCATATATGCTGCATATCCAGAGTACATCTTTGGTTTCTTGCTTTGTTTGAAAGTACCTTTTGCTGCTCCATGTCCTTCGACATATTAAAGTATGGATTTTAACCAAGTTGGTCTCTTCTTTTCTTTGGGAATGATAGTAGGTTGAATGGGTTCATTGGTCCTTCTTCTTCTTGTTTTGTAGGTGCTTTGTCATGTTTCTCTTCTTCTTCAAAGAGTGGATATCTTCTTCATCAGACTCAACGAGAGTATCTTTGGACTTTTTGTATGCAAAGATTTCATCAAATATGACATCTCTACTAGCTACAATTTGACAATCTTCTTTTACGTAGATTCTATAAGCCTTTAATGAAAGGCCATAATCGACAAAGATACCCTTCATACTAGTAGAATCTATCTTCTTTCTCTAATCCTTAGGAATATTAATGTGGGTAGGGCATCCAAATATTCAGAGATGATCTACATTTGGCTTCTTCCTTGAAAATGCTTCTTTTGGTATCATGTTTTCAAGAATTCTATGAGGACTTCTATTTTGAATTTATACTGTTGTTATAGCTGCTTCTCACCATAAGAATTTGGAAGCTCTTGGTCATATATCATGATTATAATGCATTCTTCAATGGTCCTATTATTTCTCTCTGCTACTCCATTTTGTTGAGGATTATAACGAAGTATGAGCTCCCTCTTAATACCTGCTTCCTTGTAAAGGGTTATGAGTTCCTTAGATGTATACTCGCCACCATTATCAGATCTAAGGGTCTTTATCTTCCTTTCTGTTAAGATCTTCACTTTTGATTTGAATTCTTTGAACTTTTGAAAGACTTAATCTTTAGATTTGAGAAGATAAATCGAAGTCTTCCGAGAGTAATCATCAATGAAGATTACATAATATAGATGGCCTCCAATATATTTATCTACCATTGGTCCACACACATCAAAATGAATGAGGTCTAATACTTGTTTAGACCTTGTGTCAATGCTTGTAAATGGCTTCTTTGTATTCTTTCCCAAGGCACATCCCTTACATACTCCTTCACAATATTCTTTCAAATTGGGGATGCCTTTCACCATTTAACTCAGAGAAGTCAATATTTTATAGTGAAGGTGTCCATACCTTCTATGCCATAGCTTAGAGGGACTAATATCCATGTGAATAAGAGCTTGAGGAGGGGGTGTTAGAAGACTATACAACCTCCCCTCATGAATCCCAATAACCTTTGCCTTTTCAATACAAGAATCCCTTCCCCAACAAGAAATTTTCCATCTACAAAGGCAATTCTACCTCCTTTATCTTCTAGATAAGAAATAAAAAGTAAATTCTTTTTCAAACTTGGGGCATAAAGAATGTTGTTGAGCCACCATCTTCTAGTTCTAATGAAGTAGATCCAAGGCCTTTGACTACATAGGTCTTATTGTCTCCAAGTTCCATTGAATGAGATGATGATTCTTTTGATAAGGTTTGAAGTTGTCCACAGTCTCTTGTCATGTGTCTTGAGTCTGCACTATCAATGATCCAAACATTGTCATCATCAAATGTACCTATAAGTGTAGAAAAGTGTCCTCCATATTCTACTCCTTTTGATATGTTGTAGATGACCTTGATACCAAAGCTTCTTGCTACTTCCAAGAGACCTTTAAGGGTCTTGAGTCCCACCTTCAAATAGATTTCCATTAATGAGGTATACTTTCTTTCAAGAGTGTTTTCCTTCAGATATTCCTTCCTTCAAAAGATAGCCAACAAAGTGATCTTCAAACAATCCTTTCTTCACTTTAGCTTTGATACCATGTTGAGAAATCAATGCATGTAGTTGTTAAGGTTTTGATTCCTCTTTTCTTGATAATTACTCGTGATATGTGTTGGATTATTTACTTCTTTAGTATGTTATCTTTTATCAAGCAATTACCAAATAACAAATACATGAAGATCACAAGAGCATGAGACACAAGATGTAGGCACTCAACCAGGGCAAAACCCCTCTCCTGGGTGAAATCTCACTTAAATTCTTCCTTTAATAGAACCAAGTCAAAGAGATACAATCCGAGACCTTTTGACAAAGACAAAAACCTCTTCCAATCACCAAGTAAACCCTCCTTTCAAGTAGACAAACTCTGCCAAAACCAACAAGGATCAACACCTTCAAAATCTTCTTAATTTGGAATTTTGGTCCCCTGCAACTCTAAAACTCTGACCTGTAGTAGAATCAGAAATTCCGGCCTCCTGCAATAGCCCAAAAACCCTAAAAAACTCACACGTGAGAGAGAGAGAGAGAGAGAGAGAGAGAGAGAGAGAGAGAGATGTCCAAAACTTGACTTTTTCTCTTCTCCTTGACTTTGTCTTCCTTCTTATAGGCTTCACTCTTCTTTGTCTTCTTTCCATTGTAGGTCAAACTTGATATGAATTGATGCTTAGGAGATCAAATTCTCCTATATATACTTCTTCCACAAGGTCGAATAGCCCCAAACAGGGTCAACTTGGCGAGGAAGTGTAAAATGACTATTTTGACTCAAAATAATTTTTCTTTACATGATACAAAATCCAAAGAAGGGTCAAATACATATGACAATGACTCTTATGACTCAAGAAATCCCTAGAAGCCTTTAATGGAGGCTGACTTAATGAACAAATGAAAAGAACATGAAACCCATGCTTCAAAATAATTTCCTTCTTCTTCTTTTTCAATTTTACAATAAATACATAATGATGAAGTACAATAGCAGTTATGAAGATCGACCATAGTTACATTTTCAACAAATCTTATATGTGACTTCTCGAGGTCTACTAAAAAATGATTCCATCTTTTAGCCAAATTTCCTAATAGGCCAAGATTCACTACGTTTTTCTAGCGTTGAATCCATAACGATGTGCCATCTGGGTTGTTAATCAAATTAATTGTACATTTTCCAATTACTTGTAAGTGTTATATGATTTCATTAGGAATATATCTCTACCACACCTCATTATTACTCTTGCCCCCACTCTTACTTACGATCCATCTTCTACTTGCCATGCTAAATTAGTGCCTATGACTGAGAAGGCTAGTGTTATTGCCTTCCATTGGTTGTATATATTCATTATACTCTTCCTTTATTTTCCAATCTAGTCTAAGAAAATGCTTGGAGCAATGTATTTCTATATAAGAATCATTTTGCATAGGCTCTCTTTTGTGATGACATTTCATACTGTATTTGTTAGTAGAGCTTTATCAAATAGATGTATGTTCTTCAACTCCCAACCCACCAAGGCTTTTGGAGATGCAATCCTCTGCCAGTTAACCAAATGATTCCCTTTATACTCGCCCTTGCCACATAAAATTAAAACAGGTTTTTTTGATTTTTTCAAGCTTACCTTTGGGTATGTGAGCTCTAGTGCCACTGGAATAGCTTATAGCACTGAATTTATTAGAACCAATCTACCTCCCCTAGAGAGCCATCTATTGCATCAAAAAGAGATTCCATGCATTCATAGAAAGACTAAGATGTGGTTGACACTTTTGGTATATGATATATATGGCTCTTATCACAATATCATATGTTCATGACATCAATTTTAGAATGAATACTTAAGTGCACCATCATGGAATGGTTTGAAAAAGACAAACATGAAAATAAATAATACTATATGTAAGATAGGGGAGGCATTAGTAAGCATGATAAGGTGTCCATGCATTAAATGTGGGTTGATTGCTTTGAGACATATGAGAGATGAGGAGGCTTGTGATGTGACAAGTGGAGACAACCATTGCTTATTAATTTTACATCTTTAATGGTTGGTTACTATCTTTCATGATCCTTACATGTGACATGATCACCAATACATGTTACTTGTACATGCCTTTTGAGGTTGACTACCATTTTCGATTCACCTTATGCTTGGCATGACTAGCCATGCTCATTGAATTGCACATGACATCAAGGGTTGGCTATCTCTTCCCTTGTATCTCTGCTTGACAAACCTACCTACCTACCTATATATGTGTGTGTGTGTGGGGTGTCTAGAATTGTATGCTTGTGTTGTTCATTGGGGTTTTCATATTTTGGCTTACTCTTGAGTTCTTTGATGCCAACATATTGTGCATCTAATGAGGTTTAAATTATAAGATTTTTTTGGCTTTTGGTTTATGGACGGGGTGTTTCGTGAGTCCATGGAGAGAAGCCATTTCAATGTGGTAGATTGTTTTCATAGAGTGTGCTAACAACCATATAAGGGTAGGGCACAAGCATACAAGGGTAGGGCACACCCAATATTGTAGGTTGGAGGGTTGTTGGTGATTGTGTACGACAAATTTCACTCCATGTTGATCATTGTGCCCTAGAAGGTGTTGGGATATTTCATGACATAGATTCTTCAAAATAAAACATGGGTTTATTTATTTGGTAAAGTAAAAATGGTCAAAATTTGGTAATATTTCCCAATTTTTGGGTAAATTTGGTTTCCTCATAAGCAAAATGAAGAATTTTGGTTAGACTATGAAGGGGTTAGAATAAATAGAAGGGTTGTAGCTAAAATGTTTAAAATGGACCTAGAAATGACATACATTATAGTGTTGCAACAAATCAAAATTAATATGTTTGAAAAAAGAGTCTATTTTAGCACCTATTTACAATGAAGCTAAAATTGTCACTAATGAACATGAAGGCAACAAGAAAATGCCATTTCTAGTCTCCAAGGGGTTTTTCCTATCTTCTTGTTTGGCTTCCCCTCACATCATGTATAGAGTGTTGAAAGGAAATGTTTTGGGATGATAAATATCCCTGCCTTAATTTTATATTTAGTTAGGAAACAATTGTAGACATGTATTACTCATCATTTAACCACTATGTGATTTTAACTTAATAGAGTGCCCCTTGAATAAAAAAGAAGGTTTAGACCCTCTAAGAAGGTGACGAAAAAATATTAGCAATAGATTAAAGGGGAAATTTGGAGTTGATGGTTCCATTTCTAATTAAAAAACAATCTCTCTAAGAGGATCTATTACATTGGAAACAATTATATGAAAGACATGGACACAAATTATTCTAGACAACAAAGTCTTGTCAATTTAAACAATTTTATTATTGGAAAATTTGGGCTTGCATATTTAATAAATGTAATTCCTACTTTCTTTGGTCATCATCCAATAATAATGGACTTCTTCCTTAAAAAAGGATTTGTTCTAGTCCTCACTTTAAATGATTCTCTATGTGCTAAAAAATAAAATGTTTAATTAGATAATTAAATTAAGTATTTAAGATGATTGCATAGAAGTCATATAATATCTATGATTTTTTATAAGAATCTCCAAATAAATGATGGAAAATAGGAGGCTAAAGGGAAATGATTGTGTGTGTGTGTGAGACATGAGTACATATCTCTATGTATGTGCCTTCTTCAACGATTGAAGTTCTTGAATACCTTCTCGGATTGATGTAGTGAGAATCTATAAATTTAAGATTATATAGGTCTCTAAGAAAGTTTCGTGTGTGTGTGTGTGTGAGACATGAGTACATAGAAGTATCTATTATGTATGTGCCTTCTTCAATGATTGAAACTCTTGAATACCTTCTTAGATTGATGTAGTGAGAATCTATGAATTGAAGATTATACAAGTCTCCAAGAAAGTTTCTTTTTGCACTATCTCTTCATAAGGATCTTCTCATGTCTCTCTTGTTGGTGCTTCTTTCATAATGCCATTATTAGTGAATTTTAACTTACTCTTATCAATTCTTCCCATATATAAAGTGCCTTGAGCTATTATGTTAGAGGTCTCTTTATGATACATAAATTTATGATTTGTCTAACAAGACATCATGATTTATGCACTATAATGCATCTGTAGTAGAGTCTTCATTAAACTCTCAAATATGTCTATTAGGTTCCATCTCTTTGTCTAATTCCACTATCAAGTGGATCGCTTGTCCATTGTTTGGATTAGACGCTGAATTAGAATGCTCAATGCTTATTCAATAGTTTGATCCACCAAATCTCTCAATGAACATTATCTTAAATTTTTATTAGGAATTGAAATTGAATATTCCTCACCCAATCAACTTCCCATTTCAATCCTTGAGTTTCATCCCCTATCATATGTTGCATAAGTCCTACATAAACTACCAACCCTCATGCAATAATACATGTTATTTTATAATTTTTTTCAACGAAGAAGGCTAAATATTCTAAGATTTTGAATTTTTCCTAGTTTGCTCCCCTAATCTAGCCAATGAATTGTTGTCAAAATTGCAATTTTAGATTGATGAAATTGTTGTTTTAATGTAAAAATAGAATTGTCACTCTTGAATACTCCTAGTACAATTGGATTGTGTAATATTAACATCTAAATCCTACAATTCTATCAATACAAAATGATTCTTCTCACATTTAGGGCCAAAAATGTTGGTTTCCCTTCCCTTTGTTTTGAGCAAGTAAGACAAAGATAATTCATAACACATTTAGACTATTTTTTTTTTTAAATAATAACTAAATAAACACAAAATATGGTGCCATCCCATACTTGAATCTAGAATTGCTAATTGTAAACCTCAAATTAATAATATAATTTTCAATCTTCAAAACTTCTTTCAAATTTTTGATTTTGGTTTTTTCTTACTTGATGTCTTTTTAAAAACTCATTGAAAATCAATTGAAATAAAACTTTAATTTTTTTTTAATCAGTTTTTTTTTTCTTATAAGTTGGTACAAATTATTATATTAAAATGAATTTTCTCAAAATTAAAATTATTTTTTTAGAATTTTTGAAATTTAAAATCTTATTTTTTGATTAGTCTAAATTATTGAATAAACAATTATTATAGGTTTTTTTCTTCTATTTATCAAACAAAAAAATTATATATAAAATATAAATTTCACAAAAATAATTAAATTGACATCTGTACCATATTAAATGTCCTAATTAATTGGTACCATAATTTAATTAATTAATAACATATATTATATTATTTTATTTCCATCTATTCTATTTCCAAAATCTGATTTTCCTGGCTCTCTATATTAAATGTCCTAATTAACTAATACCATAATTTAATTAATTAATAACTTATATTATATTATTTTATTTCCATCCATTCTTGTTCCAAAATCTGATTTTCTTGGCTCTCTATATTAAATATCCTAATTAACTAATACCATAATTTAATTAATTAATAACTTATATTATATTATATTATTTCCATATATACTTATTCCAAAATCTAGTTTCTCTGGCTCTCCAACAATTGACTGTGTTTTTGCAAGCCTTATTTATCATACTATCGATCCATAAATGGCGCGCAACAATATATGCTCACTAGTGATCGAATTTGAAGGGTTGGTCTTAATTTTATTTGGAAGGGCATATATTTATCTAACCCTTCAAAGATGAAAAGTGATAAAAAAAATTGTACTTCTATTAACAAGTGTATATTAAATAAATTCTTTATAAAAAAAAATGCCAAAATGAAATGGTTTCCTTCTAAATCTTTAAAATTTAAAAAGTGGCTACATTAAAACACTTTAAAATCTCAATAGAATTTAGTATATAGGCAAACATTTTTCTCAAATTCTATTTAAAAAATTAAACATATGTTTCTTCTGTTCATTAGATAATCTTCAAAAGTATTTGAATTTACTTTTTTTTGCTTAAGCAAGAGTCGGTCCTTCTATTCAAAAGAATCGGTAAAAACAGCTTACATAAATTACAATAAACCCAAAAAAGATGTCGGCTCTAGAGTTAACTAGCCGCCCAAAGTTTTGGGTACCGAGCCTAAGCTCCAAACCGAGCCAAGGGCCCACCAACAAAACAACTAGTCCTTCAGATTATTAACAATTGCCAAAACCGTACCATCCTCCTTCAGCGATCTAACGGACATGGTTTCATCTCGGAATGGAAACAAGCACCCTCTATAATTCAGGAAATGGACCCGATGAGAAAATATAGACCACCATAGAAGGATTTTGGGTCCGCCAAGGGGGATAACCCTCGTGCAGGAAGTTCGCCCGAAATCTACTAGATCCATGCTTGAATCAACAACAACACGGAAGATAACAATGCCATTGTACTTGAAATGAAATAACACCGTCATATAACTAACGATCGGGTCCCACAAAATAGCCCGATCAATCCTGATCATTGATCCAAACCCCGAGATCCGACGGATGCTGGTTATGTCGCACTGCTTTATGGAGACGATCTTTAGCATGCGATGTGGGCGGTTTACCATACCGGCCCCCCACCACGTGTCAGAAGTAGTATGGGATCGCTCCCACATCGCGAAATCCACTTCCCGCTTGAGAGGAAAGCGATCAAGCAAATACCCCTCAATGAGAGGTTTTGTCTTCTGAAGAGTGGAAAAAGGAATACTGCTGCCACCGGAAAAGCCCTGATCCCCTTCCTTCGTCAACAAGCTCAGGTTCCTGAACTCAAAACTTAACCTGTACTTAACATCCAATAACCTGAGAATTCCTTCCTCGATACACCAGGGAATTTTGAAGATGGAATTAATTGTGTTGCTGAGACCTTTCGATGCCTGCCTCTTACTAAAGATCTGCTCGACCAAAATTAGGGAAACATGCAGAGGCCAAATCATAGCTATCTTGCTTCTGTAGTTTTGTTTCTATACACTTCTCTATCCTCTTCCGCTTGAGTGTGACAAAGAATTTTCAGACTACCCTGAGGCACTACTTGCCATCCCATTGAAACAGAGCGTTCCTTACAGTTTACCCCTTGGTTTGCCAGTATATCCGCTAGCTTGTTGGCCTTTCTGCATACGTGGTTGAATTTTACCGTACGTAGTCCCTGAAGGTGACCCTGAATTCTTTGAAAGACTTGGATTAATCTCCAGTGATTAGAGACTTTCTCCGGCTCTGTTCCACAACTGATTCTTTTGACCGAGTTAATGACTAACTCAGAATCCGCTTCTATCACCACATTTAAGCAATTGTCTTGTTGTAGATAATCTAAACATTGCTCCAGAGCCATTAGTTCCACCATATTATTGGTAGCTTTTCCTAAATGACCATGGAAGAGAGATAAAATACTCCCATCTTCATCTCGCAGAACCCCTCCAAAACCTGCAGATCCCGGATTACCTTTTGAAGCTCCATCTATATTGTATTTCAAAAAACCTCTCGGGGGAGGATGCCAGAACTCCTTTTCAGTTTCCTTTAGGAAAACTTTCCTATTCAGGCTTTGTGGGATGATCCTTTGCATATCCAACTGCTTGAGAATTTTCTTATCAACCTCTGAGGGAGGATTATTGGGAAGATTTCTCATTGTGGTGCCAACCGTTTCCTTAAGCTGTTTTAAGATTTGCTCAAACAGGCTAAGAGAAGGATTCTTTTCATTTTTGAAAATTCTCTTGTTTCTTTCCTTCCAGACATTCCATATAATGAAGCTTGGCATGAGAGCCCAAGCATAGTTAAGAACTTCATTGTATGAAAAACTTCTTCTCCAATTGCTCAGGGTATTGATGATACTCTCTTTGTCCTTATTCATTTTTTGGAAAATGGTGGCAAATGTGTCCCATAACCTAGAAGTGAAAGTGCAACTGTTGAGAAGATGTTCCATGGTTTCCTCTTGGGCTTCACAGAGCTGGCATTTGGAAGGCCCCAGGAAACCCCTTTTTCGGATGTTGTCCCAAGTCAAGATCTTTTTGTGATACACTAGCCACATGAAGAGTTTGATCTTCATCCACCCTTGATGTCTCCATAGGTTCAGCCAAATTCTGTCCTGAGCCTGGGACTCCAGCTCCAGGAGAATACTTTTAGCCTCTTTGATATTAAAGATGCCTTTTTTATTGTTGCCCCACCTTAGCTGGTCCTGCCCCTTAGTAACAAGAATCATCCTTTGTTCCAGTATTCTCATGAGTGCCTCTGCTTTTATTTTCATGGGTCCATCGTCTCTGCAATCTATGTTTCTCCAAGTTCTCCATTTTCCTGACTTGTTAGTGTGATCCCAAAAATATTTTACTTTTGTTAATACTTGGTTATCTGTTTCATGCTTAAGGTCCAAAAATTCTTCTTTTAGCAATGTTGGTTCTTGTTGCCATTTATCCTCCCAGAATAGTGCCAGATCCCCTTCTCTGATTTCCCAAAAACTATTTCTTTGAACTAAGCTTCTATTCTCCTAGGCCTTGTTCCAAATGGACGAGCCCCTAATATTTCTAGACATCCTTATGAGATCAGTATGATGCCAGGCACTGGCATATTTTTCTTTCCAAATACTTGCCCATTGGGCTTTTGGATCTTTAACCCAACGCCACCAAAGTTTGGCATGCTAGAACGTTGTTGAGTATCTCCTGATCTTCTAAGCCTAGGCCTCCCTGGTTCTTGGGTTTACAAATCTTTTCCCAAGAGACTAATGCAAATTTCTTTCTATTCTCCTCCTTGCCCCAGAGAAAATCCCTTTGGATGTTTATGAATTGTTGCAGAACTCCTTTTGGTGCTGGGAGTGCTGAAAGCATAAAAACTGGGAAAGATTGGAGCACCGATTTTGCCAGCACCAATCTCCCCACCAGATTTAAAGATCTGATGGTCTAGTTTTGGACTTTGTCCTGCATCTTATTGATCAACGGTTGCCAGATGATTTTATGCAAAGGTTTTACAGTTAGAGGCTCTCAGATACTTGGAAGGGAGGGAATCCCTTTGAAAGCCTAGAATTCTTGAGATGTTTCTCTGAATAGCAATATTGGTATTAAAGAAAAATATTTTTGATTTGGAAAGATTAACTTCCATACCTATAGCCATGGAAAAGTCATTTAGAATTTGTTTGTATGCTAACGCCTCCTTGACTATGGGGATACCTTGTAACAAGGTGTCATCTACAAATTGTTGATGAGTCAAAACCTGTCCATTCTCCGTTAGTTGAAGTCCCTGTATTTTGCCCATAACTCTAGCATGCTTGATCGATCGACCTAGTCCTTCCATCATGAGGATGAAGAGAAAGGGTGAGAGTGGATCTCCCTGTCTAAGGCCTCTTGAAGGAAGAAAAATCTCAGAGGGAGAGCCATTAACTAGAATTGAAAAGCTAGAAGACGTTACAAGGGCCATGATCCATCTAACCCAGTTATGATCAAAACCAAACGCAATTAGTACTTTCCTGATGTAAGCCCAGTTCACTTTATCATATGCTTTGGCTATGTCCAGTTGCATGATCATTCCAGCTTTCTTCTTGCTAGTTAAGGAGTGAACCACCTCATGAGCTTGAATGATGTTGTCTAGAATCTGTCTGCCTTCTACATATCCAATCTGTTCCCCCGATACCAGAGAAGGAAGCAGAGGTTTGAGTATGTTGGCCACAATCTTGGATATAATCTTGTAGAATACATTACATAAAGCAATGGGTCTATACCTTTCTGGAGTTTTAGCATTGTCCTGTTTGGGTATCAAGAAGATGAAGGATGTATTGAGCACCTTCAAGATAGTTTTGTTCAACCTGGAATCCTCCACAACCCTCCAACTGTCTCGTTTTACAATATTCCAGCAGGCTTTAAAGAAATCCACAGTGAAGCCATCTAGGCCCGGTGCTTTACCATTCTTCATTTCTTTGAGGACTTCACTGACCTCCTTTTCAGTCACTGATCTGTTAAGGTTGAAATTTTCCTCTCTAGGCACCAGCTTAGGAATATGGTTGGTCAAGTCCCTAATGTAATGATCTCTTTCTGGGTTGTTTTCCTGAGCTATGCCTCGGAAGTGCTGGACTAACACAGCTTCTATATCCTTGTGTGATTGCTGAATCTGTCCATTCTCATTCTTGATTGACGAGATTCTGTTGTGAGTTCTGTTGGCCATAGTGGATTTGTGGAAAAATTTGGTATTGCGTTCTCCCTCTTTTAGCCATTGAACTCTGGATTTTTGTCTCCAAAATATTTCCTCTTGTTTACACAAATTATCCCATTCTTGATGATGTTTCTTGACTTGATCATTTTTGTCTTTGTCAAAGCCCTTCTTCAGCATGACTTGGTTGATTTTCTGCATTTTGTTTTCAACAGATTTCTTTTCAACAAAAATGTTGCCAAAGTCATTCTTGTTCCATTCTTTTAGTTTCACTTGACGTGCTTTAATTTTTTGTGCAGAAGGAACATTCTTGTTCCCTGAATCTGCAAATATTCCATCCACCATTTTTCAATATTGCTCATAAATTCTGGGTGTGAGAGCCATATATTTTCAAATTTGAAAGGTCTATTCCGAGGAGTCCCTATGCTCTGAATCTCCATTTGGATTGGCCAGTGATCAGATCCTCCAAAGGGAAGAACCCTTGTTATTATTTCATTATCTGTTAGCATAAGATCCTCCGAAATTATGAATCTGTCTAACTTGGAGGCTACATGAGACTTTCCTCCTCTTTTATTATTCCATGTAAAGTAGCCATTATTTGTCTCCATATCCACTAGCTTCATATTATCTGTGAAGGTTTGAAAGGCCAAAGATTCTTTATTTAGAGCTCTTGTTCCCCCTTTTTCTCTGAAAGAGATTTAGTCATATTAAAGTCCCCTCCTATAATCCAAGTTATCTCTGAATGTCTGTCCTTGAGATCCACTAGGGATTCTATGAACCAGAGTTTTTCATCTATTCTTTGAGGGCCATAAACATTCGTGACAAGATATGTTTCCCTATCTCCAATAGGTTGAATGATCACTGATGAATAATTCCTATATGCCTCAGCATCTATTATGCTTAATCTTTGAGGATTCCACAGGGAGAGAATACCTCCTGCAGAATTCTCTGCCTTTACTTCTAGAAACTCAAATCTGCTGAGCCATTTGCTATGTATTTGTCTTAACTTTTGGATGGAGCATTTCGTTTCCTAGATAAAGATTATATCCGGAGCCTCATGTTTCATTCTATTACTAAGCATTCTTTGTTTCCTTTTACTGCCTAGACCTCTAATATTCCAAGATGTGAACTTCATATTTAAAGATTAGTAAAGGAATAGCTTGCTAGATCTTTCATCTTACCTAAGTCTATCATGAGTTTGCCACATTCCATCAGTAGCTCATTCTGTTTTTTCCTTCCTCTTTTCTTTCCTGGGTTTCTAGGTGCTAATCCCAAAGTCATTTTTATTGCTTTAATGCCTTCATTGCTCTGCCTGCCAATGTTTTTTGCCCCCTCCAAACCCTTAGCTTGAGTTCTCCATAAATACAGTTGCTGTATTCTACTTAACTCTTCTTGAGGTAACGATTCTACCCCCCCTGGTTGTTCCCTGATTTAAGAACCCCTCCAGATCTAGGTGTTCTCTATCAAGAATCTCCTGCAGCTCATGGTCCTCCAGATCCATCTCACTTTGGGTCATTTCTTGATCCATCTCTGTCTCTGTATCACTCATCATGATCTCTTTCTGTTTTTCATTTTCCTGTGTTTGTTCCCTGTTTTCTTCCTTCTCCTTTTCCTCAGGACTTCTTTCCCTTGCTTGCTTTTCTGCTATTAATTCTTCATCCTCTTCAAGAACGTGGAACTGGTTCTGGTTAACCTTTTGTCCTTCTTTTTGTTGTTGTTTCACCCCTTTTTTTCTGCCTTTTCCTTTGTGTACCACGTTGTGAAAATTATCAGCATCTTTCATTGCATTAGATTTGCTCTTGTTGTCTGCTTTGCTGAGAGGGAAATCTCTGAGAAGGTGCCCATGTTCATGGCATCTATGGCACCTGAACGGAATATGCTCATAGTCTCCTGCTTGAACCCATTCCTCGTCAAAGACCTCCAGAATTACCTCGTCCAGAAGAGCTCTTGATAAATCCATCTCCACACAAATCCTTGCAAAGGAGGGGTATTTTCCCTTTCTTGTGGCTTCAGAAGCTTTAACAAATTTACCTAATTTGTTGCCTATGGCCGCCAACGATTTAGTTTGCCAGTAATCAAGAGGTAGAGAATAAAGTCTTACCCAGATCGGGACCGAAGTAAAAGTTTCCTGCTTCGGAATGAAGTTCATCTTCCATGGCCTCATACAAAGACCTGCTGCTGCGTAGAAGTAGGGCCCTCCTTCAAACACTCTATCTTTATCTTCAATGTTTGTAAGCACCATCGTAAAGAAACCCTTTGACCCAAGATGTAGATCAATGCTCCCTTTGGGTTTCCAGTGGTATTTGATCCACATTTGCAAAGCTTTTTCTGTGGGCCATAATCCCATGAATTTACAGATGATTGCATAGGTACCCATGTGTTCCCTATGCACCTGCAGTGCTGGATCATTTAAAACTACTTTGGGAGTAACTTCAGCTTTGGGTTTACAAGAACCCTTTTGTCTTTTGTTCCTTGTTTTTTGTGAGCTTCCTCCTTGTTTTTAGTGCTGTTATTCTCCTTTAGTTTGGTACCTTCTGTCTCTTCTGCCATGTTCCTTCTTCCTTCTTCAACGGTTTCTTTGCCTTTATCTAGAATCTTCTTGCCCTTCTTGGCCACAACTTCCTTGTAGGAGGGAGTGGAGCTCCCTCCTCTGCAATTTTCCATGGAAAAACCTCAGCTGTAACCTAAAACCCTAGCTGTTTGCAGTTCTCGCTTCCTACACACTAGTCGGGTTGGGGGTGTATCATTAGTGTGTAGTCTCACTCTCGAATCAAAAGTATTTGAATTTACATTATTGAAAATATAAATCTATTTGGACAACGGAATTTTTTTATAGTTTTCATTTGTTTCTAATTTATACTATATCTTTTGTTCAGCTTGAAACAATTTAAAGAAAACCAAAAAAACAAATATATACCTTCAAAAACCAAGGGAATTGAACTTTTCTCTTTACATTGCTCAATCAAAGAACACTACCAACTATCAATAGACTTTTATCTCCATTAAAAACTTCAAGATCTATAGATTCAAAAATTTATGTAATTAAAAGGAACGTTTTCCATATCTAATAGGGAAATATTGTAATATGTAATACACATCTACAGTGTTGTTGTATGGATTGGTTGATCATTTTTTTGTTGTTTAAGAATGGTTTTCAAATTTGGTCCTTACAATGAATTCAAGTTTCGTTGATATCTTTTTCTAATAATGCGGTTTCTTTTCGTTGATGTATTTTCCTAATAATATGGTTTCTTTACATTAACAATGTTTTTTTTTTTTTTTTTTTCTTATGATTTCAACATCTCCTTAAAAACCCCTTCATAGCAGCAGCTACATGGACACCCACACGCACAACTTATTTCCTAGACTCCGAATGGAGAAAATGAAGCGGGAGAGACAATAATTGTTGTATGGATAACTATTGGCATTCTATATCTTTTGGGAAGACTGACCGGAAAAAGGAAATTAAGTTGTAGCCCTATAGGCAGACCAATATTTGGTTGTGTGGTTGTTAATAGAGCCTTGGAGATTCATTTTAACACTCCTCCCTGGTTCAAATCTCTACATAATTTTACGGAAGCACACTTATTATTTCTCAATTTTTTTATAGCATTAATTTCTTTGTTTTCAAAAACTAGAGAGTTAATAAAGAAAAAGGATTTTTAAGATAAGAGAAGAAATACAGGGTTTTAAATGAAGTTTGATTTTACAAATGTTAGGCTTAATAGTAAGTAGGCTTAATAGTAAGCTTGATTATAGTAAGTTCAAATAGCAGCAATGCTAGGCTTTTGTAAGATTTTGTAAGAATTATGGTTGTCAGTCATGGAATAATCTAAAATAGAAAAGAGATGGTAGTAGTTATTTACCACCATCTAATGGGGTAATTTCATAATTGAACAATCTTGTATGAATGGTTGTCAAAATTGAACAATCTTGTCTCAATGGTTGGTTGACAAGAAAGAAAGAAAATTTTGCAAATTAGGAAAGAAAATGAAGATACAACAGAAAATATGGTTATGATGTAAAAATATCAATATTATCACTTTAATCTATTTTTAAATACGATAATATTACATCTTTAACTAATTTATTTAATTTATTACTATAAAATGAAAAATTATTCATTTATTACTATAAAATGAGAATGTATTCATTTATTACTATAAAATAAGAATTCAAATTAATAAAGAGATTACTCTATATACCGATGTTCGCTAAAAAAAAACCCTAAAGAAAGAACCCTATCAGTCTCATTATGCTATCTCAAGATTTCCATGTCGAACAGAGTTTCAAAGTAATGATGTTTTCATGGAAAATGTAAGGAACCATACCGGCCTTATTATACTATGTCAAGATATCTATGTGGAACATCAAAGTAATGTCATGAAGTAATGATGTTTTCATGGAAAATGTAAGGAACCATACCGGCCTTATTATACTATGTCAAGATATCTATGTGGAACATCAAAGTAATGTCATGAATATGTCTGCATAAAGGTAGGATGGAAGATGTTTTCATAACCGTAGGATGATCAGTGTTCGAATATATTCGGCATTGTCGAAAATGTAGTAGATGGTAGTAGTTATTTACAAGATGGCAAATAAAAGTTTGTGAATCAGTAAGCATAGTTATCACTATCTAATGGGGTAATCTCATAATTCAACAATCTTGTGTTAATGGTGGGTTGACAAGAAAGAATAAAATTTTACAAATTAAGGAAAATGGAGATACCACAGAAAATGCAGTATGTGGTTATGATGTAAAAATGTCAATACTGTCACTTTAATCTATTTTTAAGTGTTGGGCAAATATGCAAAATATTGTTTTAAATGCTGAATTGCATATCTGTTGAAGGCCATTGATTAGGACTTTGAAATCGCTTGCCTTTATCGACGCTTCAGAAGCTTCATAACTCCCCTTCCAATCCCCTGGAAAAACAAATATATGAAAAAATATGAAGTGAAATACTTCAACAGATTGATTTTTAGAGTTGATCAGAGTAGGATGTAATTACAAGCAAAAGTAAATAGAAGGAGACACAAATCCACATCAAACCCTCTGGTTGAATGGAAAGATTAAGAGATTTTACTTGATACAGAGTGTAACCTTGATGGTTCTCATTCCGCAGCTATTTCATCGTTTCCTCCTCAAGAAGGGCAAAAAGTCGTCCACTTTGCTCAAAGACTTAGTCCAAAAAATCTTCATCGATGACATGATGGACGATATAAAAAAAATCTTGAGCCTACACATGACTATATAAAGATCAATAAACCATTCCAGACATAATAATTTTAATCAATTCTACTGAATGAAAGGCCAGGGAAATGAATGTTGAAAATTAAAACTGAGAGTTAAAAATACCTTGCGAACTTGTAGTGCACTCGTCCCAAGATTGGGATTGGAAAAATCAATGCAAGCAAGATTCACAGGCTTAGAATAATCTACCTTAGTTATCGTTAATTCTGTCTTTTGTCATTTGTTTCTTCTAAATCTTCGGTACCTTTAAAATATGCCCGGTTCACGGATACCAATACATAGCTACTTATCCTCTGTTATCAATGATTGTGAAAAGAAACCTATGTTATCAACGAATGCAAACATAAACCTCATATCATGACTGCTAACTCTATTAGTGCTGCCATTATGACTAATGGCTTTGGAATGGATGAACAACCTCCATTACGTCCCATTGCACTTTCTTGAGTGTTGCCAAAACCTCTTGAGTGTTGCCAAAACCTCTTGCAGACTTTAGAGTGTTACATCAGTCAAAGAACTAGATTTTTTTGAAATGTCCTACCTTCATATGACATTTTATAATATTATTTAAAATTTTAAAAAACCTTTAAAAATTAAAATTAAAATTTCTTTTGACGAGTAAATTTGGCTGAGCACTTCTGTGACGTACTAGAGGACTTCCAAAAAGCTGTGATGTGTTCAAATTTGAACATTGATGCCCACCCTAAATCGAAATATATAACATAAATAAAACATTTTTGAATTAATTAATTTTTAAAATACAATGTCATTAACCCAAACTAACTCAAACTAACCTGGCAGTGGTGCATCTGAAACTGTTGGTTCAGCATAAAATGCAAACGGGCGTCCCTCCTCAAACAGTAGTGACACACCGTCTAGTACATCACCATCTTGAGCCTTCAACATTAGAAACTCATTCTAAACATTATAGATGCAACAGCACAGTTTTTATGAAAGGATCTTTATGTTTTCTAATTTTATTATATATAAAATATTTTCAATATTATATTTTAATCAATAATTTTATTTTTTAATTCAGATCATGTAATTAATTTTGTTCGAAATGTCCAGAAGTGAATTATTTTTATTTAAAAGATTTTAATAATTTTATTATTATTTTTTAATTCTGATCATAGCCGAATTGGGATCTTAAAATTCCAAAACGCTTGATCACGTCTAGAAATATTATGGCGCGTGGCACAACCTAAAAAGATTTAAATAACAATAACATGATCTCCAGAAACTGAACTAAGGAAAAAATGACAAGCTTTTTCCAGCCGGGTTAAAAGTAATCCCATAATTTATCAAATGCTCATGCTCTTTAAAACACAGTTTGGTATCCAACCTAAAAACCAACTTTACAGCATGACCCATACATAGATGCTTGTAGCTAAAAGCAAAAATAAGGATTAGAATTTTCATTATTTATTATTTATTTACATAGATGCTTGTAGCTAAAAGCCAAAATAAGGATTAGAATTTTCATTATTTATTATTTATTTAATTTTAATTTTATTAGTATTGAAATGCATTATAATTTTTTATTATTATTTTATTTTTTATGTTTAAAAATTTGATATAAAATAAAATAAATATGGACAAAGTTTTTTGAGTTTATCATATAATTTTATCAAAATTTTATTACATGTTTTGTTAATTGATAGGTTTTTATGGATAGTGAATCTTTATCATTTTTAATCATAAGTTTTTTAAGATGGTGTATGTAACCTACTATATGACACTTTACTCGGGCTCCTCTATTCTCATAGGCATTGACCCCACCCTTTACAATTTTGAGTCTATGATCCCCCCCCCCCTTCTCTCCTTTTTTCACTCTCGAGGCTTATTCACATGGAACACCCTCATTGAATCCTGGTCGTCTCTACAGCCGGTTTGGAAATCCGCCCACTTGCTTGCTATCCCTCACCATCTACTTGCCCATTGGACATCCTTCACCTCACTCTTTTCCCATCAGGGGATTCTCCAACATGGAACAAAGGATTCCCTCATATGGTCTACCGATTCCTCCATCCATTTCATCACTGTCAGGAAAATTTATTCTTCCATCATAGCTGAACTCCCTCCCCTTTCCTCCTTTTTTCCTGTCAAGTTTTGGAAGGCCCCTTGCCCTCTTAAAGTCATCCTCTTCTCCTGGCTGCTTTTCTATGATAAAAATCTCTCCTGGGATGTATTACTACGAAAGGGCTGGATCGGTCCTGGTCGATGTGTTCTTTGTCTTCAGGACAATGAAACAAATCTCCACATGTTTCTTCACTGCCATGCTGTCCAAGTAATCTAGCAGGAACTCTCGATTCTCCACAGCTTCCCTCTCAGACACTTCTCTTCCATCCAGGAGGCATTTAAATGGTGGGCAGACCAAAGCTCTGACAGACAGGCACTCTTCTGCCTCACTTGCTGGAATATTTGGTTATGGAGGAATCGGCGCATTTTTCAGGCCTCCTGCCTGTCTTTGCTCTCCATCCTTCCACTCATCTCGGGATCCATATCCACTCAGCTCTAACATGGGAATACTGTCCAGCGCAATATTATACAGGTCTCATATGGAACGTGTTCTTCCCATATGCCATTTTCAGGATACATGCGCTCCCATTTTGATTAGCTCTCTCGCAGCTGTTCCACTTTCCACGCATCTCAATATCCGGTTTATAGACCGCTGCTGCTCTCTTATATATTTTGAATCATAGCCTTTATGCTGCTGATACATCACATGTGCAACTTCGGAACCATGTATACATATTTTCTGCGCTCTTATATTCCGTCTTATAGCCTTCTCACAGGTTGTTTTTGCTATGGTAATTACATCGCTGATGCTCTCAACTTCGGAGCCATGTATACATATTTCCTGCGCTCTTATATTCCGTCTCATAGCCTTCTCACAGGTTGTTTTTGCTATGGTAATTACATCGCTGATGCTCTCTTCTATATTATAACTCTTAGCCTTTTCAGGCGGCTGATACTCTCCATATTGGTGTATATTCCAAGACTACGGTCATATGTAACATGATCCATATCTCAATACAATATGTCGATTTTTTCCTACTGAAAAAAAACCTACCATATGATCACATTAATGATCATTTATGGACATGCCAAAATGTTGATGGTTAGAATAGTCAAATTTTTAGTGTCTTGGTCCATTAACAAGGGGTGCTTTGGGCATCCATTGCTCATAAATTATGTGCAAAATAGGCATTAGAGCTCACAGTAGTTGGATGCATCGAGAAAAGCTTAGAACGGAAATTGGAAAAGACAAGGAAAAGGGGTTGCTTAATTACTTTTTGTATAAGAGATAGGTATTAATTACATGGTAATGTTTTTTTTTTTTTTTTTTTTTTTTTTTTTTTTTTTTTTTTTTTTTTTTTTAATTAGAAGTGTATGCGCCGAAATTATTGTTTTACTTTAATTTAACTATCAACTACTTTTTGCATAAGATAGAGATACTAAGCATTAACACTACATATTACACTTGTAAAACTTGAATCAATAACTTAAAATTGAACTTGAATGTGATATTACACTCAAACAAATTTGACGAGATTCTTTTAGCTTTTGTGTATACACATTTTAATGATCAAATTTAACTATCACATAACCAACTTCCTTAAAATTGAACTAAAACACTCTACAAAAAATTGGCTATTGCACTAGACTTATGTAAACAAAATGCAACTTCCATTTCCAAATAGCTAAAACACTCTACTTTTCCTTAGACTAACTACAACATTCTCATGGTCTTTTATGGCTAACTATGATCATCCTGCTATAAAATGTAACTCCATCAAGTATGAGTCTAAGTCCTCATTAGTCTTATCTTGGATGATATGTAATTTATAATGTATATGAATCACTGATCTAAATTTTAGAGATGAAAGATGGTCAACTTTGTTTTAGTAGTTGGCAGTCTTAGATTGATTGGCGTTTACTAATTAATTAATATAATGAGTTTGTTTAAATTTGAAATTTAGTTTATAGATAATTATGTTAAGCTCAAAAGTATAATGGCAGTCTCATTAAATCTATCCCAATTTTTTTTTAAATAAGTGACAAATCTACCTGTTCACCTTATTAAAAAAAAGATCCAATAATCATGAAAGACATTTGAATAAACTTGCCGAGGTGCTCGTTGCGTTTCCGCCCACGACAGAGTCCACTCCAAGGGTTTGGAGGAGATAGCTGAAGCAAAGGA
This sequence comes from Pinus tabuliformis, assembly GCA_031772625.1. Lineage (NCBI taxonomy): Eukaryota > Viridiplantae > Streptophyta > Pinopsida > Pinales > Pinaceae > Pinus > Pinus tabuliformis. Next base: position 496,201,032 of record CM062816.1, read on the forward strand.
CGAGCTCAGAAAGGAGGAACAAATGGAATCGAGATAGGAATTGCAGATATGGTATGTAAGACCAGACTCGAACTTTACTAGGTGTGTTTACTGGGACAATAGGACTGGTGTATTGTTATCTTGATGGACTACATCGATGTGATAGTTTAGTTTTTGGTATTCTCCGAGCTCTTGTTTTGGCACAGAGGTGTCTCTGGGGCAGTTTTGGTCTCCGAGTTTTTGATCCTGCTGTGCCGATTAGTTTTGCATATAGGTTGAAATTGGAAAGGCTCTAGGAATACATGACTGTATTATGGGTGGTTGGATGGGAAGTATCGTGGTACATGTTTTTGTTACTGAGCTCAGTTCCAGTTGCCATTTTTGCACAACTAACTATCGACATGATACATTTTATATAGTCAGAGATCTTGCACATTGTGCTTATCTTTATCATTGCGGTCTATATCTTACTCTGTATGATTCAAGATCAATTTTCCCGGAACCACAGGAGGCCACATGCCTATTTGCGCTGATATTGTAGAACTTGCCTGCCCAACTCGAACCTAGGAGGAGGGTTCCTGTCTGGAGTTTACTAATTACACTACCCTTTGGCATAGGTGGGTGGATGCTTTTATAATCTCCATACCATGCAAAGAATTTGGTTTTAGATTTTGTAACAGGTGGTGGACATGTTTAGGATGGTGTTGCTGTTGTTGCTGTGAGGGATAATGATACTTCTATGTTTTACTGGTTGGAATGTGGTGCTCTCTAATACTTTCACTTTCACTGCTTCGACCTGGATTTCATAGGGTTTTAGGGTGGCTGTTTTCAAATTCTGAATGGACGCGCATGATGACCTCGGCTCCACATCTCTAGGACGAGTCTTTTCTATTTATTCTTAATCACTGACATTATATAGGCAACTGTACACTGACTGTCTTGACTGGGGTACCGGATTGGCCTTTGGATCGGGCAAATATCTACATTTACTCTATATACATTTATTTTTCCATTTCGGGCTATGCACTGACGACAAAGTTCTGGGTAAGTGGGCATGTAGGTGGGATGTGGAATGAGGTCTTTGTGTTGATGGGGATGGTTGTGGCATTTTATATTGGCTGACCACACGGACCAAGATGTATTCACTGGATGCTGACCTACTATATTATTATCCGCATTTACTGGTGGGGCGCACTACCTTCCTACCACAGATTGGTATGAGGACCGGGCTTAATATACTACGTTAACCCCTATCACTCGTCTTATCATGGCATACTCAGACCATCTTGCATCAGACACATCGACCCATGAGGCATATATCAGAGCCATGATGGAGGATGAATGGACTCATTCAGGTGGCCGCATAGATGGTATGGGCGGTGGGCCATCTAGGAGGGACACAAGGAATGTGATCGGCTTAACTAGAAATACTCCAGGTGGCACACATGCAATACCTCGATCCCTTGTTGATCAACGTGGTATTCCCAGGGGCTCACGACAGAGGTGGAATAGATGTGCAATTGATATCACCACCCCGACGCCTTTTCTGAGTTTTGGTCACGATGTTGTGATCGACCGCGTTTGTTAGGTCCATATAATACTAGTGATTACCTCATTGCTATTGTAGTTGTATCCCTTATTAATATTGTTGTGCCCCTATTGTCCCCATATTTTTATTACTGTGCCCCATAAAATCCCTCTATTGTTATTTTTGTGCCTTTATATTATTATTGTTAGGTCAGCTGGGTTATATTGTGATTCCTTAGACTTCTATATATAGAAAGGAGGTTTTGTCATTTGAATCATGAAAGAATCATTCATTTTTGTAATGTAAAGGAGGTTGCCCCCTCCAAGAGGCTGAATTCTAAGGCATTGATCTATCTTTTCTATCTTTTTGTGAGCTGATTTCATAACATTTGGAATCAGAGCTTTCAGGTTGCTTACTAGGTGTTTGCATTTTCTTTCCTCGGGGTGTCAGTTACCGCACCAGTATTAGCTACACCGGACTTCAAAAAAACCTTTATTGTGGAATGTGATGCTTCAAGAAATGGAATTGGTGCTATTTTAATGCAAGATGAAAGACCCATTGCTTTTGAAAGTCGTCCAATCAAGGGAAAGTTTTTACACAAAGCTATTTATGAGAAGGAAATGTTGGCAATACTACATGCACTTAAGAAATGACGACCCTACCTAATGGGAAGACACTTCAAGGTAAAAACGGATCATGGTAGCCTTAAATACTTTTAGAACAAAGATTATTCTCCGTAAGAGCAACAAAAGTGGGTCACAAAGATGATGGGTTATGACTTTGAAATCGTCTACAATAAAGGGAAGCAAAATGTCGTGGCAGATGCACTCTCAAGAAAGGATGAGGATGTGGAAGAATTGTTGTGCGCCATTTCTATTATCCAACCAGATTGGATAAACGAAGCAAGGGAGGAATGGAACAATGATGAAGAAGTGTGGGCACTTACTCGAAAGTTACAACAAGATTCCAGTACATCTGATACATTTAGCTGGAAAAATGATTCGTTATGGTACAAAGATTGCTTATACCTCTGTAAGAATTCCCAACTCAAACAAAAGATTCTTATGGAATTGCACACTTCTCCCTTAGGAGGGCACTCAGGATTTTTAAAAACTTACCACAGGGTTAAGAAGGAATTTTTTTGGGATGGCCTTAAATCAGATATTCAAAAGTTTGTGGCGGAATGTTTTGTTTGCCAACAAAATAAAGTTGAAACAATTAAGACCCTGGGTCTATTACAACCTTTATCCATTCCAAGCCAACGTTGGGAGGAGGTTTCAATGGATTTTATCATAGGTTTACCCAAGTCTGAGGGAAAGAGTGTCATCATGGTGGTAGTTGACAGACTTACCAAGTATGCACACTTTTGTGCATTATCACATCCATTTAAAGCCAGTACAGTTTCTACTGCATTTATGGAAACAATTCAAAAGCTACATGGAAACCCAAAGATTATTGTAAGTGACAGAGATCCCATTTTCACAGGAAATTTTTGGACATAATTATTTTCTTGTCTCGATACTCAGTTAGCTCATAGCTCATCTTACTGTCCTCAATCTGATGGGAAAACTGAGATAGTAAAAAAATGTTTGGAAGGATATCTTCGTTGCTTTGTATTTGATAAACAAACATAATGGGTCAAATGGTTTCCTCTAGCGGAATGGTGGTATAACACTTCCTTCCATACAACAACAAAAATGACCCCATTTATGGCACTTCATGGATATCAGCCACCATCCATCACATCATATTTAAGAGAAAATTCTAAGGTTCAAGCAGTGGAACATCACATCGAGCATCAACAACAAGTCCTCCAACTCTTAAAGGATAACCTCGTGTTGGCGCAGAATAGAATGAAACAACAAGCAGATCAACATCGCAGTGAAAGAAGTTTTGATGTAGGTGATTGGGTATTCCTACGGCTACAACCATATAAACAAATGTACCTCAAGCAAGCTAAGAAGGATATTAAATTATCACCAAAGTATTATGGTCCGTACAAGGTGTTGCAAAAGATTGGTACTATGGCATACAAATTGGAGATTCCTGCAGCTTCTTGAGTGCACCCAGTTTTCCATGTTTCATATTTAAAGAAGGTTATAGGCGACAAGCTCCCAATTCAAACAATATTGCCAGAACTTAACGAGGAAGGAAAAATTATATTGGAACCGGAAGCAATCACAAAAACAAGAACTCGACAGCTACGAAATCGATCAATTTCAGAGTATCTCATCAAGTGGAAGAACTTGTCCGCTGAAGATTCCACATGGGAGGATGAGAATTTTATACAGAAGCATCCATAACTACTCAAGCGTTGAGGACAACACTTTTTTGAAGGAGAGGGGCATGTTAGGTCCCTATAATACTAGTGATTACCCCATTACTATTGTAGTTGTATCCCTTATTAATATTTTTGTGCCCCTATTGTCCCCATATTGTTATTACTATGCCCCATAGAATCCCTCTATTGTTATTTTTGTGCCTTTATATTACTATTGTTAGGTTGGTTGGGTTATATTGTGACTCCTTAGACTCCTATATATAGAAAGGAGGTTTTTTAATTTGAATCATGAAAGAATCATTCATTTGTGCAATGTAAAGGAGGTTGCCCCCTCGAAGAGGCTGAATTCTAAGGCGTTGATCTATCTTTTCTATCTTTTTGTGAGCTGGTTTCATAAAAACATTCATAGTTTACATAAACGAGCACAAATCTAGTGGCATCCATGCTTGTTTTGGCCTAGTGATCTCGTAATATTATTAAGAAAAAACCTCTACTCCATAGTTTTCATTCTTTGAAAAATCAATGTTAGCTAGACTCACTCTTGCTGGTAGATGGCACTTTTATGAACTTATGGAAGATGAGATGTGTATCTGGGTAGAAACTAAGTGGAAATCTCTTATGGGATACATGCCCACAATGGTTATACTGATGAATGGTTGGTATAGTTTTCACTTCCTGTGTCAGGAATATTTGGAAAAGATCAGGGGTTTAGCGTGGATTTGGGGTCAGGGTTTTTGGCTTTACACCCATGGTATATTGGTTTCAACCTACTGAAGGAAACACCCAGGAGCATATTGATCTGGGTCAAGCTTCCTGGAATGCAGATTGAATTCTGGATGAGGCAGGTCTTTATTGATATTGTAAATTCTATTGATAAATTTGTTTATGTTGATCCTCAGTGCCTGGGGGCAAGGGATAAGCGAATTGCCTGGATTTTGATAGAGAAAGAGTATATGGGTGGTTTCCCGGACCACATTGAGCTGAACTGGGAGAATACACATTTACTGCAGTGATTGGATTTTTGGGGCTTTCCCTTCATATGCCTTATATGTTATCGCACTGGCAATCTTATGGCCCAATGTTCATAGACTTGGGGGTCGTAAAGACTCCCATAGGAGGGTGCTTCATGGGTCGACGGGTATTGTGGCGAGACATGATGATTTGGTTCATTGCAAAAAGGCGGTTGGTTTGGAAGCGAGTTTGAAGCATAATCCTACAGGTATTCCTCCTTGTCATTTCACTTACCTTTTCTTTGATAATAATCATGAAAATCTGATTATTAATTCTCTTGTTGAGGTTCCTTCCTCCCATGGACGTCCAATGAGACTGTTTCCCCTATTATCGGAGACATGAACCTCTCATCCTCTGATATGGGAAGTTTTCCTCCTTGTAGTGACCCACCCTACTCTGGGCCAACTTTTGGCTTATATGGGTCTGACCCAGGTTTGGAAGAATTATTTAGCCAAGCAAATCCCGCAGCTACCGGCCCTTTCGGCAACAGCTCGCAAAGCGCGGACTGAGGTCTCACCTGAGGTAGCAGGGGAGGGTGCTGGAACCAGGTTTCCGCACCCTTGGGATGTCTAGATGTGGTCTGAGAGGTTCGCGCGCCAACCTGCAGCTTCACGCTGTGCTAGAACCGCGCAGATCTCGATAATCTTAGCTAGATATAATTTATTCAATTAAGTATTATAACCTAGATCTACTTAGAGAGGTCTTTAGGCAAACATTTATTACTTTCATTTAGTTCTCATACTAAGATTAAACTCGATTCACAAGTACTCAATAAGCATATGCACACAGATCAACACAATGTCATAAACCATAAAAGAACAGAGTTGCGATAGTTCAGAATTAACACAGAATTCATAAGAAACTTATCTTTAATTCCACTTATCACCCTTACATCCAGATCTTCCCTGCGCACTCAGTTGCAGGGGTCCGCGCACACAGTTGCGGACTCTTCCGGGCCTCTGCGCACACAGCTGCAGAGCCTCTATCCTCTACCCAAACCCATGACTCAGACTTACAGATGCTCTTAGAATACTCTTCTCAGATACCCATTACATTTCAGATTCCAAAATCATACCAAAAACTTAGCTGCTCTACCCATAGAGCCTCGCTCTATTTATACCTTTCTATGGACCGTGATCCATAGGCGGGCAGACTCAACTTACATTATTTTTGGGTGGACTACCCTTTTGACTTTGACTTATTACACATCGCACTCCGCATACTTCGGAGCTTTTACAATAGTTTAATCCTAATTTCTAGGCTTTCTGTCCCAAAACCGTTATGCGGGACCTCCGCTACCCAACAATCCCCCAACACAATTATCGTGACTCGTCCCGAGTCACTCGTTGGTGTGGCGCAACGCACTGCTGTGGCTTCGTGGTTCACCTCCCTCTGAGTGATGCTTGTCGTCCTACTGCTTCTTCGTTGTCTCCTACAACGCTTCGTCCATCTCCTGCTTCAGTGTTTGTACTACTTCTTCCAACCGATGATGCTCATTCTGCTCTGCTCAGTTAACACAGAACACCCCCTGATACAATTTTAGCTCAAGCGGGGAAGCCTCAGATAGGACCTCCTTGTACCTCCGCAGCCACTTCCAACCTTCGTATCTTCTTGTTGCATTGTCTGCTGCAGCTTGTGTTGCAATTTTGCAAGACTGTTGCTGCTGTTCGTGAGATCCCACTGCTTATAGTTTTTCAGAGATGCCTTAGTAACTTCGTTCTGACCCGTGGTCTCCGTTTTCCCATCTTTTTGTGAAATTTTTGTAGTTTTCCGACCCGCCCCTAGACGATGCGACGACATCTGGACCACTTTTACTTCGTGTCTTCTCTTTTCCGGTACATCCCCTACTGTTGAGTCTACATGCGGCGAGACGCTCACGGCTGTCAACACCATGCTCCTGAGATAGTCTGGCTACCCTCCTGGCCATATTACCACCTGCGGGCTGACTCCTTTTGTAGAGATAATAAACTGTAGAAATTTTGAATAATATGACACATATTCACAGAGATTATCCTGATTATACACTTATAAGCGGAACATGCATAATACATAACCTCCTCTACATTGATCATCAATTTACAGAAGCAGAAACATTCACAGGCGCACATAGAAGCATCAATCAAACGCATTAACACAGTATGTATCCCGGGGAAAGCATCTCGCTAAAAACCCCAACTATCTGTATATTATATTGATTGAATCATGTAACAATACATAGTACAATGATTATCACAAGCAATCCAGTACCAGCTCCACCTGTTACACACAATACAACTCAGATCTGATCTCCAAATCTATTCCACTGCTTGCCCGCCTCTCCAGCTCAATACCTGCTCAAGAACTGATGAGAATGGCTTCCCAAACTCGTATTTCACCTGCAAAATAGTCACTCACACTTTGTTGGACGTGAGCACAAGCTATAATGTGGACAAATACGTGAGAAAACTCATTGGCATACTCAATCCCTTTATTGTGCAAGATCTGGTGCACAACTATAGTCACAACTGATAGCAATCTGATTCTCTAACACCTGTCCCTGCTGAACTGAACATGCACTGACATGCAACTGAGTTAACTGATGTATTCATTAGTTGTATTGAGTTAATAACTTGTGAATTAATTAATAACTAATTCACCCAACTCATCTCTAGTCTATTTTCCAGTTAGACTAAATACAACCAGTTTAACAAAGCTAAACTGAACACAACTCCATCAACTCCACCAAACTCAACTGATTGAGTTCTAACTAAAGTCATGCATGCAAATATTAGTCATCCCATAGGTAACCACGTCTTTCCCTCTGGGATCTGCATGTACCACATCCGTAGCTCATCCTGAAGTGCTCCAAGAGAATAAGATTAAGTTTATAGTCCAAATATTATTGTGAGATAATAATATTTGACTTTTCTATTTTTGACTTTGATCACTCACACTGTGATCACTCACACTTTCATCAAAAATAGAAGTCCATCTATTTTTTTTCCCAACTTGATCAATCATCCATAAACAGCAACCTGCAATCCATAGACATGATCCATATGTCTAAAATAGACATAGTCTAAAAATAGACTTGCGCCAAAAATAGCCTACGGGCCCACTTAGTGAAGGCGACTCTTTTCACTAAGCTCCATCATCTTGTTGCACTCTCAACAAGCATTTCTTGTTGCACACTTTTCAACACTCCCTCTCAACAAGAAAGGCTTCCTCTCAAACCCGATCCTGTAACTCTGGAATGTTCTCCATGCAACACATCTGGCCGGTCCACTTGCTCTGTCATCAAAGTCTCTGACTGCTATTTCCTTTGTCGACTGAAACTCTGCATCTCTGTGCTCTTCAGTATCTGACTGCTCTAGCCTCTGTCACTTTGATCTCTGACTGCATCCATGCTGCTGCTAGTTCTATCTCCCAGCATTGCATCTGCACTGCACCTCCCAACTGACCTCCATGTTGGGATAGAAACACCCTCTGATGCTGAAGCTCTACCTGCTGCTGACAAGTGCTCCCTCTCTGACATCTGCGCTACTGCAACATCTCCATGCATCTCACACCATTGCACACCTCTTTGTGCCACCTAGCACTGTGCAAAACACTTGTGCCTCTCGCATTGCTACAGCCTGCTAGCTATGCGCTGTCCTGGGATTCCCTGCACTATCGCTCTCTCTGCCGCTCCATCTGCATCTGTCTCTACCCAATCAGTCAGTTCCTGCTACTACACATCGGGGCTCCCGTAGCAAGGTCTCATCCAAGAGGTTGGGTACCTCAAGGATCCTGCCCCTCCTCCTTGGGACAATCAATCCACATCACCCCACCTCCTACCTGGAGGTATGCCTGCATGCGATCCTTCCCATCTGGCTCGAAGTTTCCCCCTACTGGAGGTCTCTGGATGAGTAGATGTCTCTACTCGATCTCCTCTTAGCTTCCCTTGTTGTGGCTCCTCCACAACCTCCTGAAGCTGTTGCACCAATCGTGGCTCCTCCACAATCGTCTGAGACTTCTTCTGGCTCTGCATGTTGAGAGGTAATATACACTCCCTCTCAACCACGAAGTCTCCATCAGTTGCCTCGCTGCTCAAGGCTTTGCATGCATCTTGAACCTCAAGAGCATACAGGTTCTTGACCCGTGAACCAATCTGCTTCACCTGTCTAGTGATTATGTGTCTAAGGAAAACCTTTCCCTTACTAAAGACCACATCATAGCCTCTGTCTTCCAACATCGCGATCGACACCAAGTTTCTCTTCAGTCCTGGTACATACTTGACATTGGTCAAGGTAAGGCGAGCTCCATGCTCCCTCTGAAAAATAACCGTGCCTACACCTGAGACACTATACTTCTCATCATTACCCATCCCTATGAGTATCTGGAGATCTTTCTCCTCCAAAGTACTGAACAAACTTTTGTCACCGGTCATGTGGAAAGAAGCTCCACTGTCAAGAAACCAACCACTTCCCACCTTGGATGAAACCATGCATGCGAAGAGTGTGAAGTCCAACTCAAACTGTGAAGCAAGTGAGGCTGCCTCACCTTCAGATCCTTCCCCGGATCCCTTCTTGGACTTCTTCTTTGGGCAATTAGTAGCATAATGACCCAACTCATGACAATGAAAGCATCTCACCTTCGCCTTGTCAACCTTCTTCCCATCATTGGAAGAACTGGATTCAGAAAGAGAAACCTTCCCCTTCCCCTTCTTTGCCTTACTCGCTAAGGCACAGTTCTCCTCATCCTGCATGGATGAAGAACCGTCTCTGGTGCTCCGTCTAATCTCCTCCTGCACAAGATCCGACCACAGTCTTTCCCATCTTGGAAATTTCTCCCGACCATTGACAGAGTCCTGATAGGAATGCCAACTCTTCGGAAGACCAAGGAGAGCCAAGCTCACCAAATCCTCATCATCAACAGTAACCCCCACACTTCCCAGCTCATCTCGACACTCAGTGAACCTCGTGAGATACTTGGGCATACTGTCTCCATTCTCAAACTTAATGTTTCTGAGTTTTATCTCTTTCTTTGGAATTAAATTTGAATTCCACCAGCTCAAAACTCAACCGCTTCCGGTCTAAAATTCGTGAGAACACAATATTTCTCGTACAGAGATTGACTGTATGGGCATTCACCGGATATCTCACCTTCCAAGGGAAGGATGAATCCAGAGGCTACCTGGCCCGATTACAGACTCTGCCTGAAGAAATAGAATGTAAACACTTCCTGAATAGTAGATCTGATGATCAATCCTCGCTTGATATCCTGTAAAAATCTCTTCTACAAATCAAGCAGCTCTGATACCATGTAGAAATTTTGAATAATATGACACATATTCATAGAGATTATCCTGATTATACACTTATAAGCGGAACATGCATAATACATAACCTCCTCTACGTTGATCATCAATTTACAGAAGCAGAAACATTCACAGGCGCACATAGAAGCATCAATCAAACTCATTAACACAGTATGTATCCCGGGGAAAGCATCTCGCTAAAAACCCCAACTATCTGTATATTATATTGATTGAATCATGTAACAATACATAGTACAATGCTTATCACAAGCAATCCAGTACCAGCTCCACCTGTTACACACAATACAGCTCAGATCTGATCTCCAAATCTATTCCACTGCTTGCCCGCCTCTCCAGCTCAATACCTGCTCAAGAACTGATGAGAATGGCTTCCCAAACTCGTATTTCACCTGCAAAATAGTCACTCACACTTTTTTGGACGTGTGCACAAGCTATAATGTGGGCAAATACGTGAGCAAACTCATTAGCATACTCAATCCCTTTATTGTGCAAGATCTGGTGCACAACTATAGTCACAACTGATAGCAATCTGATTCTCTAACACCTGTCCCTGCTGAACTGAACATGCACTGACATGCAACTGAGTTAACTGATGTATTCATTAGTTGTATTATGAGTTAATAACTTGTGAATTAATTAATAACTAATTCACCCAACTCATCTCTAGTCTATTTGCCAGTTAGACTAAATACAACCAGTTTAACAAAGCTAAACTGAACACAACTCCATCAACTCCACCAAACTCAACTGATTGAGTTCTAACTGAAGTCATGCATGCAAATATTAGTCATCCCATAGGTAACCACGTATTTCCCTCTGGGATCTGCATGTACCACATCCGTAGCTCATCCTGAAGTGCTCCAAGAGAATAAGATTAAGTTTATAGTCCAAATATTATTGTGAGATAATAATATTTGACTTTTCTATTTTTGACTTTGATCACTCACACTGTGATCACTCACACTTTCATCAAAAATAGAAGTCCATCTATTTTTTTTCCCAACTTGATCAATCATCCATAAACAACAACCTGCAATCCATAGACATGATCCATATGTCTAAAAATAGACATAGTCTAAAAATAGACTTGCGCCAAAAATAGCCTGCGGGCCCACTTAGTGAAGGCGACTCTTTTCACTAAGCTCCATCATCTTGTTGCACTCTCAACAAGCATTTCTTGTTGCACACTTTTCAACATAAACAACGCCATGTCAAGACTCAGCATATGTGTTGTGGATGTGTAAGTCGCTTGGTAGTTATTCCTCAGTCTTTTATAAGCGAGTCGAATTTCAAATTCTTGGATTGCCGCCTGTTCCTGCGTCCTTGTGTAACTTTTGTAGCAGCTCATGCCATATCTGGCTCGTACTCCTTCCCTTAATTACCCGCCGCCCACTCCCTTTTTCCATAATGCAGACATTGTGTCATGAATAGTGACCTGAACGGTCACCTTTGCTCGGAGCAACGCAACAACGTACTTCTGACCGTGCAGCTGCGATCTTGATGATGGGCCCGATCGACGCGTATCCTGGCACTCGTGCCTCTTTATCCTAGACTACTTTATCGTCCTGCGCTCTCTTTCAATTAGCTGGAGTAATGAGACTGTCCCTCGAATGGTTAGTTAGGCGGCCGACTCGCCCGTATAGAGCTTTAGGAGACTACCATTTACTTGGCCTGGAAAGGGGTCCCCATTGAGTTTGGCAAGATGAATCACACCCCCCATCGATAACTTCTTTGACGATGTAAGGTCCCAACCAATGCATTCGGAGTTTGCCAGGGAACTTCTCGAATTTACTGTCGTATAGAAATACTAGATCATTCTCCTTGAAGGTGCACACCTTGATATGGTGATCATGCCATGCTTTTTCCCGCTGTTTCTGCACTTGCTGATGGAATCCAGCCAAAAATCGTTCCTCCTCCATTTCTTCGAGCTGTGCGAGCCTTTCCTCCAAAGCCCCGTGGTCTGCCATACCTGTGATTGCTGCGATCCGCAGACTAGGCACAATATATTCCATAGGCATGATAGCCTCCTTGCCATAGACTAACCGAAAAGGTGTCTGGCCCGTCAATTTCTTGCACGTGGTTCGATATGCCCATAGCACAGCAGGGATGTGCAAGTCCCAATCATTTCGTCACGCATTACAGACCTTGGTCAATGCAGTCTCCAAGATTTTATTGAATGCCTCCACGGTCCCATTTGCTTGCGGGTGGTATGGCGTACTCTGTTGATGATATATTTGGAATTCCTTAGTGAGTGTGCTGATGGTTTCATTCAGAAAATGCATTCCCCGATCGCTCATGAGAATTTTGGGACAGCCAAACCTTGTCAGTACATTCTCAAACAAAAACTTCGTAGCTATTGCAGCCGTGCAATCCTTAACCGGTTGTGCCTCAGCCCATCGTGTTAAATAATCTGTTGCGGTGATGATATAGCATGCGCTCGTTTTTCCTCGTGGTTCAATAGGTCCTACGAAGTCGATTTCCCACTTCTCGAAGGGCTATAGCGTCATCTGCAGTTGGAGTGGTATTTCATCTCTCCGCGACGGTTTCCCCGTACATTGACAGACATCGCAGGCTCGGCAGTGAGCTTTCAAATCTTGATGCAGAGTGGGCCACCATAATCCTGCACGAAGTATCTTCTGGGCTGTGGCGCAACCTGCATAGTGTTCGCTAGCAACCCCCTCATGGGCTTTGGCTAGGATCTGTCCTCGCTCGAACTCTGGGACATACCGACGCAGAATCTCATCGTTGCCCATTTTGTAGAGGTGTCCTGCAATCACGATGAAGTCTGCTGTGTGTATCACCAATTCCTTCTTCTGCTGAACGGAGTATTCCTGCGGCGCAGTTCCTGTAGTTAAGAAATGGATTATATCTTCAAAATGACCATCTGCTATGCGTAATGCATATAGCTGAGCATCTGGAAGTCCGTCTTCTAGATTTGTGGGTTCTTCGTCGATCTCAATTTGGGACAGGTGATCTGGGCATGCATTTAGACGTCCCGGCTTGATGACGACCTCAAAGTCATACTCCTGGAATAACAACAACCATCAACAGATACGCCCCCCCAACACAGGCTTATTCACAAGGTATTTTAACGTCGAGTGATCGGTATACATCTTAAAGTGACCTCCCAGTAGATAATGGCGAAATTTTTGAAGCGCATATACCATCGCTAATCCCTTGCACTCAGTAGTGGAATAGTTATTCTCAGCTTTTGACAACCGGCGACTTGCGAACGCAATCGGGTGGTCAATTCCCTCTGCTCCTGGTTGTGTAAGTACTGCCCCTAAGGTGATACATGACGCGTCGACATGCACATGAAATTTGACGTCCCATTTTGGAAAGACCAATATAGGGGCCGATGCCATCTTTTCCTTAAGCGTCTCCAGACTTTTGTTACATTCCTCGTTCCAACAATAAGTAGTGTCCTTCTTCAGCAACTGTTCCATCGGAGCCGTGATCTGAGTGTAGCTTTTGATGAACTTTCGATAGTAGCCCGTGTGCCCTAGTGTGGCGCGTAATTTCTTGACACTGCGCGACGCTTGCAGATTGAGTATGACGACAATCTTTGCTGGATCCACCATCAGGCCTTGCTTACAGACCACGTGGCCCAGTAGGTTTTCGAATGGAACCAGGAAAGTACACTTCTTCAGGTTGAGCGCAATCTGATGACGGCGACAAGTATCCAGCATCAACCATAAGCTCACTATGTGCTTCTTAACTAGTCCAAAAATGGTCTAATCATCCAAGTAGACTTCCAAGAACTTGTGAATAAATTCTTTGAATGCTGCGACTACTATTCGTGAAAAAATGGCCGGCGCGTTCTTCAGTCCGAAAGGCATTACTGTGTACTAAAAACAACCCCATTCAGTAGCAAACGTTGTCTTACTCCTATCCTCTGGCGCAATCTTGATCTGGTGGTATCCTGAGAACCCATCCGTGAAAGAGTAGGCTTCCTGTCCCCCCACGTTTTCCAGTACCTCATCTGTAACCAGTGTTGGAAACGGGTTGTTGACGCAGGCATCATTGAGCTTCCTGAGATCGATGCAGATGCAAATCTCGCCCTTCTGTTTCTTCTCCTGCACAACCATCGGACTTACCTAGTCGGACTCCTTGACTGGTTCAATGATTCCTGCTGTCAGCATTTTGTCCAACTCTTCGCGGACCTTTGCTTTATATTTTGGATTTAATCGGTAGGGTCGCTGCTTCACCGGTTTCGTGTCTGGCTTCAATGTGATCTTCATCACTCCTAGTTCTCCTAGGATTCCCTTTAGCTCTGTGATCTTTGTTGGGAACAAGTCTCGGTATTCCTGAAGCAACTCGATGACCTTCTCTACTGTGGCATCGTCCTAGTAGTCCCCAAGTGTTGCATACTTCGGCTCTTCTTTGGTTCCAATGTTAACTTGTTTCGTTTTCAATGGTGTCGTGATATCTGGATCTTCAATTTCGGGTCTGCGCACCTCCCAGCTCCCCTCTGATTCCGGAATATTGACGTTTCGCAGATCATCCTCATCATCTTCTACCTGGACATTATAGCATTCAAGGGCCTGACTCAGCTGCCGCGACCAGTCAAGCTACACAGTTTCCTCTGGCTCTAACAGTGTCTTGAATATGGCGGCCTTTACTAGCTGTAACGCTTCGTCCACAGGATCCATCCATTGGTCTTCGAACAGAAATGTCGACAAAAACCCTGTGCGCAAGATATCCCACTCGCCTGTGTCGTGCCGGAGCTCCGCTTCCGTGTACCAGTTTCTGGGAATGACGTCCAGGGTGTGATAGAATAAGTGCACCCATTCTGGCTGCGGTTCCTCTCCGTATGCTTTGATCCACCTAGTCAGGTGCATGCGCGGATCATCCCGTCCATCGTATTTCTCCACTATGTGTAGTTTCGGCTTCCCAAATCTGATCTTCATCATACGCCTGCAGGCGCGCCAATCTTCGAATGTTCCTTCATGTGTGCCCCACCACCGTGCAGGCGTCGTGCGAAATGCTCATTTCATCGTGTCAAACCGTTGGTGCTCGGGTACCGCGATTTCAAATTTGGTCAAAAATTCATCTATCATCGTTAGCCCATCATATTTTGGCAATTCGCGATCCTGGGCCTTTACGCAGTACAATGATTTCGTCACCATGTTGTAGTGTAGCATGGTTACTCCGCTCAACCAGTTGTGCCACCGCTCGTCTTCCTCATCTGGATCACCAGCGCAAGATTCTCCATCTCCTCGTGATATTCTTCTATCCTCTAATGTCTTGATCCATCCTTGCTCCTGGGTAGTCATTCTGTCATCATTGCTGTGCATCGGTTCGATGTAGCGCGGTCCTTTAGTCGGATCTAGTGGAATGATGACGCAGAGTGCCTTTGTTTCAAATATCATTGTCCTCTTCTTTAGATTAATAAATCCGTTCATGTCGGTGGCCCAATCTATTCCTAACAATGTAGGTTAGGGCATAATTTCATCCATGAGCTCAATAACTTCAAAATCCGTGTGGGTACTTGCGCCATCAAGGTCTACTATAACCCCTTGCAACCTTCCCATGGGCAACACCTTCTGTTGATTTTCCATCCGTAATTGGATAGGGGACCATTGTAGTGTAGGCTTACCCATGTGTTCCCATGTCTGTTTTGGAAATACGTTGGCATCTGAGCCCAGATCCAAAATGACCTGCTCCATCTCATAATCGCTGATCTGCGCTGTTAACCACATTTCCCTTCCGGTCCGTGATGCATGTCTTCCCAACTTTCGAATGACGTGAGGCTCACTCCACCCTGCGCATCTATTTATCAACTCTTGTAAGCCTTTAACCGCCCTGTTGTCACGAAGCAATTTTATACATGTCTCTAAAAAAGTGGTTATCATCGAGGGATCCTTGACCGTCTTGGGCTGATCCCTAATACCTGGGGTAGAGACCTCCGCGAAGCTCCCGCGAGCTTCCTGATATGGCCCCTTATCGCCACCTAAATTTTTTCCATCCGCTCCTGTGGTTGTGCCATTCCTCAGCACCATGTTGACCTTGGGATCTTCATTGCGGGGTTCAGACCTCATCATTTGCAAATTCTGGGTCGTTGTTGGTTGCGCTGCCCTCTTTTCCCCAATCTACGCTATCAGCGAAGGACAGTCTAGCAGCTCATGATTGAATTGCTCACAATAGCTGCACGAAATTCTGGTTGGGTTGGTACAATCTTGCGCGTAGTGTCCTGGTCCTCCACAATTGTAACAGATTAGCTGCCCGCGACCCCTTCCTGGTCCCATTCCGCCCCGTCCTCGACCGTGCCCTTGGAACCCACCGCGCGCAATCGCCGCGGCTGGATCCTGACTTCGTGCCTCTGTCTGCATTCTATAGGTAGATGACTGATCCATCAACATTTGATAGCTACGACAATCCCTTTCTTTGTGGCCCACTGATCTACAAAAGTTGCAAAAGAGCTGTTGGGGGGTCTGGTTGTATTTTGGTAATAGATGACAGTTATCAGTGTTGTGCTTTCCTCCCACCTGACAGATTGCACACCAGAGCGGGGTGGTTGTGCTCAGCCCTGCCTATGCCTCTGGTTGCAATGGTGTTGGTCCCCCTGTTACCACAAAATTCACTGAGACCGGACAATGATCTTTATCGTGTCCCTGGCTCTTACACCTTACACACCATACTTCCTCCTGGACTTCTGAGCACGGTGTCTGTTCTTGTTTTAACTTTTGCATTTCCAAGCATAAATTTTGGACCTGCACTTGAATTTGCTGAACTCCCAACCCTGGGTCTGGTATCGGGGTTTCATGCAGCCGCATTGCTGCCTCCAGTGCTTCAGCTTGGGTTGAGATCTTTTGTTGTAACAGAGCTGACTTCAGATATGGCATTAATGATGCGACGAACCAAGCGCAGTGCTGCTCATCTGTCAGTGTCATATTGGCCTCGCGGATAGCGCTTTTCAACCTCTGATCCAAATCCCACAGAGTTTCACCCGGCATCATTACAATCTCTTTGAACCCTACGACCGACTGTTTTCCTAACTTCGGCCGGCTAAATTCCTTTTTTAATTCAGTTTGGATTTCCACTACCCCCGTTGTTGGGTTACCACTTGAATACTTCATGTACCATGTCAGTGCTCGGTCTTGCAGTGCGCTGACTAAGGTAGCTTTCCTGATATTATCATCCATGATTTGTTGCGCGTTCCATACTGATGTTAACACAAACTAGAATTGCTCCGGGTCTTCGCCTCCTGCTCCCTTGAATACCGGCAACTGAATCGCGCTTGCCATAGTTACCCTTGATCTATTACCATCCCTGATCCCTTCGATCCTTCAACGTTTTTCTCTCCGCGTTCCACACCAGACACCCCTTAGGCAGATCCCGGTCCCGGCAATGGAACCATTTGTTGGCTTATATGGGCCTGACCCAAGTTTGGAAGAATTATTTAGCCAAGCAAATCCCATAGCTACCGGCCCTTTCGGCAACAGCCCGCGAAGCGCGGACTGAGGTCTCACCTGAGGTAGCAGGGGAGGGTGCTGGAACCAGGTTTCCACACCCTTGGGATGTCTAGATGTGGTTTGAGAGGTTCGCGCGCCGTCCTGCAGCTTCGCGCTGTGCTAGATCTCAATAATCTTAGCTAGATCTAATTTATTCAATTAAGTATTATAACCCAGATCTACTTAGAGAGGTCTTTAGGCAAACATTTATTACTTTCATTTAGTTCACATGTTAAGATTAAACCCGATTCACAAGTACTCAATAAGCATATGCGCGCATATCAACACAATTTCATAAACCATAAAAGAACAGAGTTGTGATAGTTCAGAATTAACACAAAATTTAGAAGAAACTTATCTTTATTTCCACTTATCACCCTTACATCCAGATTTGCCCTGCGCACTTAGTTGCAGGGGTTCGCACACACAGTTGCAGACTCTTCCGGGCCTCTGCGCACACAACTGTAGAGCCTTTATCCTCTACCCAAACCCCCGACTCGGACTTACAGACGCTCTCAGAATACTCTTCTCAGACACCCATTACATTTCAGATTCCAAAATCATACGAAAACCTTAGCTGCTCTACCCATAGAGCCTCGCTCTATTTATACCTTTCTATGGAACGTGATCCATAGGTGGGTCGACTCAACTTACATTATTTTTGGGCAGACTACCCTTTTGAATTTGACTAATTACACATTGCGCTTCACATACTTTAGAGTTTTTACAATAGTTTAATCCTAATTTCTAGGATTTCTGTCCCAAAACCGTTACGCGGGACTTCTGCTACCCAATACCAACCTTATTCTCGACTCTGGTGCAATTTGATGCTAATAATCCTGCTCATATTACCTATAATCCTCCCCCCCCCACTACATTCCCATGCATCTCCCACTACGGGCGCTCCCTCACAACCGTCGAATTAACCTGTATTCTCTCCCAGGAACTTAGTTGACAGCGATATTGACTACTTGCTCCATAAAAATACATTGGATCTCCGTACCCTTACTATCCACAAACCTTGTCCATCTTTGTTGCCCCGTAGCAGTCCCACCTGGGCTGGAAATATCACGGTATGTCACACACATGGACGAGATAGCCGACACTTTCGAGGTAGACATAAAACTATCCCTTTCTCCCCTTTAGACTCCCATGCACTTATTGACATTCTGATTGCGTCTTCTTCCAATCCGAAGGCACTTAGAGAAAATGAGCCCTTCTTGGGGGTGTCATGAATCTTATCATTTCTTTGAATATTCATGGATTGGGGGTTGCTCACAAATTTCTTTCCCTCAAAGAGATTTTTTCTCGTTCAAACCTTATATTATACTTCTCCAAGAATCTATGCATCCTGCTCAACAGGTGGTGACATATTTTAGGAAAATGCTTCTTGAATGGCACATTGCAGCTACGGACTCCTATGGACTATCCGAGGCTTTAGTTGCACTATGGAACCCGATATGGGCAAATTTTAAGGCTTACGCTTGTTTTCCTGGTATTTTATTAGCAGGAAATATTAGAGGACTCCCGGGGCGTATCCACATTCTCTATATATATGCCCCATATCGAGACAAGATCTGTTTTTGGGATAAATTAGTGGATACAAGGATCTTTGGCCTGGACTCTCTCTTGGTGGTGGGGGATCTCAATTTCAATATTGGGCTGGATGAAATATGGGGGAGGACGTACAGATTGGATCCTATAGCAGACCGACTGAAAGATATCATTAGTGACCATAACCTTGTGGATATTCGCCCTCCCAAACTAGTGCCTACATGGGATAATGGCAGGTCAGGTGACCAACATGTTGCAAAGAGGCTGGATAGATTTCTAGTACACTAGAATTTAATGGATAGGTTGGGTTTGATTCACTCGAGGATCATCAACTCTTTTATATTTGACCACTAACCCATTTTCTTAAAATGGAATAGGGATGACCTCAAAACAGGAGTGCCATTTAAATTCAATCGGGTGTGGCTAGAGGACCCAAAATTTAACACACTTGTAAGGGATATTTGGTCACAATATTCAGAAAAGGAGGCATCTCCTATGGAGGCAATTATTGAGAAGCTATATGTTCTTAAATCGATGGTGAAAAGATGGGAGCGAAAGAAGAAAAATGTAATGCGCAAAGACCTCAAGGATATCTCAGACGAATTGGACATATTGGGTCTGAAATTTCAAAAGGGGCACCCTACTCGGGATCTGTTGTCTTCCATTAGGTTGCTGGAAGAAAAGAAACAAAAATTGTTGCACATCCAGGAGGTCACGTGGCGCTTAAAAAGCAAGGCACTATGGATTCAGGAGGGGGATAGGAATACAAATTTTTTCCATAGATATGCTAGCCACAGAAGGAAGATTAACACCATTTGGGAAATGAAGGACTCTAGCGGGAACCTAGTTCAGAATCTCCAAGACATACAACGGGAGGCTGTCACTTTCTTTGAAATGGCATACAGGAGCAGGGAGGTGGATTGCATTGAGGATCAGATCTTGGGAGTGAGATTATATCCTACTATGTTTGATGAGGACTCAAATGATGCACTATACAAGTGTGTCACAAAGGAGGAAGTACATGAGGTACTTAAATCATTTAAAAGGGACAAATGTCCGGGTTTGGATGGGTGGAATGTGGAGCTATTTATACAATTTTTCAATGTCATGTAGGTGATTTGCTGGCGATGGTCTAGGAATCTCGACTACATGGATATATACACTCGCACATCAATTCCACCTATATCTCTCTCATTCCCAAGAGGTGGCTTACTGGGTATTTTCTTGACTATAGACCCATATCTTTGTGCAATCTGATATATAAGTTAATTTCTAGGATTATTGCACTCCAGGTCAAGAATATTTTGTCAAAGTATATATCACCCTAGCAATTTGGTTTTCTGCAAGATAGGCAAATACATGATGCAGTGGCTACCGCACAAGAGTGCCTTCACTCCATCCATTCCAAAAAGTTAAATGCGACAGTCATGAAGGTTGACTTGCAGAAGGCATATGACTGTCTCGACTGGGGCTACCTGCAGTTGGTCTTGCATAAAATTGGGCTACATCCCAGAAACACAGAATGGATCATGGCCTGTGTTTCCAATGTAAGATATGTTGTTATCATTAATAGTTATGCCATTCAGTATTTTGGGGTGGGCCGAGGTTTGAGATAGGGGTGTTCTCTATCTCCTTTATTATTTATCTTGGCCATGGATGGACTCAGTTTGCACATTAAACAGATTGCTGGGACGAGATAATTTCAAGCCCTCAAACTGGGGCGGAACATTAAGATCTCACATAGTTTTTTTGTGGAAAGTGTTTTAATCATGGGCATGATTACAAGGTTTGTGTGGCTTGCGCTTTACCACATTTTCTTCAAGTTTGGAAATTCTACGGGACTTTATATGAACCAACAAAAATCCATATTTATTTATGGCCAGGGTGACGAGGAGGACATTGTATACATGAAATCCTTCTTTGGAGTGGATTATAAAAGTATTGAGGGGGGAAAGAAATATTTGGGTTTTCATATCAAACCCAACAATTACAGGGTTAATGATTGGATGTGGCTGGTGGATTGTTTCTACAACAAGATTTCGGGGTGGGAGCATAGATGTCTTACTTTGGTTGGCGCCTCACTCTCACACAGTCTATCATTACCTAGTTGGCAGTTTACTGGGCGCATCTCTACTGTCTACCGAGCACTATCATCACGAAACTTAATAGAATTATGGCCAATTTCATTTAGTCTGGTTCAGGAACGAGGAATAAATATCATTTGACTAGACTGGATTCAATCACTTCTCCCAAAAGCATGGGGGGATGGGGCATTCTTGATCTGCGATGTTTCGGATGGGCTCTGCTAATCAAAACATTATGGCGCGACATCTTCGGGAATGGTATCTGGGCATACATTATTAGAATTAAATATGTAAAGGGAATTTTTTTCATATTGGATGCGCAGGGAGCTTGTTGGTGTACAAATGGGATCGACCACATGGCTCAGCTTGAACAAAATCCGTCACTGGTTCCTGTGGGGGATTTGCTGGTCCTTTGGACTTGGCAATGAGATTCTCATTGGACCGGATCACATTTTGGGAGTGAGACCGAAATTTCACATTTCAGACAGGCTCATTCACTGTATAAATAGATCGGGATTTTTTTTTTGGATCCAGGCCATTAGATCTTGGAATGGGAATATCCCAATCTGGAAGGAGGTGGGGGAGATGGGCCTTAGGGGTTCTGAAGCATTGGAATGGGAACATATCAGAAGAGACATGCGCCTGTCCGACATATGTAGGGGGGAGGAGGGAGACCAGATGGGATGGAATAGGGAGATGAAGCGAGGGGATATATTGGTTGCTGACTCCTACAAAACCATATGCCACTACTATCACAATACAAATGAGGTATGTTGGTTCATTAAGTTCTGGAAAATTAAGATTCCAATCAAAATCATATTATTTGTTTGGCTAGTCTGGAAAAACAAAAATTTAACATGGGATAATTTACAAAAGAGGAATTGGCAGGGACCTAGTATATGTGTTTTGTGCAGGAAGGAGGCGGAAGATAACTTTCATTTATTTCTTAAATGCCCTATTTCATATTAGATCTGGACGGACTTATCTCGCCGGTTAAGTTTCACTTTGGTCCCTTTCGACACTATGTTTGATTGTCTGTCTTGGTGGAGTCGCAAACCTCCCCAGTGGCGTGTCATACCCCTCACTTAATTTTGGGAAATGTGGAGATGGCGGAATCATATTATTTTTGAAGGATCGATGGGGGACATGGCACCGATGGTTAACTGGATTCTAGGGTGGTCAACTCCTATCCTCTCTACTCCACTTAGACCTAATTGGTCTTCTCTCCTGGCGGCTAGACCCGGGATAAACTATTTGGCCAGATATTTTGATGGTGACACACAAGGGGGCATATGTGAATGTGGTTTCTGGATCGTTCTCTCATTAGAACAACAATATTGGGTACACTGGGGGGCCGAAAAAGGTACAAACATGAAAGCGAAGGCCATGGCACTGTGGGGGCTCCTTTGGTTTGTTTCTCTCCTGTGCATTCCCTCCATCCACATATATGGGGATTCACACTCTATAATCAACCATGTCTGTGGCATCACGTGTCTCAAGCATCCGCATCTACAAGGCTGGCTCAAACAAATCATGCTCATTTGGAGGACTTTCAGGCATATCTCCATTCAACACATTGGAAGGGAGTTCAACCAAAACGCAGACAAGATGTCCAAAATGGGCATACATGCTCAACATGATGGGATGCATATTGAGATACTAGTGGGAGGCACCACCCTAGACGCTGACTTTCTTCCTTTTCCCGGATATAGTTAATTGGATGATGAACTCTTTAGTATTATCACTTTTCTGTTTTTCATGTCAGTGATTGTCTTTTTGCATATACTGTGGACAATTTATTTTTGCTCAGAATGTGTTATGATGGAAGGTATTATATCTTAGATGACTTCATACTCCTGGTGATGCTTTGGGATTTATATTTAGACTAAAAATAAATATACTGTGGACAATTTATTTTTGCTCAGAATGTGTTATGATGGAAGGTATTATATCTTAGATGACTTCATACTCCTGGTGATGCTTTGGGATTTATATTTAGACTAAATGTGTTTATTTTTTTGGACTAAAACATATCTGGTGGATGCTTTTTGCATCGGTTTTGATGGTATATATACTGGTATTTAACTATAATACAAATCTCAGTGTTGTTCTCTTACTGAAAAAATCATGAACGACCTTCCAAATTTCTATTGAAAAATGTAATCTGAATATGATAAAAATTCCAGTAATAATTGAAGTATTATCAATGCAAAGATTTCAAATGTACTCAAACAATAATAGTAGTTGGTTGCACTCCCATCCCTTTCACCCTTTCACCTATCCGTCCTTCATTGGTGAGCGTCTCAAGTTTGTTGTTGCTCATTTCATCTAGTCGCCTGTCATGTCCCGTCGGCTGTTTGATGACTCTTTCCGTCGGTGGGGTCTATATTTCTTTGGCGGTTTGACAAAAAATCCATCGGGATTAATGTAAATCGATTGTGCATTCTGGTTATCCCACATGCATAACCAAAATGTTATAATGGTATATGAACATAAACTTTCCTTTTTTTCATTCCTCTCCTTCACAGTTTTAGGCAGTCGGTAGTCTCATCGTGGCTTTGACTGTAATATTCGATCCAACTACAGCCAGTTTTTCACCCATTTTCCCGTCTGTTCTTTCTTGTCTGAATGTAGCAATCAACTTTTGTCAAATTTGTACATGAAATATCTAGAGTTTGTAAATTTGAAATACCTCGAATTTATGAACTTTGTTCACACATCCAATCTGGAATGTTGAAAATACTTCAAAAACTATTCCTTTTGTAGCTGCATATAGATTAAAATAAATATCAAAATTCCCTGATTTTAGTCTGTAAGGAGCGATTTCTTTTCCTTTAAATTCCCCTGTTATTAGAGCGAATGTTTTGCCGTGATTATCGCGGTATTCAAATGAACCCAGAAATTTCCGTGGACAATCTTCGTTTCAGCTGTAGATACACGTGCATCCTCGTTACACACTTCCTAAAGTGTCGTCCACTGTTTGGAAGCTTCATGATTGATTGATAGTCGGTACTCGGTACGAATTAATATATTTATTAATTAACACTTCAACCCGTTGCGTGTAAAACGGATTTCAAACTCTAACCCTAATTCTGTATTATCTATTTGACAGATACTTTAACTCTGATTCTGTATAATCCATTTTACATATCACAGTTTCACCAAAACCATCCTCAGCCTCTCACTCCCTGTTGGTGCACTTTCCCTGTAGTCTCTTGCTGTCGGTGTACTTCTTCCATGTGCTGCACCTTCCATCGATGCGATTTTCCTGTCGGTAGCGCAAATCAGAATATTTGTCAATCTTTAAATGAGGGAGTATGTCCATCTTGTCGCCATATCTTCTCTGAAAACTCAAGACAGACTAGCTCCCAATGGGTCCATCGTTTCTAAATATTTGAAAGAAAATCTCATTCCAGAACGTTGAGAATCACAGTCAAAGTTGACAGCTTCAGCTTTATAACTTGTGTCAACTCTCTTTTGTGCTTTGTTTTTCTGGACGACGACTCGGTGTGTCATGTCCATTCTTTAATATTTGAACTCTTTTGACATATGGCATATTTTGACATTTGTTACAAAATTAAGCTACAGAACTTCTAGCACATCAAGCATATCGGGTTCTCTGTAGTTGATGATACTCGTCACAATCGGACAGCAGAACCTTTGAGATATCAAGTATAGCATGTTCCTGGTAGGTAGTTGATGGTACGGGTTGTCACAATTTCTATCCGTTCATTGTTTAAGAGGTTGAAAAGCCAAGTCTACCAATATCTTTTGATCACGTGGAGCAAGGTTCAATTATGGATCATCGTTTAGTTTACTGGCAAAACCAGATTTAAATATCGTTGACATACGCTTATAGGGAATAAAGAGAATGGTGGAAGGTGCATGTGACACCTTTTACAGCGATTAGAGTGACAGAAGAAAAGGGTTTACACGAGTCATGAAGATTGCAACCGACCCTTCCTTTTGTGTGCAAGTTGCAGTGCATGTACATTGTTCAATTGATTACAACATACCATGATATCGCGTGGAATAGTATAGCGTGTAGTTTAAATTGGTTATAATTTTATTTGGGAAACAACAGAAATTCTAATATGATTTTGAAAAAAATTGGTAGAAATTTTAAAAAGTTTGGGTTACAGTGGTAAGTTTTAGGATTTTGGGTGTCTTAGAGGTTTTTGATGGTGCTGAATTTATTTTTGCCATCAAAAAACAATTTAAACACTCCCACAGGACTTCTTGAATTTTTTTGGTTAGATTCTTGCGAGAAATTCACTCTCTGGTCAAAATTGTGGCCTCCATAGGCAACTCTAGTATAGGGGTCATGAAGGATTCAATATTGTTGATAATTTGTATTGATTTTTGCTAATTTTTTTAATTGTCAAATTAAATCCTAAAAAATAAAATTTATTATTATTAAATTCACAAGCCAATCATTTATGGAGAAATATCACTTTCCACAACACTAAATGAGGGAGCCAAGTCATATGACCCTTTAAAAACTTTCACATTGGAAAATTGTCATGGATCGCACAAAAGCCATGCTATGAGTTTGCATTTATGAATCAAACCCCACTTTATATAGTTTTCCAACTAATTTTAGGCTATCGGTTAATTTCCATGGGTGATCTTTGTCTTATTATGTTATGAAATTTTCAATGATCATCTATGTAGATTTGCCATTGATTTTTGGGTAATAACAATTTCCCCTTGATGTGTGAGGTTAGGAGCATATGTATAGCCAAAATACATTGTAATTTTCTATACTCAATATTAATGACCCAATACTTGAGAGAGAGAGATAGGCCAAAGAATGGAGGATCATTGATGAGAAGGAGAAGAAGCACCCACATGCATAACACACAACCTGGATATTTTTATTTGTTTTATACAATTGTGGCGGTTATGTCCCATGCTCATCATAATGGTCAAAATGATGATTACAATATGTGACAATATGGTGGATAATGTTTTCTAAGATTACCACGTGCATTGTAGAAGGTGAATATGTGGAGAATAAATCTGCATCGCCCTCAGGGGCACGGATAATAGTAAAAGGTTTCTCTGAGGAGAACATTCCTTGGAACTAATGTGAACACGAGTGTTAAAAATTTATGTCTATGGAAGGTGTATGAAGTCTAGGGGTCTTTCATTAAAAATGGAAAATGGATTTTTCACAAGGTAAGACCTACCTAAATGTGAGAAGATGCTAGCATCGAACGTCAAGAGGCCCAATGAAATCAAGGAGAAATGGTTATTTTCCTTATTCCATATGGGGTTCATCATTTTGATGAGTAATGAGAACCAGGATACCATTACATTCCCAGAAACAAGAGCTTTGGAAATAAATTGAAGATGAACTACATATCAAACTAAAATGGTTGGAGATTTTGATCATGACAGGTGATGTAAAAAAAGATATAGGAGGAAATTAGAGACTTCCCTTGGGTGGAGCATAATGGATGCCTAATATATAGTGAAAATAAAAAGTCATATAATATGGGTTTGGGTACCAATGAGATGTGGTAACTTACTAATTGAATTGCAACTAAGGATGTTAGGACAATAGAGATATAGGAAAATATGGATATCTGTGAGGGGTATTAGGATATGTTGAGGGTGGCTATTATTGGATATCAAGTAAGCATAAGTGAGATAATGTATATGTTTCGACCAAGGATGACTAGGACTACCACTGGGTGGAAAGTAAACATCTATAGGTGTGGGGATGAGATAATTGTGTACTTCCCATAACAAATTACTTTGTACACTTGCCAAATTTATGAAAAAATATTGGGCTTGCATGTACAAACATGATGACAAGTTCCCTAATGATGGAATGGATCGCCTTATTGTTGGGTATGTCTTGTATTATTTGTACGATTATTCCCACATGCTATAAAAATATTGGCGTAGTAGGCGGGTAACAAGGTGGGAGACATCCTCCCTTGTTTGGGGGGTTTATAGGGGGTGTAAGCCCCCTGGATGGGGATTCAAGGTCAATGTGCACAAAATTATTTTTTTGGTGGTATTTTTGTGTCATTTTTTGGTGTTTTTTGGTACATGGTTTTTGCTAAAAGAATTTTTATGGCACATGGTGATTTTTCCCATGATTTTGTAGTTTTAGTTAAGGTTTTATAATTGTATTCTAATTAGGGTAAATGGATTGGTGGTATATATATATATATATATAGTCATACTGTGCATAAAAAAGCATATTGTAAAATCTTGCTGGTTTTCTTGGTTTTGGGTTTCTAGGATAAAATCTCTATGTTAATATGTGTGTTTGCCTTTACATTTTTTTTTTTAATTAAGAACCTATTTGAAAGAATTAATTATACATGGTTAAAACCTACATTTGGTATTAGCAATTTTGGCTCTAAGGGGATGTCTTTGTGGCCAAGGTGTTTGGATCAGACTTGTGGTAGAACTTATTACAGTGGGAGATATGCAGAAGTGATGCTTGTGGTGAAAAGGAAATGGTGAGAAGTTCAAAGATAAAGATCGAAAAATTTAATGGGTAAATTTTCGAGTCATGGAAGCTCAAAATGGAATATTTCTTGGAGGAAAGATATCAATGGATCAATCCAGGTATTGGACCAATAGGGATGTCAATGTAAGACTGGACCAAGTTGGATCAAAAGACAAAGAGCACAATATGATTATGTCTCTCAGATTCAATATTATTGAATGTTTCAGGGGAAGCTAAAACAAAGACTTTGTGGGACAAGTTAGGGGATTTTTATCGGTCTAATTTATTGGTGAACAAATTGTTCCTATAGAAGAAAATATATAACCATAAGGATGAAGGATGGAGACTTAGCGATAGAGAATCTGCACACCTTCAACACTGTGGTAAGTCAAATATTATCCATCGAAATAAAGGTTTGATATGAAGATAAGTGCATCAATTTCTTATGTTCTCTACGAGACTTTTGGGATAATCTGGTTGTTTCCATAAGTAGTAAGGAAACTAATTTAATGTTCGATGAAAAAGTCTCATCCTTGTTACTGGAGGAGATGATATGGAAGAGAATGGAAAGCTAGAACACAGATGCCTAGTGCTAGATATAGAAAGGACTTCGATTCCTTGGATACCTTGCAATGAATAAAATTATGAGTACTACCATAATCAATCAACACTATTACCTTTTTTTCTTGATATATCCTTCTATCTTGAGAGTTTGAGGAGTGGCAATTCCTGCTAATGCACTACAAGATATGGTCATATTCATTTCTTCTTTCTCTAGGGTTGGTTCCTAGTGTATATCCTCTTCTTTTGATGTTTCTTGTTCCTTTTCTTCCTCCTCTTCACAATCTATATAAAATTTTCTTCTTAGCACACTTATGACCCTTAGTGTCTTTTCTATCACAACTGTATAAATCCATTTTGCTTTTTTTTTTCCTCCAGTTGTTGTGGTGCCAACCTTGTAGGTGGTGGGAGCTTATGAGCATAAAACCTTCCATATTTACAGTTGTGAGTGGTAGACTTCCTTGTTTCCATAATTTTTATATCAAATTTGCTTGCCATCTTAAGTGCCTTCTCTAATGAATCACGTTCCTAAAGGCGACCCTCATGTTGGATGTTATCCTTTAAAGTCCCTATGAAGACATCAATCTTCTCTAGAATATCATTTACCTTGATATTCAATCTTTGGAAGTACTCAATGTGCTTCTCCATTAAACCCTTTTGTTTGAGATTTATTAATTGGCTAAAGAAGGTATTGCTCTTTGTATCCTCATAATGTGCTGCCAATTCTTCTGCAAAAATTGTCCAAGTGACAATTGATTTATGAGAACAAAGCCATCGATACCACACAAATTTATTTTGTTCAATGTGTAACTTTTGTGTGTGCGACAAATCATGTAGATAAAATAATTACTCCATTTGTAGTATCCATGTTGTTAGACCAAACAATGCGCAGTGAAAATAAAACATAAACATACATACACAACACATACAAAATCACAAACCATAACACAAGGATTTTAACGTGGTTCACCCAACCAATCTGGACTACGTCCACCAGAACAGAGGCATCGACAATCTTATTATTCAACAGGAGATTACAACAATTTTAATTCTTCACACATACTCTTAGCTCACCCTATTTTCTCTACACTCACACAATCCTCTACGGGATTACATTTCTTATAGCTGGAGTATAAAACTGAATCATAAATTCCCTCACAACAAATAGGATGCATTAACTCCTCCTCAACAAATATTGGAGCTAATATAGCAACTAATCCTATTGTTGTCACATACATGAGATTTTTTCCAAAATTAATTAAAACAAAAAATCTCAACAATCTCCACCTTGACAACAATTAGCCTGATACCCTGTTCATTTATTATTTTTATCTTTTCTGCAAGCCAAGAGAAGCCAGACACCAATGTAGCTTCTCTAACGAAACTGGTTTCGTGAACATGTCTGCACAGTTTTCCTTCCTATGCATTTTTTCAAGAGAAACACCCCTTTCAGTGATAACCTATCTTACAAAATGGTACTTGATAGGTATATGCTTAGATTTACTATGATAGGCTGGATTCTTAGCCAAATGAATTGCACTTTGAATATCACAAAATAACTTGATGTTGTCCTGTAACCTACCAAACTCACCAATCAAGCCTTTCAACCAAACCGCTTCTTTGCAAGCATGCGAAGCAGCTATGTATTCTGCTTCAGTAGTGGATAAAGCAACAATATTTTGTAGCTTTGACATCAAGCTAACAGCTCCACCTTCAAGAGTAAAGAGATACCCTGAAGTTGACCTTCTCTTATCCAAATCACCTGCAAAATCTGAATCAACATATCCGCAAACCAATTCACTACTTCTGTTATAAGTGATACAATAATCACTTGTGCTTCTCAAATACCGAAGCACCCATTTCACTGCTGACCAGTGTTCTTTTCCTGGATTTTCCATATACCTGCTGACAACCCCAACTGCATGTGAAATATCTGGTCGAGTACAAACCATCGCATACATTAAACAACCTACTACATTGGCATATGGAATTTGAGACATATATTCCTTTTCTTCATTTGTATTAGGACATAAACTTGAAGAAAGCTTAAAATGGGAAGCTAAAGGGACTGAAACAGGCTTCACATTGTTCATACCAAACCTCAAGAGTATTTTCTCAACATACTTCTGTTGTGATAGCCACAACTTACCATTACTCCTGCCTCTGAAAATATCCATGCCCAAAATTTGTCTTGCTGCTCCTAAATCTTTCATAACAAATGTCCTAGCCATCTGAGCCTTTAACCTGTTGATCTCTGTTATGCTTTTGCTTGCTAAAAGCATATCGTAAACATATAACACTAAGATAATGAACATGCCATTACTTAATTTCTTAAAGTAAACACAATGATCATATTCACTTCTTATATAATTTTGACTCAACATGAAAAAATCAAATTTCTTGTACCATTGTCGAGGCGATTGCTTCAGACCATACAATGATTTCTTGAGCCTGCAGACAAATTTCTTGTTGCGATCTTGAACAAACCCTTCCGGTTGTTCCATGCAAATTTCCTCATCTAAATCTCCATGTAAAAATGCAGTTTTAACATCTAGTTGCTGTAATTCTAAATCAAGTAACTTGGCAATTAATGCTAATACAATTCGAATTGAAACAATTTTTACAATTGGTGAAAATATCTCATGAAAATCAATGCCTGCTTTCTGAGAAAAACCTTTCACGACCAGCCTTGCTTTGTACCTGTCCTTTGAACCATCAACACCCCTTTTCAATTTGTACACCCATTTGCATCCCACAATTTTTCTATCTTTAGGAAGTTCTACTAGATCCCATGTGTCATTCTTGTCTAATGCCATCATCTCGTTCTTCATAGCTTCTTTCCACTCACTTTTAGAACCTTCTACAGCTTCCTGATAGCACAAAGGTTCATCATCGTTAGCGGTTAAAGCAACTGAAGTAACATAATGATCATACCTTTTAGGAGGACATTTGATTCTCGTGGACCTCCTTAAAGATGTTTCTGGTACTTCCACAATTTGCTGATTATTATCTATAGGAACTTCTTCATGATCTGCATCTGAAACATGTTCATGATCTACATCTGAAACTTGTTCATGATCTACATCTGAAACTTGTTCATGACTAGCATCTGAACCATGTTCATCTTGATCATCATCAGTATTTGAACTGGTTTCAAACTGAATGTGTTGAAGTTTAGATACATTATCCTGTTTCAATTTATCATCTACATTTGAACTTTCAAGTGAGGATTCATTAAATTTAACATCTCTGTTAATGATGATCTTGTGAGTAGTAGGATCCCACAATCTGTATCCCTTAGTCCCATCACCATATCCAACAAAGATATATCTTTTTGATTTAGGATCTAATTTAGAACGCTGATGTTTTGGAACTAGAGCATATGCATCACAACCAAAAACTTTCACTTTAGAATAATCACAAGGATGACCTTTCCATACCTCTTGAGGAATTTTGCATCCTATTGCAGTTGATGGTGATCGATTTATCAAATAGCAAGCTATAGCAACTGCTTCTGTCCACAATTCCTTCTGCAAATTGGCGTTACTCAACATACTTCTTGCTCTCTCTAAAAGAGTCTTGCTCATGCGTTCAGCAACTCCATTTTGCTGAGGAGTATACACAGTGGTTTTATGTCTTTTGATCCCAGCTTCCTTGCAACAATTATCAAATTCCTTTGAAGTAAACTCACCACCATGTCAGTTCTTAGACATTTAATAGTTCTTCCAGTGATGTTTTCAACTAATGCTCTAAACTGTTTGAAAACTGTAAACACATCAGAATTATTCTTTAACATGTAGACCCACACTTTTCTAGAGAAATCATTAATAAAAGATACAAAATATGACGAACCTCCATATAAGGTTGTAGGAGACGGACCCCAAACATCAGAATGGATATAATCAAGGATTCCCTTACTAGTATGTTTTCCAGTTTGAAACTTCTGCTTGCTTTGTTTCCCAAACAGACAATGTTTGCAGAAATCTAACTTAACAGTCTTTATATTAGGAAGCAACTTACGATAAGATAAAATATTTAAACCTCTTTCGCTCATATGACCCAACCTTTGATGCCATAAACGAATAGAATTACTGTCATTTTCAGACACTGTAGAAACATGATCTGACTCTGTTCTTCCTTCTAACTGAAAAATATTTCCAATCTTCTTTTCTTTCATTACTAGTAAAATTCCTTTATAAACTTTCATTACTCCACCTTGAATAAAGGTTTTATATCCATTAGTGTCTAGTACTCCTAATGAAATGAGGTTTTTCCTTAGTTCAGGTACATGTCTTACATCAATTAAAATTTTATTTGTCCCATCAAACATTTTAAGCTGAATGGTTCCAATTCCCACAATGTTACATGTGACATCATTTCCCATGTAAACTACTCCATCATTGATTGGTTTATAAGTTTTAAACCATTCCCTATGAATACACATGTGATTTGATGCACCAGAATCTAACAACCAATGTTGATCATGAATAGACAAATCAACTGATAACACTTCATCACTCATACCTGTCTTGGATGCCGATCCTGTATTTGTCATGTTTGCTTCTTTCTTCTCTGTTGAAGAGTCTTCTTTGGATGCTTGCTGTCTCTTCCAACAGTCCTTCTTCAAATGTCCCGATTTGCCACAAAACCAACACTTTACCTTACTCTTCTTCCCTTTCGATTTTGAACGCGAGTCGCTGTGCTTACCGAAGCGTCTTTCTCTAGAACGACCTCTAGCCATCATTGCTTCTGATGTAGAGGTTTCAGAATTTGACCTCTTCCTTGTCTCTTTAGACAACAAAGCTCCAACAACATCATCAAATTCAAGGGTTTCTGATATACTTAGACTTATAGAAGTAACAAAATGATCCCATGACTCGGGCAACGAGCATAATAAAGTTATAGCTTTATCTTCTGATTCAAATTTTACTTCTATACTTTCTAATTGCACCATGAGAGTATTAAAGACATTCAAATGATCAGTAATAGCTGTACCTTCCTTCATGCGCAGACTGTACAATTTTCGCTTCAGAAGAATCCTATTGGTTAAGGATTTTGTCATGTACAGCTTCTCAAGCTTTGTCCACAAACCAACAACAGTTTTCTCTGGCACGATGTTAAACAAAACATCATCTGCCAAACATAGTCTAATACCGCTCAGAGCTCTTCCATCCAATTCATTCCATTCATCATCTATCATGGTGTAAAGCTGTTTGGATTTTCCCAACAGCGCCTTCGCCACGCCTTGTTGCACAAGTAGATCATGCATCTTCACTTTCCAGATTTCGAAGTTATTTTTGCCATTGAACTTCTCGATCTCAAAACGAGCACTTTGAGTTTTTGCCATGTTGTAACAAACAGAATCTCCAATTCCAAATTAAAAATGCCTTTTCTTTATACTATAAAATGCCTCTGTCATACCGTGTAATTACAATTTGAAAATAGAACAAAAAATTGCAGGTTTACCAGAAGGAAAAACTGCCTGGCGCTCCTCGACAGCGGAAAACCCGCGCCTAAAACAAAATAAACTGCCTGGCGCTCCTCGACGGCGGAAGACCCGCGCCTGAAACAAAATCCGTGCAAGGCAGGAAATTGGCGCGATTAACCCTTTCGTTTCCGCGCCAATAGCCCTTTCTGGCGCGTTGGCATGCTGGCGCGACTGTTCCTGGAACTTCCGCGCCAATTGGCGTGACTGTTACTGAATAAACCGCGCCAGCCCCTTCTTTAGCTCAAAATTGGCGCTGTTGTTCCAGCCAAAACCGCGCCAACCAAAAAAGCTTCACTTTCCGCGTCTCTGTCACACGTACCAGCTCCACAACCAGAGACCTGTAGGTTATGGGCCCTCCACGCTTCCGCTGCGCCGCTCTGATACCAATTGTTAGACCAAACAATGCGCAGCGAAAATAAAACATAAACATACATACACAACACATACAAAATCACAAACCATAACACAAGGATTTTAACGTGGTTCACCCAACCAATCTGGGCTACGTCCACCAGAACAGAGGCATCGACAATCTTATTATTCAACAGGAGATTACAACAATTTTAATTCTTCACACATACTCTCAGCTCACCCTATTTTCTCTACACTCACACAATCCTCTACGGGATTACATTTCTTATAGCTAGAGTATAAAACTGAATCATAAATTCCCTCACAACAAATATAGGATGCATTAACTCCTCCTCAACAAATACTGGAGCTAATATAGCAACTAATCCTATTGTTGTCACATACATGAATTTTTTTTCCAAAATTAATTAAAACAGAAAATATCAACACATGCTACCGATCCTTGCCATAAAAATTCCTCATATCTATCTTTGGAATGTGGTGGGTCTTAAACCCAACATTGAAGTCTCTAAAATCATAATTCATATTTATTTTGTCCTTATCATGATTTTCATGGATTACCTTGAAACCATTAGGAAGCCTTTCTTGCAGAAACTTTGTCAACCCTTCCAACTTGACATTCATCACATCCATGTCTACTTAAAAAATCCCACGTCTTCTTTTAAACCATCCATCTTATCTTCCAGTTCACTTTTGTTTACTTTTTGCAAAATAGAAAATTGTTGCACTTGATCTCATAATTTTGATATATCATGTTGCATTTCTTCCTCTTTTTCATGCGTCATAGTAGAGCTTTTTGGTTGCTTACTAGGTGTATCCATTTTTTTTGTTTTGTTTTGTTTTGTTTCGAGGCATTTTGGAATCAAACAATGATATCTATGCTTCATTGTTCCCTATGAATTAATTCAAACTGATTTTTCAAAAAAAAGTTATGAAAAATTAAAAAATAACACAATTTTTTCATGCTTTTCGGAGCTCCATCTCAAAACTGTTGTATCTCTGTAATTTTGGCCTCCCAAGGTCTGAAATTATGTCTTGTGGTAGCCCTCTGAGTTGTCTTTCCAATTCCACAAGTCAAACTAAGCTTTGATTCTGCAAGTTAAAGTTATTCCAAATCTCCCATGATGACCTGATTATGGACTGGTTCAGTAGAGTGAACTTGTACAAGATTCCACTTGTCACTTTTTAAGACTTCGGCCTTGAAATTGATATACAAGAAACTACAATCTGTTTTATTTTGGTCACTTCTAACAAAATTGAAATCTGATACTCGAAGGGGAAGCTATAACGATTTTCCCCTGGTCACCTATTTGAGACTGAATTCTGGAGCATGCAAAAACACTAACTTCTTCAGACAATATCTCAGAAAATATAGCGAACCAAGATCTGAAAATTTTACAAGAAGTTCAACAAGATTTCAGCTTTTGAAACCTTGGAAAAAAAAATTATAGCGAAAATACCAATATGACCTATTTGAAGTAGCGAAACCCTAGAATCCAAAGGTTCGAAACCAAGTTTTATGTAACCAGAGTGCAAAATAGAAGAAGAAATAGATCAATGACTTCAAAATAAGGCCATTTAAGGGGGAAACCTCCTTTTACATCACATAAATGAACAATTCTTAGATGATTCAAATGAGAAGACCTCCTTGGTATACATATGAGTCTAAGGGGTCACAATATATTCAAATCCTACATAATAAATGCATAGAGTTTGGACTAAACTTTCATGCACAACTAGGCAAAGACAACCTAAAGTTAGCTTTAATGGGTGTGTATTGGTCAATGTAAAGAGCACAAAATGAGTGCATAACATGTTATTCTAAATAAGTACATACCAATGCACTAGTAATCACACATACTACCTCTATTCAATACGACCGGGAGATTCAAAAAAGGTGTTGGAGTGAAATTCTGTACATATGAAGTGAATGATCCTAAGTGAAAGTAGTAATGTAAAGATTAACAACAAATAAATACATTAATGATCCATACAATAAGTGCATGCACCCTTGTGCCGATGAAGGCAAAATACATAGTTTTGGGGGTGAATTTCGAGTGAGATGAATGAACCATGACGGTACATAGGATATGAGGCACTAATCCCAACAGTGCAAATGGTTCGAAAAAAAGGAGTCCCCTTAGGGCTCCCAAATGGAATCATGGAATCTTTAAGAAGGGACATATAAAAGGGGGTGGCCCCCACCACACTACCTCATTTGTACTTGTTATAAGGTGGAATTTTAGTAATGCAAAGCCCATGATCTATTTGAGACTATAGATTATGGTTTTTTCAATGCTGTGAGAGCCATGCAAGTATTCAAGGCTTAAACTTTTAGATTTTGGCATTTATCATAGGATGTATGGATCCTACGGGGACTATATGACCATTTTTAAAAGGGGTCCACTAAATCTATATGGTGATAAGTTGAAAGTCATGTTGATCCACATGAGGGTAAAGGGATTTGTCATGTGGAAGACCGTCTGACTATATCTAGGGTAGCTACATGGATTAATACATAGCTATAATTTGAAAAATTTGATATTTCTTTGCATGAATACAATGTTGATAGTTACATGGATGTTCAAATGATTGTGACTAAAACAATCATGTAAATCAACTTGGTGGTGATGTTGAGTCTATCTTTCTCTATTTCTCTCTCTTTGGGTGGGTCCTGACTTTGAGTTGTGATGTATTTTTAGGATTCTTTTGTTCATAATGTTGATTAGATGGATAGAGAAGGATTACAATGACATCTAAGATTTGCTAGAGAGTCATCCAACATCCTGGTAGGAATTATGTTAAAATTGACAACTAGGGCAAAATTCCACCTTAGGACAACTCATATGATGGAGATGATTATTGCATTGGATTCCTCTTTCGGAGAGGTACAATTTTGATATAAAGATCATCTCATTCTGACAAGCAGAAATGGAATTATGAATTTATTTCTCCTATGGACAAATTGTCTAGGTCGTCTCTAGCCAAATGTAGGTCCATGAAGCCCAACGAATGTGTCTTTTCATCCTCAACGAAGTGTATAAATAGGAGAGACATTTCTCTCATTTGGACATCATCTCATCACAACTTCTTCTCTCTCTTGATTGGGTTGTACAACATTGGAGGCTTCTCTCTTCTTCTTCGCATGTGTGATTGGGCATCTCTCGCTCTCTACTTCACACATGTGGCAGGAGGCCGAGTTTTTATAGGAAGATCAAGCCGAAATTTCAAAGCGTTGACCAGCATTGACCTCAGTTTTTGGGCCAAAATTTTTATTTTTCTAGGCCGTATTTATTGGCACAGAAATCAAGGCATTTGTACTGGCTTGACCAGCATTGAATTCAGGTTTGACTACATAAATTACAACAAACTTCTCTCTCCTTTGAATGTGTTTGATCGAAGAATTTGAGCTGATTTGAAGGCCGAAGTGAATTGCTGATTGGAGGAAATTTTGGGGCAGCTTTAACCATCATTGACTTTCTAGTTATGGCTGATTTGACTGCTAATTTAGACGATTTGTTTCGGGATTATATTTGTACTCTCTCTCTGCTGAACTATTGAAGAATAATAAGAAGATTTGATCAAAGGGTTTCCCCACATTGGGGTTTTTCCCTGGCATCTACCATATCTTGTGTCCTCTTGTCTTAGCTTGTCTTATGCATATGATTTTATGTTCTATCTGCATGTACTACCAATGTTTATAAGCTAATGTGATTGTTACTGGATATAATAGGAATTTGTCATTGGGCTGCTAAAGGAACATTGAATTAAATTGCCTTAAGCATAAAACATACCATTGTTATCTAAAATTAACAACTTAACCTGATATTGGATACTTAAGTTGTTTAAGTGTATGCTAATAGAATCGAAAGAGGACTTGTTGGAATTCTTGGTGGATTTTTGGAGACCCTATTAAGGGTGATTTGAGGGCCATAATTAGATGCTATATCTAACCATGGATGTATAAATTTACTTACTAGGAAAATTCCCAGGCGAGAGGAGGTTCCCCTTCACCCACCTTGAAGGAGGTTGATAATGCAGGAGATGGCATTATGGCATTATAGTGGGACTAATCCTATGATGGGAGGACAAATCCACATTGAAAGTATTCCCTCATGTATAACAAAAGCATCGATGAATTGGTCAATTAATGGTGTTGATATATTATCTTTGGGACATGCTTGATTCAAATCACAAAAGTTAGTGTAGATGCTAATGATTCTATGCATTTTCACAATATGAATAGGATTAGATGTTGATGATGTATACAAAATGGGATAAATAAAACCATATTGGTGAAGCTTACCAATTTAATTTTTGATTACCATTTCCTTAGAGAGGTGACATGTTCACTACTTTTGGTGAATTGTGTAGTATCAGGCTCTCTGTCGATTCAATTTTCTATAATGGTAGGCTTGAGGTTAGGAATATTTACATAGGACTAGGAAAAAAATGTTATAAAATTGTTGAAACAAAGATTCATATTTAAGGAATTCCTTCGGGCAACATGAAACTTTTATAAAAATATCTTTAGCGACCTTAGATTTTATGGATATTTAGACTTTGATTGTGGGAGATATATTCAGACCATGTTGTACCTTCTTTGAAGGCATCAAGGGATACAATTGGGATTTAAAACCAATATATGAATCCTTTGGGAATAAAATATTTGGTATCAATTATGCAAACATCTATGGGTTGTGTAGGTTGAAATGATTCTAATGGAACTAAACATGAATGATGATACATTATTTCTAGAGGTAGTTTGGGGTTGTCACAACCTTGAGAATGTTTGTGTCAAAATGAAAGATTTGAGATGAAAAAGTTATAAACTTTGAAGAGGCATGAATTTAATGGATGCACATTGAGGCATTGAACACATTCCAAGTGTGTGACATGGTCATAGGTGCTGTTGGGTTGGTAAAAGTAGAGACAACAAAAACTGAGTGAGTCTATGAGTAAGAAAGATGTGGCGTTGAGTTCTTAGAAGAAATGATCTCAACACTAAAAGGTGATGAGCATAGAACAGGTGATATTTTCCCAATGGATGAAGAAATATAGTGAATGTGCACATAATTGTGAGAGTTGTGAGTCACAAGAGGATGGAGAATCACTTTCCACATATGAATAGGGGTGTTTGGTTTGGAACACCACAATTTTGACCACTATACTAGTGTAGGATTAATAACCAGGGTAGGAGGGATATCCCTAGTGGGTAGAGGTGAGTGAGGTGAGCCTTGGGGATTAGTGGTAATGCTAAATGACTATTGTAGAGATATACAAAGTTGTTCAATATTGGCCATTAGATATCAGTAATGTGCTAATGCAATGTTTAATTGTTAATGGAAAAAGATAGGTGAGATGGTTATCTTGCCCATATAATCCAAAAGGGAAACTATTTTATGAGTTCATTGATGTATACATGTAGTAAAAATAGATTCATATGGTGTGACAACTAAATTTGGTGGAGGGCTTTCCCATGGAGTTAGGAGATTTTTTTGTTGTAATACAACCAACTTGTCTTGAGATAAGGGGATATTAGAACAATGATGGGTGTAATGGTCATGTTCTAAGGATATGAAATAGGCATGGTTGGTGCACAAGATTTTGTTGTATGTAAGGGTGGATGGGTCAGTAGGGGTTCCGACTAAAGGTGGGGTTTGTAACGAGGGTGGTGCCTATGGAGTTTGGATAAGATTTGTAGCTCAAGAAGAGTGGGACATATGTTGGTGGGGTCTCATTGCACATTATAGAGAGCAAAAGTATGGGGGACCCATGAGGTGATTGGAGTGTCCATCTCCTTTCTTCTTCTAGTTTCCCCATGTATATTTTTTGGTATCGATGGTAGATTTTGGATTCCCCCCAGTTGAGATACTGGTCTCTATTGGCATATAGTTGGCAGGTGGTGGGATTTGCTATGCAAAGTAGTTTGGCATTGCTGATGGCATGAGGGTCATGATAGGAAGTGTTGAGTACCATGTTGGGGACTGAAACAAAAAAAGGAGAATATAAAATAAAATCTAAAAGAAATAAACAAAGAGTAAAGATGCTCTAAGATGATAGGTGGTGTCTAAAGAGATTATTACAACCCTTAAGCATAGTGTGTTGTGATCAAAACATCATAATACATGATTAAATTCATTTTAATTCTTGACATTCAAACCATAATGTTCTTTATTTATGGTTTCGAAATCTAACCAAATTCCTTGAATTGTGGAAGATTCAGTCCATAATCAAGTGTCTATAGTTTCAAATATATCCATGAAATATGTGTTGCTTCATCGACTAGTTGATTTTTCTAGTTGATCCAATTTTTGTATTAACTTATTGAGTCAACCTGACCATCCAATTGATTCTTTTGACACTTAGTTGGAGGTCCCATTAGTGTACCACTTTATTGATTGTCCCCTAGTCAGTTACTTGACCAACCTATCAACCACTCATTCAACTGCACAATTGATTTCTTCACTAATTGACTATTCAACTGATCATCTCTTGATAGTTGACCCTTTGAATAACTATCTCTAGAAGCTATAAATTCGTGATGAACCAACATAACCTTAAGTTCCAACACCCCCCTCCATCAACATAATGTCCTAGAGGCTTAAGAGGTGAAACTACGTCAATGTGGCACTCCCTCACCCCATAATTCTAGCTCCCTAATGCCCAAGAATGTCACATATCTTAATGAAATTAGATTTAGTTAATGAATTTATACATATATCAACAATCTAAACCATCTATTTTGAAATAAACAAGAGTGATAACCTTCTCTTGAACCATCTATCATAATTAGTGAAGATGAAGTTTGACATATTTCATCTTACTTTGTGAAACATGACTGTCAACAAGATAAATCTCACTCTAATTTTCACAATAAATAGTGGTTGAGGACTCGATAGGAAAATTAAACTATCCTAGGAATTGATGAATCCATACTTCCTCTAACCCTGCATTAACAACTCCATGTTATTTGGCTTTCATAGTCAATAAAGAGACAACACGTTGTTTCTTGCATGACCAAATCATGGGTTCAACACTAAAGTGAAAAAAATATATCTAGAAGTGGATTTTATATTGTCACTATTGCATACCTCGTCAGAGTTAATGAAGAGTAGCAACACATTTGAAGTTTGAAATTTTGATACCAAATTTAGAGTGGAAGGAATAATTCACTTTGAATCTTTCCAATGAATTTTGTTATGGATCATACATAAATCAAGAAATCACACTAACAACAAAGGAAATTTCAGGTTGACTATG
The DNA here is from genome assembly GCA_031772625.1 of Pinus tabuliformis. NCBI lineage: Eukaryota > Viridiplantae > Streptophyta > Pinopsida > Pinales > Pinaceae > Pinus > Pinus tabuliformis. The sequence continues at coordinate 496,242,378 of CM062816.1, forward strand.
ATTTAAGTAAATAATGCTATCAACCAACTATTGATAAAGGCTACATCAAATTTTTGAGATTGGCACTCTTTAGTCAACTTGATACTTGACTAGGAGGATGCATCACATGGTTTGCTTACAATTGTCTATATTAAATCATTTCAATAAGTCCATACATATTTAGATCGAGAGAGAAAGAGACCATTATGTAATGGTAAATCTTGAAGGCCATGAAAGAAATGTAGAAGACCATGATCAATAATCTCAAAGGTATTAGCAAGTCAACTCTTCAATATAAGGATTTGATTGGTGTTATTGACAATTATGACCAAATCATCAACATATATGAAAACAATCAAACTATCACCATTATTCTGTAATACATAAAAATTGTGATTAGATTCACAATGTTTAAAACCAAGAGGGTGAAATAATATATCAAGGTTGGCATTTTAAGTCCTAGGGGCCTACTTCAAGCCATACAACTTCTATAGTTGATAGAAAAATTTGTAATCTGTCACAAAATCAGGGAGTTTCTTCATGTAAATTTCTTTAAATAACTCACCATGAAAAAAACAACTCTTAATATCAATTTGATGAATTTTCCATCCAAAATGTGTATCACGGGAAATAATTGGTCAAAATGAATTTTTTTTTGCAACAAGAGAAAATGTTTGAATGTAGTTTATTCCTTCTTGCTTTAAAAAGGTTTTTGCAACTAAATGATCCTTATGAAAGTCAAAATCACCTTTAGACATGAATTTGGTCTTACACACCCATTGACACTTCACAATGTTCTTTCATTATGGCTGAGGAAATACATATGAAGTATGATTCTTCAAAAGAAAATCCATCTAAGCCTGGATAACTTGTTCTCATTTAGGTTGTCCTTGTGCATCAACATACGAACCTAGTTCATAGGAAATTATAGTTTGATAATTTCCTTACTTGAATGCACCCAATAATAAGACATATCGATGCAATTTTATGTTTAAGGCACATTGTTAGGTTTTTAAAAAATTATAAATTAGTGTGCCATTGATGTTTGTAATTTGTTAAAAAATATTATTTTATGATAAAATATGTAAAATGTATTTGTTGCTTCTTACATATATCTACACGAGTGCACTTAGGGTGTAAAAATGCAGTGATATGATTATGTTTGGCATTGTGCCAATGAAAAAAAAAAATAGATACACCCTATATGGGAGAGTGACAATAAGATTTTGTTATTTTAAAATAAAATCAATATTTTATAGCAAAATGGATAAACCTTATTCAATGTGTCTTACATAAGGATACCTTGTTGTACTCAATGTTTTGCGATAGTTAGAAATCTATTTTATATATGTTGATAACATAAATAAACCTATGTGCTAGTTATGTAAAGTGTATCGGTGTATTTTTATATTTTTTAAAATAAAATCAATATTAATTATGCAAAGCCTTTCGGTAGAAATCACATAAGAGAAATTTTTGGCCGACGCGTTTCGAAACAATTGGCCAAAAATTTCTCTTATGTGATTTCTACCTAAAGGACTTTGCTTAATTCATTATGGATCACATAAGCCTGAATACAGAAAAAACCAATATTGTATAATAAAATGACTAAACCTTATTTGTTTCATCCTAAGCACTGCTACGATTATGGTTTAAAATCACAATAAAAAGAAGTATTGAAAAAATAATGAAATGGCCTCTCGATGCACCTATAAAGGGATCACACCCATGATCCTTATATGGTAGAAAAAAAATAAGTTTTTGTATTTTTTTTAACTTAAAAAGTCAATATAATGTACAAAAATATGACAAAACCTCATTCAATATATTTTATACACTGATGCGCTAGTATAGTGACTATTTTATATCTGATGCACATTTGTAGTGAGTTTTGTTTAATCACAAAGATTTAAATATATTTTATAATTGATTGACATTTTATTGTAAATTAACGATAATAACTCTATGCACTTATTTTTGGAACAAATATTTGTGCTAGATATCTGAGC
>CM062816.1:496244465-496404465 GCA_031772625.1 Pinus tabuliformis
GGCTTTAGAATTTTGTAGGTTAGAGTTTAGTTCCATCGATGAACACTTGAGTTACAATTAAGGTTAGTATTGTCCATTGAATGAATATTGTGGTGTGGATTTATTCCAACATTTTTGTATTAGAAATGAAGTACTACAACTAATCCAAGTTGTATAGGAATGAAATGAAATGCAAGAAAGTAAAATGGAACAAACACATAGAAATATAGCAGAAATTACAACAATATGGTGAAAAACCCAATTTCTATTAATAAATGAAGTAATAAAATACTATAAAATAATCTACATGCCAACGAATAATCTACAAGATAGATGTAGCCCTCTTGTGCTAAGCATGACCTAGGAGGGTTGAGTTTATCTCTAGAGAATGTAGCATCTCCAAGATCAACAAGATGAACAAGGGTTTGGTGAAGCTGAGATTTGGTCAAGTTTATTTAGGCCCTGATCTAAGCCTAGTATCAAATCCATCCAAGGCTGCTAAAGGATGCCGAGTGATCAGAGTTTTAGAAGAGATAAGGGAAAATACTAAACACAATCATAACATTCATTCTTGTGATACATCTACCAAGAAGGGAACCACATACATCAGGATGAGCCACAACATTGGAGAGAAGAGTTTATGGTTTGAATTTTGTGTTGACGAAGGCAAAGTTTGTTTAGAAAAGGAGGCATAGTTTCTCTATGAGGTGTGTGCTCTAGAAAGGGTTTTGTGTAGGCCAATCTTAGGAGGAACAATCACCAAAGTTTACGGTGTCAAAATTCTGTCACTAATGCAAAGGTCTATTCTATGCATATGGAAGAGGGTTGGTACCTTAAAAGAAGCTTAATGTGCCTCTATCTTATCTTCTATATATGGCTGCAAGGTCTTAGGGGGTGCATGGTTTTTTCTGTGAGATGAATTAGCTTCATATTTTTTACAAAGGCAACAAATTATCTTACGGACTGAGAGAAGGCAATGGGGACATATTGGAGGGTTGATGTAGAGAAGGATAATGATGCTAAGTGTGTGCTAATAATTACATTGATATACAGTGACCTAATAAGGGTTTAGTCACTGTGAGAAGTTGATCTAAGAAGGGTTGATTGTGAAATGATATTAAAGAGGCAAAGTCACTGTGAGAAAAATTGATTCATTGGAGATATTTGCGATAAAAGATGAACCTCAAAACAAAAATATACAACAAAAATAAACTTTATAAAAACCAAAGAGGATTCAATATGATGATGTCAACCATGTGAGATGATTCATCATTTTTGGAATAAAAAGGCAAAAAGATAAAAAAAAAAAAAAAAAATAGAAAACAACTCTTTCAACTCGTATTTTCAACTTATCTCCCCAATTTTACTCAAATTTCGAGTGGGGCACTCATTGGATGCAAAATTTAATTTTACATCCCAGAAGTACCCATGTTTCATATTTCGATGGAACCTACTACATGAAAAAAGTGATTGCAATCTTGTTTCTTCATGCATTTACATTTTTCGTGTAGTAGGGTCCATTGAAAGTATGCAACATGGGTACTCCTTAGATGAAAAATTAAATTCCACATCCGACAAGTGCTCACACTCAAAATTTGAGTAAAATCATAGGGAAATAAGTCGAAAATTTACTCCTATTTTATCATTTCCACTATTATTTTATAATATTCCTTATGAGGATAATTTTAGACCTCAAAATTTCTCTATTGAAAGGAGTTGATTGTGCAAGTGCTTTGGAGCAACAAATACACTTGTGAGCAACTCATTTAAAGGATGCAAAAGGACTTGCCAGGTGTCAAGGAAACAAGTGCATGGTTTTCGCACATGGTTTTGGGTGCGATGGTTTTCAGTCCATGGTATTTTGTAGATCCGGTCAAGGGAACTACAATTATGTTCTAATCCAGGGTTAATGGATGCTTCGGCATGTGTAAATATGTATTGTAACACTGAAAGGAATATAATGAAAAATCAATCTGGTAGTCCCGATTTTTGGATCCAGGGGAAAATCTATGTGTATATTTGTTTTATGTGTTATGCTCTCACCGTTGTTTATTTTATGTTTTTAGAATTCATATGCAGGTAATTTCTGTATGGGGTTAAAACCTACAATGGGCTACTTCAACAAGTAAGTTATGTGTTTGTTCCTTTCTATTTCTCATTGGGTATATTATATATCTAATGTTGCAGATTATGAGTCCTAGTTGTATACTATGTATACTAGTTGTACTGGTGATCGAGGGCCATGATCCCTGATACCAGAGCCCCATGATTCTTTTATTGATTGGCTAATAAAATAATCAAGCTTTGGGCTCAATTCACTATGTACTAAGTTCATTTCAATGTTGAATATTTTCATTATGCAAAGTGCTAATAGGTTAAGGGTTTCTAGTGCGTTTGTGAGTGTGATCAGCCTCAGAGAAGTTCTAGGGCCTAAGGAAAATTCAACATGGCATTAGAGCTATGTTGAAGAGTAAGTGGATCAAAGTGTACACAGAAAGAAAAATGTTCCATTGAAGGTTGTGTAGGCTCAGAGGGGGTTTAGCTTCAGAGGGAGACTACGAAGGATTGTCAACTATCCTATGGAAGTTCAAATCTTTAGGTTCAAGAGAGATCAAGAAGTTTCCAGCCATGCAAAAGTAGTCACAGACCATATGAGATCATTCATGGTGGTGTAAGGAAAGCCGTAGATCCCGAGAGGACATGCATGGATAATGCCGGAAATGCCATGTTATATGTGAGGACATTCATGCACCATGCAAGACAAAGCTAGACCTAGTAAAAAGAAGTCATAGCACATATGAGGATGTATATGGCTAAGCAAGGAAATTCATGACTCATGCGAGGACAATCATGAGAATGCAAGGAAATTCATGGAGCTAGAAGCGTGAAGGAAATACCTTCCTCACTAAGAGGGAGTGTTAAATTTTGGGTAGCTCGAAAGGTATTTTCAAGAAAGGATAACCCACCGAAAGGGAGTTTGTTTTGAGATTCACCCAAAAGTGGGGCTTTGGAGCGAAGTAGAGGGTTTGGGACCAAAAGAGAAATCATTATTTATTCTAAAGGGTTAAGAGGCAAAAACCTAGATCTAGAAGTTTTCCTAAGTGACCTAAGGAAAAGTATTTAAAGAGCCTAAGGTGAAGTTCATAACGCACATCGTGTGCAAGAGAGATATAGCCTTCTTATGTTAAGCGTGCCCTAGGAGGGTTGAGTTCTACTCATGAGGCCAAGTTTATCTTTGGAGAAGGTAGTAACCCCTAGATCAATAAGATGAACGAGGGTCTGGAGAAGCTGAGATCTGGTCAAGTTTATTTAGGGCCTGACATTAGCCTAATAACAGATTTATCAAAGATTTCTGAAGGAGGCCGAGTGGTTAGAGATATAGAAGGGCCAAGGGTAGAGCCTAAACACAATCATAACATTCATTCTTGTGATACATCTACCATGCCGAAGGGAGTTGCATACCTCAGGAATTGCAAACTTGAAGAGAAGAGTTTATGGTTTGATTTTCTGATGAAGGTCGAGCTTGATTATAAAAGTAGAGCGATTTTCTATGTGAGGTGTGTGACCTAGAAAGGGTCTGCTTCAAGTTGAGCTTAGGAGGAACAATTACCAAACTCTACCTAGTAGAGGTTTGTCTAGGATAAGAGAAGGTGCCGAAATTCCGTCCCTAACGTAGAGGTCTATTCTGTGCATAAGGAAGAGGGACGAGACCCTGAAAGAGGCCTAAGGTGCCTCTGTCTTGTCTGTTGTGTATAGCCACAAGGTCTGAGGAGGTGCATTGGTTTTTTTTGTGAGGCCAAATTAGCCTCAAATTTTATATAGAGGCAGTGAGTTATCTTAGGGACCGAGAGAAGGCAATGGGGACATATTGGAGGGATGATATAATGAAGGAGAATGATGTTAACTGTGTGTTGATTTTTAGATTGATATATAATGACCTAATAAGGGTTTAGTCACTATGAGAAGCTGATTTAAGAAGGGCTGATTATGTAGTGACATTGAAGAGGCCTAGCTATTGTGAGAAAGGATGATTGAAAGAGCTAATTGTGAAAGTGATTTGGATAATCAAATACATTTGTGAGAATCTGATCTAAAGGAGGCAAAAGAACATTCCAAGTGTCAAGGAAAACAAGTGTAGAAAGAGCTAATCTAGATGGGATACCTCAACAAATAAGCTATGTGTTTGTTCTTGTATATTTCTCATTGGGAAAATTGTAGATCTGATGTTGTAGATTGCAAGGCTTAGTTGTATACTATGTATACTAGCTGTATTGGTGATTGAAGGCCATGATCCCTGGTACAGGAACCTCCTGATTATTTTATTGATTGGTTAAAAATATAATCTAGCTTTAGGCTCAAATCATTATGTACTAAATTGATTTCAATGCTGAAGATTTCCAGTGTGCAAAGTGCTCGTAGGTTGAGGGCTTCTAGTGTGTCTGTGAGCATGATTAGCCTTAGAACAGATCTAGGGCCTAAAGAAAATTCAACATTGTTTAGGGAATCAAAATGGCTCCAAAAATTTGGGACACAAAAATCATAAAAAAACTACAAAAAGACAAAAATCCCTTGAAAACAAAGTAAACTATCAAATGGGAAAATGAGTCCTCCCCTAGCATCAACTTCCTAAAACTAAACTAAAACTCTTTCCACAAAAATTTTCTAGAATCATATGGATGAGATACAACTTCCACTTCCAAAATTGTATATTATTTGCTTCCTTTATCCTTCCAAAAAGAACTAATAGAAAAAACATTCAACTTTTTCCCTAGACTAACTTCAACATTCTCATGGTGTTTTTATGTCTACTTATAGCCCTCATAGTATAACATATAAATCCAAAGCTTTTAATTACCATGTATGAGTCTTGGTAATTATTCTTATCATGGAGGTTATGAACTTTATGAGGTATATGAACCACTCTTCCAAATGCCAGAAATGAGAGGATGATCAACTCTGTTTTAGCACCTAAGAATGAACAACATTCCAAATTTCTACTGAACACTGTAGTCTGAATATGATAAAAATTAAAAAATAATTGAGTATTATCACTATTCAGATTTTAAATACACTCAAATAATAATAGTAGTTGGTTGCACTCCCATCCGTTTGATGTCTTTGTCCATCACTGGTGAGGGCCTCAAGTCCGTCATTGCTCATTTCATCAAGTTGCTAACTTTTCTACAGTTGAGAAAAAATCTATCTGGAGTAATGTAGATCGATTGTGCATCTAGGTCATCTAACATACATAACAAAAATGTTATAGTGATATTATAAAGGAAAAATTTCAATTGTTTCATGGTTGAATTTCATAGTTCCCAGCTGTTGGTAGTCTCACCAAGGCTTTGGCTATAATATTCGATCCAAGCACACCCAATTTTTTACCTTTTTTTCCCATTTGTTATTGTCTGAATGTAGCAATCAATTTTTGTTAAATTTGAACATGAAATAGAGTTTATAAATTTGAAATACCTCTAGTTTAAGAACTTTGTTCATAGATATCTAATCCGGAGTGTTGAAAATCCTTGAAACTAAGCCACTTGTAACTAGATAATATTAAAATAAATATCAAAATTCCCTGATTTTAGTCTATAAGGAGAAATTTTTTTCTCCATTAAATTTGCTTGTTGTTAGAGCGAATGTTTTGCCATGATTATTGTGGGTTTAAAATGAACCCGAAATTTTCCATGGATAATCTTTTGTTCAAGTGTAGATGCACATGCACACTGGTTACATACTTCTAAAGTGTCGTCCACTATTTGGAAACTTCATCATTGATTGTACGACTGGTCGAGAAATTACGAAATCCTCATGATAGGCGATACAAATTAATATATTTTTTAATTCAAACTTCAACTCGTTATGTTTAAAACAAATTTCAAACTCTAACCTTGATTATGTATTATCCATTTGACAACTACTTCAACTCTGATTCTATATAATCCATTTTACATTTTACAGTTTCACCAAAACCATCGTAAACTTCTCTTACTGTCGGTGCACATTCCGTGTAGTATCTTCCTGTCAGTGTAATTCTTCCGTGTGCTGCATATTCCATCGATGTGATTTTTTTGTCGGTTGGGAAAATCATAATATCGATGTTGTCTATAGGCATCAATTTCGCCTTGATTGCCAAAAATTTCCCATCTGTTTTTCAAAAAAATCTAATAGTAGGAGTGCTTGAATTGTGTTTTTATGCTGAAAATTGATTCAGCACTATCAAAACCCTTCGAAGTACCCAAAATCCTGAAGCTATATAGGCTAGAATTTCCATTGTTTTCTCAAAAAAATGACCCCTCCTTAAACTACAGCCATAATATCTTTCAATCTTTAAGTGGGGGCCTATATCCATCCTGTCACCATATCTTCTCTGAAAACTCAAGACAACCTTGCCCCCAATGGGTCCATCATTTCTAAATATTTAAAATAAAATCTCATTTGAGAGCCTTGATAATCATAGTCAAAGTTGATAGCTTCATCTTTATAATTTGTGGCAATTGTCTTTTGTGCTTTGTCTCTGTGGATAACGACTAGTTGTGTAATGTCTATTCTTTCACATTTGACATAGCACACTCTTCACAGATCTTTTGACATATGGCATACTTCAACATTTGCTACAAAATTAAGCGACATAACATATAGCATATCAAGCATAACACATTCACTTTAGTTGATGGTATGAGTTGTCACAATCGCTGTCTGTGGATTATTTAGTACATTTAAAAGCTTCGTCCATGAATAATCTTTTCATCACGTGGAGCAAAGTTCAATTATTTATCGTCGTTCCATTTACTAGCAAAACTAGATTTAAATATCGTCAAAACCAGATTCAAATGTTGTTGATATACGCTCATAGGCTATATGAAGAGGATGGTGGAAGGGGCACATGACACTCTTTATGATGATTAAAATGATGGAAGAAAAGTTTTTACACGAGTCATGAAGGTTCCTATAGACCTTTCATGGTGTGTGGAAGGTTCAATGTATGCACATTATTTATCTATCACAAGGGACCATGATACATTGAGTGGAGACTAGTAAGGGGCCATGAAGGAATTTAATATGCTTAATGTTTATACTTATTTTTGGATTATACATGAATCATGAAGGTGCTTAAGGATTTTTCACGGTGGATGTAAGTTTAATTGTATGCACAAACTGTATCTATCACAAGGGACCATGTTACTTGTGTGACATGGCTTGTGTCACCGAGTTTACTCAATAAATTTGAGTTGGAGGAGTTAGAGTTCAGTTAAGCATGTGTGATTGCTAATTTGTAGCAATCAAGGTTAGTTATTTGAACTTGTTTTGAGTTAAACTAGTTCTAACTGTTGGAGGAACTAGTGGAAGGTCAGTTGTGCAGTGAGACTTCAATATAACTCAGTGATCATGCAATTCACTGATCAATCAACCCTAAATACCTAGTGCATGCAGAGAATTCGAGTTCTACATTCATGGTGGAGATTCCAAGGCAGTGTAACATCAATTGTAGACTAGTCTTGAGTGTAATTGTGTTGCATGTAGTCAGATGTGTTGGGTGTGGAGCTTGATTATCTTCTGTATTCAAATGTCTCAGCCGGATGTATACCCCAGGAAGATTGTACACCCCTCCATGCGGTGGGGGGGTGCGGGGGCAGCGCCCCCGAAGCTAAAAATAGATGTAAAATTGCCTTGTAAAAGTCTAGTAATTTCTAGTCAATCTGGGCCGTTCATTAGGTGGATGATTTTATGTTTAATTTAGGGTTTTTTGCCCTAGAAGGCAACCCCTCACTATATATGATGGAATTGTATTGTGTCTATGTATTTCTATATTCTGAGTGAGGAAAAGAGAGGAGATTGAGAGCGAAGAGGGTGTTACTAGCGGATCTGCTGTAGGTTGTATCTCTTCAGTTTGCTGGATAATATAATAAAAGAAGGATTGGCTGTTTCTCCGTGGATGTAGCCCAAACTGGGTGAACCACGTATATCTGTGTCTCTCTTGTTTTATGCATTTTCTGTGTTTATATTTTTGCAATATTTTATGTGTTCCATTGCTCCGTAATATATAATTTTCTAACAACTGGTATCAGAGCCGAAGGTCTATTTGGCTGATAAACTCGCAGGAGAGAAGGGTTCCTAGTTCGAGTGGGAGCAATGGCGGAAGATGGTAGGTTTAGGGTTGAAAAATTCAACGACCAAAACTACCAGCTATGGAAGATGCAGATGGAAGATTATCTGTATCAGAGAGATCTGTACCTACCATTGAGCAGAAAGACAAAGAAGCCGATGAGTATGACAGACATAGAATGGGATATTCTTGACAGAAAGGCACTTGGAACAATACAGTTGTGCCTAGCGGCATCGGTAGCGTTCAATATTTCAAAGGAAACAACAACATAGGGTTTAATGTCGGCATTTACCAAAATCCAATACTGAAAAACCCTCGGCATCAAATAAATTATTTCTTATGAAGCGTTTATTTAATATGAAGATATCAGAGGGTGGATCTGTTGCTGATCATTTAAATGATTTTAATACAGTTACAAGTCAGTTAAGTTCTCTAGAGGTAGATTTTGTTGATGAAGTTAGGGCTCTGTTATTTTTGTGCTCATTGCTAGAAAGTTGGAATGGTTTAGTTATGGCCATTAGTAACTCTGTCTCTGGATCTAGTACTTTAAAGTTTGATGATGTTGTCGGTGCAATCCTTAGCGAGGAAGTGCAACGGCAAAGCTCCGGTGAGACATCAGGTATTGCTTTGACTACAAAGACTAGGGGAAGAAAAATGGAAAGAGGAAAGAGCCCAGGATATCGTAGTAAGTCAAGAAAAGACAGATCCAAGTCCAGATCGGGGATAGTGTGCTGGAAATTCAGGAAGAAAGGACACCTGAAGAAAGACTGCAAGTCTCGGAAGGGAAAAGAAGAAGACGCGCAACAAGAAACTGATCATGAAGCGAATGTGACAGGTGATGTGTTTCCAGATGCTTTGATTATTTCATTAGAAAATATTATTGATGCCTAGGTGGTAGATTCAGGGGCCTCATTCCATGCCACACCTGATAGGAAAAATTTTCATGATTATGTTCAAGGAGATTTTGGACAGGTTCAATTGGGTGATGATAAAACCTATAAAATCATTGGAATGGGTATAGCTTTCATAAAACAACAGAATGGAAATCAATGGCTATTGAAGGAGGTAAGGCATGTTCCAGATCTGAAGAAAAATCTAATTTCAACAGGGTAGTTGGGAGGTGAAGGTTGCGTAAGTACTTTCACAGATAAAACCTGGAAGGTCACTAAAGGATCCTTGGTAATAGCGAAAGGAGGAAAGGTTGGTACATTGTATTTATGCAATGGTATTTCTAATTCTGTTAATGCTTTAACCTCTACAGGAGAAGATACGGCATTGTGGCATCATAGGCTCGGGCACATGAGTGAGAAGGGGATGCAGATTCTTCCCTCAATAAATTTGTTGCCAGGTTTGAATCATGTTGAGATAAAATTCTATGAGAATTGTGTTTATGGAAAACAGAAGATAGTCAGATTCCTTAGAGGAAAGAAAATAAGAGTGAAAAATTAGAGCTTGTGCATACTGGTGTATGGGGACCTGCTCAGGTATCATCTCTTGGTGGCTCTCGCTATTATGTTACTTTTATTGATGATGCAACCAGAAAAACCTGGATTTATTGTATTCGAAATAAATTTGATGTATTTGATACTTTCAAGAAATGAAAAGCTTTGGTTGAAAATGAGACAGGGAAAAGGTTGAAGTGTCTCAGATCAAATAATGGAGGTGAATATTGCAGCAAAGAGTTTGATAGGTACTGTTCAGAGAATGGAATTCGCAGAGAGAAGACAGTTCCAAGAAAACCACAAGAAAATGGTGTGTCAGAAAGGATGAACAGGACAATCATGGATCGTGCAAGGTGCATGAGATTGCATGCAGGATTGCCTTTACAATTTTGGGCAGAGCTGTAGATACTACTGTTTATCTAATAAACGGAGGGCCTTCAAGTTCCTTGGATGGTGGTATTCCAGAGGAGGCAAGGACAGGTAAAAAGGTAAACTACTCATTTTTAGAGACTTTTGGTTGTGAAGCTTTTGTCCACATTAACAAAGAAAATAGAACAAAGCTTGAGGCAAAATCAAAGAAATGTACCTTTATTGGATATGGAGTTAATGATTTTGGTTATTGCTTATATGATTATGAAAATCACAAAATCATTAGAAGCAGAGATGTAATATTCAATGAAAAGGTCTTGTATAAGAATCAGTTGCAGGAAAAGAAACAAGAAAAAGAAAACAGAGAATACACAGTGCTTGACGATATCATAGGAAAAGTGATGGTCCCTGAAAATCATAATGATCAACAACCAGAACAATAACCACAATAGCAACAAGCACTTCAAACACCTGAAAATGGTGTTAGAAGATCTACCAGGACAAGTAGACCCCCTGAACGATAATATCCTTCATTATATTATGTATTATTGACTGATTCTGGTGAACAAGAATGTTATGAAGAAGTAGTGCAGGTAGAAACTAGGAAGAAGTGGGAGCAAGCCATGAAAGAAGAGATGGATTCCTTAGCACATAACCAGACTTGGGACTTAGTCAGGTTGCTTGCAGGTAAAACAACATTGCAGAATAAATGGGTTTACAGGCTGAAGGAAGAAGATGGAGGAAAACAGAGGTACAAAGCTAGACTTGTAGTGAAGGGGTTTGCACAGAAGAAAGGTATTGATTTTGATGAAATATTTTCTCCTGTTGTTAAAATGACTTCAATCAGAACTATTTTAAGTCTAGTAGCAGTTGAAGATTTGCATCTTGAGCAGTTAGAAGTAAACACAACCTTTCTCCATGGGGATTTGGAGGAAGAGATATATATGCAGCAGCCACAAGGATATGAGGTAAAAGGGAAGGATAAACTAGTGTGCAGGTTGAAGAAGAGCTTGTATGGCTTAAAATAGGCTCCAAGGTAGTGGTATCTAAAATTTGACAGGTTTATGTCTGAACAAGGTTATTCTAGATGTCACTTTGATTATTGTGTTTATCTCAAAAGGCAAAATGATGGCAACTATATTATATTGTTATTGTATGTAGATGATATGCTTGTTGCAGGTTCTAACATGCAAGAAATAAATGTTCTCAAAAGGAAATTGGCAAACACATTTGCAATGAAGGATTTGGGTGCTGCAAAACTAATCCTTGGTATGAGAATAACTAGAGACAAGAAGAATCACAAATTAACATTGTCTCAAACTGAGTACATAGAAAGGGTGTTGAAAAGGTTTAATATGCAGAATGCAAAACCAGTTAGTATACCTTTGGCTAGTCATTTCAAATTAAGTAAGGAGGCGTGTCCCAAGACTTAGGAAGAAATGGCTCATATGTCTAAAGTTCCATATGCATCAGTAGTTGGAAGCTTAATGTATGCAATGGTCTGCACAAGGCTTGATATTGCACATGCAGTGGAAGTTGTAAGCAGGTACATGAACAATCCAGGAAAAGAACATTGGATGGCAGTGAAGTGGATTCTCAAGTATTTGAGAGGTACCACAAATCAAGCATTATGCTTTGGTGGTTCAAACATTGCTCTACAGGGATATGTTGATGCAGATATGGCAGGTGACAGAGATAACAAGAGGAGCACTATAGGATATGTATTTACTGTAGGTGGAACAACTGTCAGTTGGGTTTCAAAAATCCAAAGTGTTGTTGCACTTTCAACAACAGAAGTAGAGTATGTTGCTGCTATAGAGGCTAGTAAAGAAATGATTTGGTTACAAAGGTTTTTGGATGAATTGGGTAAGAAGCAGGAGTTGGGCAGGTTATACAGTGACAGCTAGAGTGCCATACATCTTGCAAAGAACTCTGCATTTCATTCCAAGACTAAACATATACAGCTCAAGTACCATTTCATACGGTCAGCATTGGAAGATGGACAGTTGAAGCTGGAAAAGATACACACTAGCCAGAATCCTGCAGATATGCTAACAAAAGTTGTAACCAGGGAGAAACTAAGAATCTGCTCAGTTTCAATTGGTCTTCAAGTATGATGAAGAAGATGAGAAACAGCTAGGTCCAAAGTGGAGTCATTGTCTAGCAAATGAAGCAGCAATGGAGTTGCTATAATCAGTCTCCAAGTGGGAGATTGTTGGGTGTGGAGCCTGATTATCTTCTGTATTATGTCTCTCGGATGTCGGAAGACTGTACATCCATGCGGGGGTCCGGGGACTTGTCCCCGCCGGGGGATCCCCCCCGGCTGGGGGGTCTGGGGGCCAGCGGTCCCCTGGTAAGGGTTCGGGGGTAGCGCCCTCGAAGCTAAAAATAGATGTAAAATTGCCTTGTAAAAGTCTAGTAATTTCTAGTCAATCTGGGCCGTTCATTAGGCGGATGATCTGACGGTAGAAGTTATGTTTAATTTAGGGTTTTTTGCCCTAGAAGGCAAACCCTCACTATATATGAGGGAATTGTATTGTGTCTATGTATATCTAGATTCTGAGTGAGGAAGAGAGAGGAGATTGAGAGCGAAGAGGGTGTTACAGCGGATCTGCTGTAGATTGTATCTCTTCAGTTTGCTGGATAATATAATAAAAGAAAAACTGGCTATTTCTCCATGGATGTAGCCCAAACTGGGTGAACCACGTATATCTATGTCTCTCTTGTTTTATGCATTTTCTGTGTTTATATTTATGCAATATTTTATGTGTTCCATTGCTCCGTAATATATAATTTTCTAACAAGATGACCAACCTTGGGAATTACGCAATCAATTTGATAAATAATAGGGATCTAATTTCTTAAGGAAGTGGAAAAGGAAATAGGGACTCGAGGAGAGGCAAAAATTGACTAAGTCCGGGTCAGAGCTTCTTAGTGAGCAAAGAGATAGGTTATCCACTTGTGGGTTAAGCTCAGATTGAGCTAGCAATTGCAATACATCTCTATTCATCAAATTAATGCAAGCAAGCATAAGGGTTTTTAGCATATTTCCCTTCCCTTGGAAAAATACTATGTGCATGTGTGTTATTTCTCATCGCATGTTTGTGATTGATGTTCTAAATTGTGAATTGAATTCCATAAAGCAATAAAGTAGGTTTGTGTCTTGTGATTTGGATTAGAACTTCATGAGAAATTGCAAATATACACCATAATTTCTACATGGTATCAACACAAGATTCACATTAGAACAAATTTTGAGGTTGTTTTTCAAGAGTTTCAAATTTTTAGTTTAGTGGTGTAGGATCTCTTCAGAGTTGGGAAGATGAACTTCAACGGGTTGAGATTAGAGTATGCCTTGGAAGGTAACTCAAATTTCATTGCATGGAAGGATCACATGGAGGTGGTGCTTGATGATAATGGCTTGCTAGAATACATCAAGAGAGATGTTGCAAAACCAACGGAATTTGATGCACAAAACCTAACCAAGTGCAAGAAAGATGTAGCCAAGGCGAGGAGAATAATCCTTGAGGGAGTGCAAGATCACATTGTCACAAATCTCCATGGAAAGAAACTCATTATTCAATGTGGGAGACACTGACAGATATGTTCCAAAATAAAAATGACCATAGGAAACTAGCGCTCAAGGACAAACTTTGAAATATCAAGATGTAGAAGAATGATACTATTCAGTAGTATTTGAGCAGGTTCACACAAGTTCGTGATGAGCTTGAAAGAGTTGGTGTTACTATTTTAGATGATGAATTGGTAATACTATCCATTATAGACCTTCCCAAGAGTTGGCATAACTACCAATATTTGGTTAACAACAGGGAGAAACTACCAAATTGGGAACAATTATAATCCAATTTAGTAGAGGAGGAAATAAGGCAGAATACCAAAGATGGAACTTCATCCAAGGGCGAGGATGAAGAAAAATTTGTATTGGTTGGAAATGGAAAGAAGGGAAAGGGAAGAAATATCAAACCAAACCAAAATCCAGCAAAGGGGGCAAGAAGAAATATTTGTCCAAAATTAAATGCTTCAACTGTCATGAATTCGGGAACTATGCCACGAAGTGTCCAGAAAAAAAGTCAAGAAGGAAGAACTCAAGAGGAACAATAGGTGAAGCTTTGGCTTCACAGTTCGAGCTTCACTTAACCCTTATTTCATGCATGACTAGAAAAATGATTGGGAGCATGTGGTACTTGGACTCTGGTACCTCATTCCACATGACAGGGTGTAGATAATTTTTCAGTGACCTGGAGGAGAAAGATATCCAGATGCACATCAAGTTGGGGAATGAAAAAAGGAATAATGCGATCGGGATTGGTATAGTCACCTTTCAGAGGGAGTCATGCTCCCCTCTCAGACTCAATGATGTCATGTTTGTTCCAGACCTAAAGAAGAATCTCATCTCTGTTGAAGTTTTGGAAGACTGTGGTTATGATGTGATCTTCAGTAAAGGGAAATCATTCCTGAGATACATAGCCATGGGACAGGTGAAGTAGACTGGGGTTCATTTGAAGAACCTATATAAGTTATTTGTGGAATATTGTGCTACATTAAGCATTAAGGTGGAGAAAGTGCATAGTCGCGATGTCAGTGAACTTTAGCACAAAATACTTTTCCATTTGCATCATGGTGCCTTGAATATTATGCAGCAAATAACCACTGGCCTCCCCAAAGGAGCACTTGAGCAACATGATGTATTTTGGGGAAGTATGCAAAATCCACATTCCATGATCGGGACAACAAAGCACATGCAATCTTGGAAAAGATCCACTCTGATGTCTTTGGATCTTTCTCAACAACCTCTATTTCCAGACAAACATATTTTGTCATTTTTATTGATGACTTCTTAAGGGATTGCTAGATCTTCTTCATGCAGAAGAAAGATGAGACATTCTCCAAGTTTGTAGAATTCAAGGCACTGGTTGAGAAAGAAACCGACAAGAAGGTGAAGGTTCTTAGGAGTGATAATGGAGGTGAGTATGTTTCGAATGAATTCAAAATTTTTTGTGTGGAAGAAGGCATTTGAAGAGATTTAACAACACCCCAAAACCCACAACAAAATGGGGTAGCTGAGAGAAAGAACTATAACATTGTGGGAGCTGTGAGAGCTATGCTACATGACCAAGGCCTACCTCTACATTGTGGGTTGAGGCATGCAACACAACAATCTACTTGCAGAAACAGAGTCCTCATTGGATTCTTGGTAGGATATGTACATTGAGAAACCAAAAGGTTTGACATATTTGATCGAGAGACTCACGTGTGAAGACTCAAGCGAGTATTGTACGGTCTCAAACAACCACCCTATGCTTGGTACATGAAGATCAACAATTATCTCACTAGTTTGGGCCTCAACAAAAGTGAAGCAGATGAAAACATCTATCATATCTTGGTAGAAGGTAAATTTCTTATTATTGTGTTATATGTTGATGATTTAATTTTAATTGGTGATGACCAGATGATCTGATATTGCAAGGAGGACTTTGTAAGGGAATTTGAAATGAAGGACATGGGTCTCATGCACTACTTCCTCAGGTTGGAAGTATGGCAAGGCGATGAGGAACTATTTGTGTCTCAAGGAAAGTATGAAATTGAAATACTACATAGATTTTGCATGGAGAGTTGTAAAATCATGGAGACACCTCTATCAACCAATTGGAGGAAAGAGACTGCCACTTTAGGTGAAGAGGTGGATGCCACCATTTATCGATAGTTAGTGGGTCCACTGATGTATCTTGTGAACACACGACCATATATATGCTATGCAATCAACCAACTGATCCAGGCAATGGTTAGGGCAACCAAATTATTTTGGAAGGAAACTAAGCATGTTTTATGGTACCTCATAGGCACTAACTAGTTTGGACTATTGTACAAATGCATAGAGGGAGTGAAGCTGTGTGGATTAAAAGATGTAGATTGGGCAGGGAGTCCATCCGACCGAAAGAGTACATCAAGTGGAATTTTCAGTGTTGGGATGACAATGGTTGCCTGGTACAATACGAAATAAGTATCCCCGACGCTCATCTCGGTAGAAGAAAAATACATGGCTGCAAGTCAAGCAACATGTGAGGCGATCTATATGAGAAAGATACTTGTAGGAAAGTATGTTCAGATGATGGATCCAACTATGATCTACTATGATATTTAGAGTTGCATCAAGCTCTCTGAGAATCTTGTATTTCATGATTGATCCAAGCATATAGATATTCAGTATCAACATTTACAGGACTGTGTACAGAGGTGGATAATGTTGCTACAATACATTCCAATAAAGGAGCAAGACGCTAACATTTTGACAAAGGCCTTGTCAAGAGGGAAGTTTGAGTTCCACAGGTGTAGGATAGGTATGGTTGATAATCCTTTTATTTCTGAGAGGAAGTGTTGATAAATGTAGCAAGAAATTATCAATTTGATTTTGCCTTGATTAAATTGAGAAAATTCGAATTTCCACATTAGCGGATAGCTTGGATGCAGCTAACTTGTGTGACATGGCTTGTGTCACCCAATTTAATTAGTAGATTAGATTTGGAGGAGTTAGATTTCAGTTAAGCATGCATGATTGCTAAACTATAGTAATCAAGGTTAGTTATTTCAAGTTGTTTTCAATTAAACTAGTTCTAACTATTGGAGGAACTAGTGGAAGGTCAATTGTGCAATGAGACTTCAATCTAACTTAGTGATCATCTAGTTAATGATCAATCCACCCAAAATAGCTAGTGCATGAAGAGAATTCGAGTTCCCTAGTTGTGGTGGAGATTCCAAGGGAGTGTAACATTAGTTATAGACTAGTCTTGAGTGTACAAGTGTTGCATGCAGTCACATGATCAACCTTGGGAATTGTGCAATCAATTTGAGGATTTTCCTAAATAATAGGGGCCAAATTTCTCAAGGAATTACCCAAGGAAATAGGGGCTCAAGCAGAGGCATAAATTAACTAAGTCTGGGTTAGAGCTTCTCAATGAGCAGAGAGATAGGTTATTCACTTGCAAGTTGAGCTAAAATTGAGCTAGCAATTTTAATATATCTCTATTCATCAGATTAATGCAAGCAGGATAGGGGTTTTTAGAAGATTTCTTTCCCTTGGAAAAATAATATGTGCATGTGTGTTATTTCTCATTAAAAATTTGTCATTGATGTTCTAAATTATGAATTGAATTCCATAGAGCAATATAGTAGGTTTGTGTAAGAAAGAAATGCCGATATGCAAGTGTAGTTGCATAGATTCTGAATGTAAGTGTAAGTAGTAATTGTATTAATGAATAAAAACTGAATGGATGATTTACATTCCCTTGGATGGTGTGCCTAAATAGGCCTTGAATGGTCACAAGGGTTTGATTGGTCATGACTTTTGACTTTTCATTACATAACTAATTTCTATTAATGTTAATTAATTAATTAATTATTTAATTATATATATATATATATATATATATATATATATATTATATATTTTATTTATAAAATATTTATTCATAACATTACCACTCCCTTCAAAGATGCATAACAAGAAGGAATTTATCTAGTTGAACATGTAGCTATGGAATGTCATCTTTACTTTGACTTTGTTTGTGCTGGGGAAGTCCTCATGCGTATTTGTACCTTCCTTGAAGTTGGAAGCCTTAACACCATAATTTATAATGTTGTTCTGGCCAGTTAAAGTCTATGAATTGTTCTTCAAGGTTTGTAGTATAGCTTCCTAGTTCTATTAACCATTCTGCACCTAGAACTATATCCATTTCTTCAAGTGGTAGGGAAAATAATTTTTTCTGTAGCTCTAGTTATTGTATTTGAATTGAAACCTTATGACATTCTCCTATCTCTTTGAACCTTTGCCTAGTAGTGAAAGTCATGGTCAAATCCTTGATTTGGCATACACAAAGATCAAGTTGTTTAGCAAGATCAATGTTTGTACAATTATGAGTGCTACCAAAATCTATGAGTATATTGAAATTTCTGCCTCTTATGATCCCCTTAAGCTTAAGGGTTTTAGGTTGTAACCTTCTTGTCATGTTTCTTAGTGGTGTTGTAAGCTTAGTGTTATTTCTTTTTGAAGATTGGTTTCTCTGTTTTCGAAGGTGTGGTGGAGCGTATTTTACAGTTGCTTGTTGTTTTTTGATCTTTTAGAAAATTAATTCCTTTGTCTTGAGTTTGTTGGACACATGCGATTGCAGCTAACGAGGGTTTCTCAGGATATGAATCTTAATTATGTGTGATAACGATTTGTTTGTGAGGTTCTTGTACTTCAACTTGCCTTCTATCTACTATTTTATAATAGCATAAGGACATGTCTTCACATTTATGTCCTGGTGTCCAATTTTCTCCACACTTGTGACAATTATTTTTCTTTTTTATCCTTCTTTCTGACTCATTACTTGAGCTATTGGCTCTTTCTCAACTTCATAAGTATATAATTTCTTGTTAAGGCATCTATGTCCTGATGTCCATTTGTCTCCACAATATCTACATTTGTTTGACTCCTTTTTACTTGAGTATTGTTGTTGGTCTTCGTCTTCCTTGAATGATGACATTTTGAACTTATGTTTTTGTTCAATAATTTTTGTTACATGTCTGGCTTCTTCAATAGTTTTGGGCTTGTACAACTTCAATTTTGCATGGATATACTCTTTAAGTCCACATCTATACATTTTAAGTAGTTGTTCATCAGTAAATACTCTTTGCCTTGTAGCTAATACTTCCCATTCGTGGGTGTATTCACTTACAGACCCTTTTTTCTTGAGATGATTTTTTTCATAAACATCATCTTCTTCTTCGTTATAAAACCTTTTTAGAAAAACATCCACAAAGTTTTACCAGAGAAATGAACAAGCTTCACATTTTCTAGACCACCATAAGAACCAATCATATGCCTCAGCTTCCAAATTGTTGATTGCTGTCATGATTTTCTCTCTTTCACCTATTTGCGGGTTCAATTAAAAAATGGATTCCCTTTTATTAACCCACATAATAACACCTCTATGGTCTTTTCCATCATATTTTGGGATCTCCTTCTTATTTCATTAATAGTCTTTTTCTAGGAATTTTGTATAATACTGACTACCTGAGAAGTGTATTTGCGACATTTGCAGAATTTCATGTTGCGTTTGCAGAATTTCATGATTTGGAAAATCTTCACTTCCTGAAGTTTTAGGACTTTGTTTTGGTTTCTCAGTAATTGAATGATTAAAAAATGAATTAGCCCTTCCCATTAACTGGTTTTGCATTCCTAGCAACATTATCTCAATGTTATCTATTTTTTAAATATCGATAACTAATTCTTCTTGAGTTACAATTATCTTATTTTGACCTTCTCCTAACTATGCCTACTTCTTTTCAACATTGTCAAGGAAAATTCGTACTTTATTGAGTTCTTGATATTTTTTTGAATTGGATTCGTCATTGTTCCCCATTTTCTTTCTCTTTTTCTTGGTGGAACCAATATTTTTTTTAAATAATAATAATTATAACTTTTTGTTTTTGTTTTTTAATTAAATAATTATAACTTTATAGTTATAATTATTAATTATATAACAATTATAACTATTATATAATTATATTTATTTATAAGTTATACAATTTTATTACTTTTTTTTTAATAATTGGTAATACGTTATCACTTATGTAATGTTCGACTGTTGTATTAGGTGGAGCCACAGATGTGACTTCTGGAGAATGTGATGGCTAACCATGATGACTTTAGGGTGACTGTTGAAATTATGATCGGTCATGTACACAAACACAATATACTAGGGAAATGGACGCGGTCGGGGAGGGACGATGGGGACAGGTTGACTGACATAGTCATGATGGTTGAGAAGGGTTTCGATTAAGGACCTCTATTAGAAGAATAATGGATCAATTTGATACTAGCAGACATGGCTTGGTTGATCCGGGTACATGGATATGCTTGACTTACACAGGCTCAGTCGGGAGATGTGTGGCCAATACATGGAGGAACAGTGAACGTGGGTTACGACAACGAAGATGGGCAAGGGTACAGGGTTGTAGATTGTCAGAGCAGGAGAAATGATAGTCGAATGAATTTTTGGTTTCACACAACAGTGGAAAAAATGGAAGAAATAGAAATGGAGAATAAATGGGGGGTGTGACATAGTCGAACATGATGAATTTTTTATTGGAGAACACTACGGTATAGACACTGTACGAATTGACAGACGGAGGATGTGGAAATTTCTCTATGCCATTGTAAGAAAGAAATGCCAATATGCAAGTGTAGTTGCGTAGATTTTGAATGTAAGTGTAAGTAGTAATTGTCTTAATGAATAAAAATTGAATGGATGATTTACATTCCCTCAGACTGTGCTTAAATAGGCTTTGACTGGTCATTAGGGTTTGATTGGTCATGTGTTTTGAATTTTCATTGCATAACTAATTTCTATTAATGCTAATTAATTAATTATTATTATATTAGTTTTTATAAATTATTTATTTATAACAATTTGTGTCTTGTGATTTTGATTAAAACTTCATGAGCAGTTGCAAATATACACTATAATTTTTACACATCAAGGGATTTAACACATTTAATGGTTTGTAGTTATCTTTATCAATTTTTTATTGGTTGTCAAATTAAATTGTGAAAATTGTTGTTGTTTTTCTTCCATTGAACTAACAAGCCACTTAGTATAGTAAGTGGAAGGACCACCTTCAACAATAATGAGATGAGTGGGCCAACTCATATCACTCTCTAAGAACTTTCACATTGGAAAATTGTGTCTATGGGTTGAAGGGTAAGTTGCATAGATGGAGGAGGAGTTTATTTAATAATAGATGAGTACACCTATGTGTGTGGCTGATAGGGGGTAGAGATGAGCATATTCATGTGTGTGAATTAGTCTAAATGACAGATGAAGGTCGTGGGAGGTGAATAGAGAATGGTTGAATAGGGAGGAAGAATAGGGCATGTGAAGAGCTATTTCTAGTAAAAAAGTCATTGAAAATCCCTACATTAGATCCCAAAAACACGTGGGGAAGCCCCCTAAATTCACTAAACATGTACTATGAATTAGAGCCTCATTGGGATGCATGATAAGAACAAGGAATATGAGCCATTGAGGGAATAATGTAAGAGTAAAGGGGCTTACATGTGTTATGAAAGCTAGTAGAAGGTTTCATAGAAGACATGGAAACTTTACACTCAATGAGGAAGATATTTTACTATTGAAAGCATACATACGAGGGGTGGCGATTTCACATAATACTAGATAATGCTTGATTTTTCCCTTATGGTATCATGATCAAGCTAGGGGATGACCAAATTTAAAAAGACAAAGTGCATCTATGCCTAAGGTTGGTTGGAAAATCACTCAATCCACTGGCTAGAGTAATCAGTTTAATTAGATAACTCATCTTCTCTTTGTTACTAGTTGGTAAAAGGTATATGCTTGTGATTAGATAATATATATGTATGACTAAATTTTATTTCACACGACTATAAAAAAGGTTATGGATAAGGTTAGAGTCCTATAGGCTTGATTTCCTACACTTAGAGTTAAGCTCACAAAACTTACATTCATATTGTTATGTTGTCCCAAAATGATGTTTTGGAAGTGATTACGTCAACCCTGTTTAAGAAATTGCCTGGGATATGGAGAAATTGATTGATGTTTAATCTCCGTGGACTATAAACTATCATTATTTCTTATATTTCCTTAAGAAGTAAGCTTCAATCAAGTTCATTTTACAAAATTATACATCCCATAAAAATCATGCTGTAAGACAATTTTATAAGGTGATCTTTCGTTTGGTTTAAGGCCAACATTTATAGTAGTTAATTAAAAAATTGATATGCTACTTGGTTGGAGAGGCTTGATTGACAACTACAAAGTAAGCATGATTGAGATCATTAGGTCATAAGCTTAAGTGATGAAGATTATAGTTGAACATCAAGGCATAAGTGAGTAGGTTTAACTTAGTATAAAGATCAACCTTAAAAAGAACTTAAGTTTAAGGGCTTTAGACATGAAGGTTTAAGTTTGATTACCATCATAAGTGGAATTTTAGAATTAAAGAAAAAATTATATTTATATCTTTGACACAACATTATTTAGCTAAGACTAAATGTTTGTTTTTCCCATGTATAGAGTCCTGATTGTGTATAGGCTTATTATTGAATTTTTTTATCATTTTGTAGGTTAGAGTTTAGTCCCATAGGTGGAACAATCAAGTTACAACTAAGGCTAATATTAGCCTTGAATGACAATTCAACAATAATATTATGGTGTGGATGTCTTCTAGCAATCTTGTACGAGAAATGAAGTATTGCAAGCATAACTATTTTACAATATAGAAAGTGACCTCATGACAATGATTGCATGATAAATTAATTTATTTTGGTAAAATTTAGGTAGTTATAAGCCTCTCTTATGATTTCTCCTTTGGTTTAATATTAAACTACAAAATGCTTTTTGGACACTATAATTGATAGGGATATTTGTTCCTTGTATGTGAAAATTATGTGTTATCACAAAGATTGTTATGAAGAGTCCATAACTCTCATTCAATGTCCTTGCTTAAATTAAATAAAGAGGAGCATGCATGAAGTCTAGTTTTTCACATTTTGCATGATGCATGGATAGAAGAAGAATTCCTATTAATTTCATGGATGCATGTGTATTCTTCTGGATCATCCCTTTGAATGGATTAATGAACTTAAAACATACAGAATACCATCTCCATATTTTAGTGATAAAGAGGATAAAGTGGCAAGGAAGTAAGGTCGTAGATGATGAATGCCTTAGGCTGATAAAAATCTATGTTTTATAATAAATATTGAGTCATGGGAATAGTGGAATATAACAAAATTCCCAAGTATAGATAGGAGCATGAAATTGTTAAGGTGTTATGAAGTTGGTAGTTGGTTGCAGTTTGAATTTCATATTTACAATAGTTGAAGATTTTTATTGTAGATTCAAACTACAAATTGTGATATGTTAAAACAATTGACTCGAATCTACTCTACTCATCAGCAGAAACAAAAATTGATCGATGAAAACACAAAGCACAAAAGGAAGAATTTCAATCACACATAACACAATAATTTTCTGGGGAAAGCCAAAGATAAAATCCCATGCTATCTATATATTTCATTAACCAGAATATCTGAGAAGAAAATATAATGCTTGTTCAACCTGAAGAATCTCTGCACAAGTACAATCTATCTCACAGCTTCACAAACTAGCTCAAGTCAATACTTAGGCAAATATGCCGCCTGCCAAACCCCTAATTCCTTGCATTGTTCCCTTTGCAATTATCCCATATTTAGTTGGGAAATTCCTCACTAATAATTGCACAATCCTTCCATAGGCCTTCCTCTGATTGCATGCATCATTTATTGGTTTTACAAGTGATAGTGCACTATCCCTAAACTCTAATCTAAACTAGGTCTTCCTATGAACTGACATGCATAAGTTATTTATGAGTGAATTATCAGTTATCTGATTGATCACTGTATGTGAATTAAATCCAATTTAATTCGCTAGACCTATCACTAGTTCCTCCAACAGTTAGAACTAGTTTAACTGAATTTAACTCAGTTAAATTGAATTAAATAACTACAACTAAATAATGACTCAACCTGGGCCCCTAAAATTTAGGGATCACTCTACATGACTCTAGATAGACTCCCAACTCAAATTTACTGAGCCAACCAAGTCAAATTAGCTTAGTTAACTGTTACAAGTTGCTATGAGAATAGAATTACAATTTAATTCCTAATTTAATTCAAGGACAAATGAAATTAGGATTTTCTTGCTTCCATTTTTAACACCCCCTCTCAACAAGAAAGGGATTATCCTGCCTCTGTGACACTCAAATTTTCTTCTCTACAATGCCTTTGTCAAAATATCTATATCCTGCTCCTCTGTAGGAATGTACTTGAGCAACATGATTCTCCTCTTCACACAATCTCATAGATAGTGATATCGAATGTCAATATGCTTGGAACGATCATGAAAAAATGGATTCTCAGAGATTTTGAAACAACTTTGATTGTCACAGTAAATCACTGTTGGATCCATCTGATGACCAAACAACCCAAAGGATCTTCCTCATCCAGATAGCCTCACAAGCTCCTTGACTAACAACCATGTACTCTGCTTCTGCTGAACTGAGTGCAACTGATATCTGCTTCCTTCTATACCAAGAAATTGGTGCTGACCTAACACTGAAGATTCCCCATGATGTGCTCTTCCTGTCGAATGGAATCCCTGCCTAATCCGCATCTGTGAAGCCTTGAAGCTTCACTCCCTTTGTTTGTCTATACCAAAGACCAAACTGAGTGGTTCCTTTGAGGTATCTCAACACATTTTTGGCTGCCTTCCAATACAATTTGGTTGGCTTAACCATGGTTTGACTAAGTTTGTTAACTGCAAAACACATGTCTGGTCGTGTGTTCACGAAATACATAAGTGAACCCACAAGCTATCTATAAATAGCAGCCTCCACTACTTCACCTGAAGTAGCATCATCCTTCTTCCAGTTACCTACTAGAGGAGTTTCCATGGGTTTACCGCTCTCCATGTGGAACTTCTTCAGTATCTCGTTAGCATACTTTCCATGATAGATAAACAGTTCCTCATATCCTTGCCATACCTCCATATTAAGAGAGTAATGCATAAGCCCCAGGTCCTTCATCTCGAACTCTCTTGCAAGGTCCTCTTTGCAAGATTTGATGAGCTTCTCATCACCTGTCAGAATCAAATCTTTGACATATAATACTATAATCAACAATTTACCTTCAACCAGAATATGGTAAAGGCTTACATCTACTTCACTTTTGGTGAAGTCCAACCCAGTGAAATGACTGACAATCCTGGTGTACCAAGCACGGGGTGCTTATTTCAGTCCATACAATGCTCGCTTGAGTCTGCACACATGCGACTCTCTATTGAAGGTCTCAAATCATTCCATCTGCTCAATATACATCTCTTCCTTAATCATGCCGTTGAGGAATGCTGTTTTTCAATCCATATGATGCATCTTCCATCCCATCTACGTTGACAGTGCTAAAATATATTTGATTGATGAGTACCTTTCTACAGGAGCAAAGGTCTCATCGTAATCAATTCCCTCCACATGAGAGAACCCTCTGGCTACAAATATCGCCTTGTGTTTCTCCACACTCCCATATGCTGCTTGGTTTACCTTGTAAAGCCATCTGGAACTCACCATTGACTTGTCTGCTGGTCTTGGGACCACCTCCCAAACACTGTTTCAGATAATGGAATCATACTCCTTAACCATGGTATCAAACCACACTGGTTGATGCAGTGATTCCTTGAATTAGGATGGCTCAATCTCTACACTCTCACTCATCAGAGCCATGTAGCTAGTGTATCGCTTTGGTGACCTCCTCTTCTTGCGCTATGATGTGGGTTCTTCGACATTCTCTCTGGCATCATGCAATAATATGTCAACCTCTCTAGTGTGCTTTCTCCCATCTCTAGAAGTCTCTGCATGAGTGGGTGTTTCCACTCTCCGCTCCTCTACATGTGGCTACTCTACATCATCCTGAGGTTCCTCCTTTAGAAATAAAAGCTCCTCATCTACATGTCATTGAAGCTCCCTCTCAAGGGAACATCTCATGGGATTCTCTTCATCAAAATTCACATCTCTATGATCCACTATCATCATGTTGGATGGCAGGTGCACCCGATAATTTTGAGGTGTATCAGCGTACCCCAAAAATATTCCCAGCTCAGCTGTTGGCTCTAGCTTTTTCCATGCATCCTTGGTAACATGATAGTAGACTGATGAACCAAAGATCCTAAAGTATGCCAATTTCATTTCTTACTTGAAAAATATTCTTCTAGTGTAATCATCTCGAGAATTCGATGAGGGCTTGTGTTATGGAAATAAACAACTATGTTCCATGCTTCAACCCACAAGTGCGATGGTAGGACTTGATCATGTAACATTTCCCATGCCACTCCCACAATACTTCTGTTCTTCCTTTTAGCCACCCCATTCTTTTGTGGGTCATGACGTGCTATCAAATCCCTTATAATGCCTTCTTTTACAAAGAAGTTATTGAATTAATTCGACCCATATTCTCCACTATTATCGCTTCTGAGAGCTTTAATTTTCTGCAAGCATCTTTCTCGGCAAGTGCTTTAAATTCACAAAATTTAGCAAACGTCTGATCTTTCTTCTGCATGAATAAAATCTAGCACTTACGAGAAAAATCATCAACAAATATTACATAATACCTGTCAGATGCTGTTGAGAATGCTCCACACACATCTGAGTGAACTCGATCAAGGATCGCTTGCACTCGACTATCTTTATCATGAAAGGAAAATTTGGTGTACTTCCCCAATATACACCTTTTTCATGTGTTTCTGTGCTCTATTCCCTCATGTATAAAAAAGTATTCCCTCACGTATAAAAAAGCATCGATGACTTGGTCAATGAATGGTGTTGATATATTATCCTTGGGACATGCTCGATTCAAATCCCAAAAGTTAGTGTAAATGTTAATGATTCTATGATTTTTCATAATAGGAATAAGATTAGATGTTGATGAAGTATACAAAATGTGATAAATAAAACCACATTGGTGAAGCTTGTCAATTTTATTTTTGATTACTATTTCCTTAGAGAGGTGACATGTTCACTACTTCTGTTGAATTGTGTAGTATCAGGCCCTGTGTCGATTCGATTTTCTATAATGGTAGGGTTGAGGTTAGGAATATTTACATAGGACTAGGAAAAAATGTTATAAAATTGTTGAAACAAAGATCCATATTGAAGGAATTCCTTTTGGGAACATGTGATTTCGATAAGAATGTCTTTAGTGACCTTGGATTTTATGGATATGTACACTTTGATTGTGGAATATATATTCATACCATGTTGTACCTTCTTTGAAGCCATCAAGGGATAGTATATTGGGCTTTTAAACCAATCTATGTGATGGGCCCCGTAATTGTTTATTTTGTTAGGCCAATTTGATTATTTATAGACACTTAAAACATTTATTTGACCCCCTTACTTGCACATCATAAATTTAATTCGTAGTATTAATGGGTCCTTAGGAATTTGGTTTATCCTTACTTATTATGTGCCTAATATTATTTATTTTTGTAGAATATTGGGTAGATTATGAGGATTTGGAGGATGAGATAATCTAGGGACTTTCTCCCTGTTACAGGAGGACCAAGATTGGATAATAAATGAACAAGATATTATGAAATTATTTCACAAATTTTGGAGCTCTAGTGATTAAGAACATCTAGGAAGGTGTTCCCTGCCATTTAATGAACATTCATAGTGTTGGGAACTAGATCCACTTTTTGAGGGAAAAAATGTCTCCTTTCAAGGATAATTCTTCCTCATCACTTTGTATAAGTACCAATTCGAATTTTCTTCTAGGGGCATGTATTTCTTAGTCTTCTTGTGGAAACAACTTCTTGTTTAATAACTCCACTTTCATTTCTAGCATGAATGTACTAGGATTGATTTAAATAATAAAGTTTGGTGCCATTTTTAGATTCTAAAGCTTGGTTTCCTTCATAGAAATCTGATTTTTCTTGGGCTTGGCCATCACAGGAGCCTCAGATCCCTCTTGTACAATTTATTTATTTCCTTTGAATGTCTTTTTCACTTGCATCTCTTATTTTTTCATTTACTATTCATGCTTCTTTTGTTGTAGGTCATATTGGTTAAATGATTGAAGTGAATTGTTTTTCAGGTTATTTACAAAGTCACAAGCATGATGAAACCTTAGAAAAAATTTTAAAAGTCATATTCATCATTGAGCTACTTGGATTGGTTTACTAGTTCACAAATCTAGAATTTCTAGAAGTCCCTTGTAGCAAAATAGTAGTAATTTTCTATTATTTTTTAGAACGTGTTAATGAGATTCATTTGAGTTGATTCCACTTGTATTGGGTCATAAAAAAATTCAAGTTAATAACAAAATTTACCCCATATAATTTTCACTTGATTAGGTTAGGCATTTGGTAGGTTAACTAGCTCACTAGTTCTTGAATTTCTGGTTTTTAGAGTAGTAATTTTCTGCTATTTTTTAGCACGTGTTAATAAGGGTATTTTGGAGTGATTCCACTTGGAACAAGAGAAAGTAGGACATCCTACTTAATATATATATATATATATATATATTTATATATATATATATATATATTTTATATATATATATATATATATATATATATTTATATACTTATATATTTTCCATCTCATTTTCATTTGATTTACTTTGGAATTCGGCAAGTTATCTCACTCCTATAGCTAAACAGGGCCTCTTGTATCACCTAATGTAGTAGTCTTGTAGCACTTTTGCAGCACGTGTAAAATTGACCATATTTGCTCCAAAATCTTGGTTTTTTCCCCTTAGGCTTGAATAATGATCCCTAGGCTATAAATCCATGATTGAGGAAGACCAAAGGCCACTTGGGGTTTTATTTTTTATCCCTGCAACACATATCAACAATTTGGGTTAATGGACAAATTTATGAATTGGGTAGGACAATCATGATTTCATTGATTGCCACATGAAGTATCTAATGGACTCTGTCAATGGATCTAGTCGCTGTGGAACACATCGATTGCTTACATTATATTTCCTTCATGCATGTTAGATTAGTTTACTTTCTTTATTCTTAAGCTGGGGTTTCTATTTCAAGCACTATTATTTTCATTCCATAGACTGGGTTTCCTTTTCAATCCAACTTTTACATTCTGCAATGAGGCTAGTGTTTGATTTCATGATATTCAGTTCATTGCATCAGATCAGTGAAAGAATAACACATTGCATGATGCACATATAGTGCTGACACCTTTTAAGTTTGTACGAACCACAGGTTGATAAATTAAGTTGGTAGCCTTGGGAGTTGCAACATTCTTGTTGAAATACTGAGGCTCATCACTTTTTGGCACCGTTTCCAGGGAAGTGTCAAAGCATGCATTGTTTTCTTCCCTAGTTGATTCATTTATTTTACTTTATGTAAAAACACACAAAAATTGCATTAGGCATATTTCATTTCCGAAAATTGCATTGCATTAGCATTCTTATTCAATTTTTTTATAAAAACATAAAAAAAAATTACTTCTCCAACACCAAACCCCCCCATTTGATCACGTGGTGCAGTAAGAACCACATTACCATCCACTTTTGTAGTTAAAATATGAAGAGGTGGCAGAGAAGGTAGAAGAAATTGATGGAGATGATGACAATGAGGAAGATACTCTTGGATTTCCCATTCAAGACACTGATATCAATGTTCATATGAAGAGCATCCCTCCATATTTCCTTTTTAACTTCCATGGTATGAGGTCAGAGGATTCAAAAACATTTCTCTTTGAATTTTAAATCCTTTGTAGATATTATGGTTACTTACTAAACACTCAAAAAATTGAGATTGTTTTGGGCAACATTGAAGGATAGTGCTGTTAAATGGTTCAAGAATTTAGAGACTAATTCAATAATATCATGGAATGATATGCAAAAGATATTTCTAGAAAAATATAAGATCATGATCTTAAAGAATAAATATTTAGAATGACTCAAAAAGAAGATGAGAGCCTTGAGGGTCTAATAGAGAGATTCATGTATAATGTTAAGAGGGAAAAAACAAATAAATTTGGATTTGACACATGAAAAACCCTCTTACCCAGAAAAATTAGGGATGAGTTGGATTTATCTCCTTGATCTCATGAGTAGAGGTGATGTATATCAATTATCATTTAACAAAATTTGTGAAATATGCTAGTGGATATTAAGAGGAAGGGAAAGAGTAAATAAACCAACATCAAGATTGGTAAGTCAAGCTGAACTTGGAAATTTGCTTGATAACTTTAAAACACAATTTCTTAGAAATCTAAGTGAATAAGTAGAAATGTTAAAAATGCAAAATGAGAAAAAATAAGATGCTGATATTTGTGTTATTCATGCAGAATCACATGCTACTAAATATTTCCCATCATTAACAAGGTTGAAGGAATTTTATCAAGAAGACAATGGAGCAAGTCAATCACCAAAGCAACTTTGTTATGTAGCTCCAAGAAGACCATGGAAGCCTATTCAACTTGGTATGATGTAAGAACCTAATTCAAAATTTCAAGGATATGTAAAACCATCTCAAAGTAATTGGAACAGACCCTTTCCTTGGAAACCTTGATCATCTCAATCCCAAAACCAAATTTTGGCAACAAGGTTGGCAAGGACCTTATGGGAAAAATCCACAATATCCTTAATATTTTTCTCAATATCCTCCATACCCAACTCCATGCTATCCCTACCATCCACCTCCACCACAACAACAACCCCAACCACATCCATCTCAAATATCCACTCCCACTCAACTACTTATACCACCATTTCCAAATCTTAACAATGAAGTAATTCAACCCACTTACAATGTTGATGTACAATACTTCCAAACAAATCCTCTTGAGGTGAATGATATTCACCTTAGACCGGGAAGTATATTCTAACAAAGAGATTCTATTGATACCATTGAAGACCAACATCCAAGAGAAGAGGATCCTAAAAATACCAAGCAATCATGGACCACATTTAATAAAGAGCGACCAATGGAGCCCGAGAATGAAGAATTTATGTTATGCTTATCGTCAGTTTCTTTATATGTTCAAAATACTAATAAAAAAGAATAAGAAGATTTGAATGTCATGATTGAAGAGGACACAAGAAAGGTCCAAATGTGCAAGTGGACCAGGGGCATCACAACTATATTGAAATATGGTTCCAGACAATCATTAAGTTGCAACAACACACTCTTCTTCAATAATTCCTGATCTCATCTTAGTCAAAGCATTTGGTCTCTCACATTCATGTACAATTCAAAGCATATATTTCGATCCTACACATGATTTTATCTGTCATCTTGATGTGCACATGGTTACATTGGAATTATTCCTATACTTGAAAGAGATTTTTTTTTTTTTCTCAAGTAGGGTAGGATATAGGAATAACAAGAAAAAAAGGAAAAAGAGGAAAAGAAAATAAGGGAAAAAAAAAATCTTAGGTGAAAAACTCTTTTGAGGTGCCTGAGATTGGCTAACTGATTAAAAACCTCCTTGAGGTAGTCAGTGGGTTGGAAAGAAAAAAGAAAAAATGGAAAATATCATAGGTGAAAACCTCCTTTGAGGCACCTAGGCAGACTTACTAGTTGAAAACCTCATTGAGGAATCTAGTAGGCCTAAAGAAAAAATGAAAAAAAGATAAAATCAAAAAAGATTTCCAATTGCATATATGTGTTTGCATGCAGGTACTCCTCCATATGCATAAGGAAGAGAAATGGGTTAGCACCACAAAAGAGAAAAAGAAAGAAATGAGCAACGAGGCAAGAAAAACGTGAAAACAATCAACCTTGGGCTTCTTATATTTTGAAAAAGCTACTTAAGAAGGACAAAGGACATGCCAATCCATCATCCTCATCAATCTCCAACATCCACGCATCATTCCCAAGCCATTCCCATTCATTTTCCTCATTGTCCTAAAATGCCACAGGAAGAATATGTTTTGCTACAGGACTGACAACATACACAAGGCATAAATTGTTTTGAACTTTTCTAAAAAAACATGCATCATTTTTCTGATCTGTTTCATGGGGATATGTATAAGGATGATGGTTTCGTGCTCAAGGAATTTCAACAGATTCTAGTGCACACTTTTTGAGAAATTGGACTTCATCACCTACAACCATTTTAATTTTTTCTTGATATTCATGCATCCATTAGCCAAGATTTTTTATGAGGAGGTTAATAAGGATGATAGAAACATGCTCAAAAAATTTCAAGTTAATGCAATGTACTGTTTGAGAGATATGGATAAAACAATTATCCTATAGGAGTGTTCCAAAACTACTATAGGAGTGACCAAAATTACTATAGGATTGTGATCGACATAGAGAGAAGAGGAAGGTACTATGTTTTCCTCTGGGAAATGAAAAAATAAGTCTACCAGACCTCCATCATCCATCCTTCAAACCATTTAGTCACTTCTCCATCCAAAAATTCATCTCTGTCCATGAATAATCCCCATTTTCACCCCTTATTCCATTACTTTCACCACAACCAAAGCTTCTAATCCTTGTCCATGAGTTTAACATGAATTATTAGAGTTTTTGGATGCATTTTGTGAAGTTTATTGTGATCATAGGGAGGTTTATGTGAATTCTCAGCAAAGAATCCAGTCATGTAGCAATCTGCACAAGCCCTCTAGAACCACAATCAAAAGCACTTGGAAGCACAATAATAAATAATTGACCATAATCAAGCATCGAGGGATCATATCATTGACCTTGGGAAGCCAAAAAACTTCTGCAGGGCTACTACAATGTCACTAATCATCTCCAACAGTAGCAACTTGATCCACCATCAACACGACCTATAGAGACAACGCTCAGTCAAGCACATCTCACTAAAATATGTATAATTTTTTTCTAAAGTAGAGCCGAAGCATGGAGAAACTAGTATGAGAAATGGCACCTCAAATAGTCAGCAGATCAACCACCCTTTTTTTGGAGCAGCATGCAGACATCAAGGCATCTAGAGCTCTAGAATTAGAAACCAGTCACCATGGGCATATAAATATTAGATCCCTGACCCTTCAGTAGCTACAGGTCCTCCTAATTAGTTGCTACAAAACTATTGACCACCTAGCAAATCAGTAGTGGTTAATTCCAAGAGAACCTGCATGAAATAAAAAGACCTACATGATTGAGTTTCAACCAACAAGGAACACAAAAATTTCATATTTTTCTCAAGAAATTGCAAGAAGCAAGGGAGGAAAACCAATAACCTCATAGAATACACTCAAAATTAGCCTCACTCATGCCCTGATCTACCATGAATCCATCAAAGGATCAACACATCAACAAGCAACCTCTAACAACAGGCATCAATGATGAATCATGCCACCATGCAACACCTGGAACATAGTCTTTGGCTCCAACAACACTTGCAAAACAAGTCTTCAATCCAAAACATCAACACCATCAAGCAGCTCCATAGGTAGGCAAGGTATGTAATTGAATCATTTGGGCTTCATGAGTTCTATGTAATTTCTCTTTTATGTGTCTAAGTATTGGGGGTCAATAAAGGCAACCATCCATAAGCTAAATACTTCGCCAAACTCAATCTTTACCTAGCCTCATTTTCATCTCCCACTAGCCTCGTCTTCCATCACCACCAACCTTCTTTTCATCACCATTAGTCTCATTTTCATCACCCTAAACCTCCTTCACCACCCCATCAAAATTCAAGAGTCAACTAGCCAACAAGAAAAGAATTGGGGCTAGGGGAAGGGAAAATTGAGGAGGTCACCTCCCCCAAATCCAAGGGTAAACAAACCATGGAATCCATGACAAGGCCAACCACTAGATCAGACATAGCTAAGAAACTAAAAGCACAAACAACCTTGCTATAAGAGAAATAAGAGGTGCTACAAAGAAAGTAGGGGTGCTATAGGAGAAAGAAGAGGTCCTACAGAGAAAGTAGGGGTGTTCCAGGAGAAATAAAGGGCTGCTACAAAAAGGATTTTTTTTAGAAAAAGTGCTATAGGATCAAGAAAAAGTGTAACATGAGGAGGCAACAACATCAAAATAGGTAGAAATAGCCCCTGAGGAACTCCAAGACCTTAAACCACAACATAACCCAGAGTCCTATTATAAATCTGTGAAAGAAGGAAGGATTATTCCTGAGAAATTTGCAGTACCCCTCTTATTAAAATTGGAAAAAGAGAGGGGCATAACTCATAGATGGATGAATATTTCAAAATCAAAGAAGGTAGTGGATGTGGGACAACAACACCAAGTCTTCCCATCAAACTAGTATTATGATCAGAGTGGTCAGCTAGAGCAGGATCATCCATGGTTGAGTTCTATTTAGAATAAACCACCTTTACAATTTTCTAAGACATCAAGAAGATACCAAAGCACAACATGTCAAAGGCATGAAAGAGGAGGAAGGCTAGGTTGCTCAAGGGTGAGTAACAATTTCAATAGGGGGGAGATGATGGACCCTAGAATTGTCTATTTTATTAGGCCCATTTGATTATTTATAGACACTTAAAACATGTATTTGACCCCCTTACATGCACATCATAGAGTTAATTCATAGTATTAATGGGTCCTTAGGAATTTGGTTTATCCTTTCTTATTATATGCCTAATATTATTTATGTTTGTAGAATATTGTGAGAATATTGGGCAGATTATCAGGATTTGGAGGATGAGATAATCGAGGGACTTGCTCCCTGCTACAGGAGGAACAATATTGGATAATAAATGAATAAGGTATTATGACATTAATGCACAAATTCTGGAGTTTTAGTGATTGAGAAAATCTAGGAAGGTGTTCCCTTCCATTTAATGCAAACTCCTTTGTTGGGAACTAGATCCATTTTTTAAGGGATTTTGGAGGGAAAAGATGCCTCCTTTCAAGGAGAATTCTTCCTCATCACTTTGTATAACTACCAATTCGAATTTTCCTCTATGGGCATGTATTTTTTAGTCTTCTTGTGGAGAAAACTTTTTGTTTAATAGCTCCACTTTCATTTCTAGCATGGATGTACTTGAATTGATTCAAATAATGAAGTTTGGTGCCATTTTTAGCTTCTAAAGCTTGGTTTACTTCATAGGAATTTGAGTTTCCTTGGGCTTGGCCATCCCAGGAGCCTCATAGCCCTCTTGTACAATTTCTTTATTTCCTTTGAATGTATTTTTCAATTGCATCTCTTATTTATGCAGTTACTATTCATGCTTCTTTTGTTGTAGGTCATATTGGTTAAATGATTGAAGTGAGTTTCTTTGTAATTTATTTATAAATTCACAGGAATGATGCATCCTTAGAATGTATTTGAGAAATCATATTCATCATTGAGCTACTTGGATTGGTTTACTAGTTCTCAAATCTAGAATTTCTGGAGGTCCCCTGTAGAAAAATAGTATTAATTTTCTACTATTTTTTAGAACATGCCAATGAGCTTCATTTAAGTTTATTCTACTTGTATTGGGTCATAAAAAAATTGAATTTAATAACAAAATTTACCCCATATAATTTTCACTTGATTAGGTTAGGCATTTGGTAGATTAACTAGCTCACTAGTTTTTGAATTTCCGGTTTTTAGAGTAGTAATTTTCTGTTATTTTGTTAGCATGTGTTAACAAGGGTATTTTGGAGTGATTCCACTTGGAACGAAGTCCTAGGAAATACTACTTAATAATAAAATTTTTCCCATCTCATTTTCATTTGATTTACTTGGGAAGTCGGCAAGTTATCTCACTCCTGTAGCAAAACAGGGCTTCCTGCAACACCTCTTGTAGCAGTCCTATAGCACTTTTGTAGCACATGGAAACTTGACTAGATATGCTCCAAAATCTTGGTTTTTGTCCATTATGCTTGAATAATGACCCCTAGGCCCTAAATATATGATTGATGAAGACCAAATATCACTTAGGATTTTCCTTTTTACCCCTTGAACACATCTCAACAATTTTGGTTAATGGACAAATTTATGAATTGGATAGCACAATAATGATTTCCTTGATTGCCACATGAAGTATCTAATGAACCCTGTCAATAGATATAACCTATTCGTACATTCAACATGCATGCAAAATACCATTCATACATCAACCTGCAAGAAAGCATGTCAGCCCATTAGGCCCTAATGTTTTAACCTGGCTCTGATACCATATGCAAAGTCCCACCTTACCAACCATCAATAGTATAGAGAAGTAAAGGTCATACTGAATACTATTACTCAATTTTTATTTTTATTTTTGTTTTACTCATAATATGACTAACTTAGCTATCATGTAATCATGTTCCTTCAACTATTTCAAGGTAAGAATATAACATAAGAATTCGTGGCTCACAAAATATATTGACTGAACAAAATTTCCAAATTCATTAGTGAAATTCCCAATCCCACATATTAAGCTATTGCTTCTATCGTGAAAATGGTATAATGAATGTTGCAGCAAGAGAGATTAATGTTACCAATTCAAAATCATATTATTCTTCAAAATGTGTCAAGTAAAACAATGGACCTGCATAAATTGGGCACATGTAGTTGTTTTCTACAGTCATTGAAGCACAATAATGCACCCATGAATACATGCAACTCATACAAAACTTATTATTCTCATTTGCACAAATTCCTACAGAATTAGTCACTATAAAATTGTTTCCAACAACAACCATTTTTTTAAAATGAAAGCTTTAGATAATAAAAGTAACACCTACCTTATTATTTATTCAGACTTCAAAAACTTATTAAATTCAGTTTCACATTCATACAAAATCTTTCTAGTGCATAAAAGCTACAGTAAGTAGGACATTTACTCTAACAATTTGTATGCACAAAAACTACATCCATTGAAGTTTTGACAAACACTTTGCAAGCATGCAATCTACAGCCATTGAGGCCTTTTAACAAACACTTTGCAAACATGCAATCTATAGCCATTGAGACATTTTGTCAAACACTTGGAAGCCACAATCTCTTAAGGAAATTTGACATGAATATAAGATTCTCCCTCAACCTATTTAGCTCATAAAATTTATATATTAATTCTTCAAATGACAAAATATTAAAACAATGACTAAATCATCTTATTCTTTCACCCAAAACTTGACAACAGGCACAAAGTTGGAAGCAACAATCTACAAAATTACCTAGATTTACGATCTGGGTTTTGAAAAGTGTTGTTTTGGAATAAAATTGAGGGTTACAGGTCCATATGGCACGGATACCCCCTGATGTTGTCCTGAATCGGTACAAAACCACACATAGATTCATTTTTAAAAACTAGCAAATATGTTGACTTCGGGAATTTCATTTACAATTTTTGTCAAACAAATGGCATGCAAGATTGAATCTATAGCTATGAAAAATAAATAACAACCTATAATTAAATTAAAATTACTTATGTATTGTCTAAATGCCTTTTAAAATAATTTCATCCACTGTAAGTGAATTGAAGGGCTTTGAGATTCATCAAACATTATTTTCATTCAATCATTCCTACAAACCCATGGCAAGCATCTTGAACTATTGCAATACATAATGATTGAAACTTACCTCAATGATTCTCTTTAAAGCTCTTGTCTTCCATCTTGTTTTTTTTTTAACTTTTTTATTTCAACGACTGATCTAGTGAACCCTCCTAGTATATTTGCATCCATTTCCTGCTCTCGTAGGCTACAAGTTAATACTTATTCATGCGTAATGATAAAAATAACAATAGCATTTCTCATTCATGGATTTTGAAAAACACTTTGCAAAATATCCTGAAACCCTTTCTAAAACATGTCTCTAATTACATGAAACAAAACCATAACTCATGAACTCTTACCCAAGTCCTTTGGAATTTCTCTATTGCCACTATCTTCAGCAATATTCGTCTTTCCTTTCTCAAATGCTACAATACCAATGTTAGTACAATAGACTAAACCAATAATAATTCCATAACATCTTGAGATATAAACATTCATTGACATAGGTCACTCTTAGTCTTCATTTTCAACTATCCAATAAGATTCCAAATAACATAAGCTTAAACAAAAATTAGATTCTTGCAATAATTTAAATTTCTACTTTTT
This sequence comes from Pinus tabuliformis, assembly GCA_031772625.1. Classification (NCBI taxonomy): domain Eukaryota; kingdom Viridiplantae; phylum Streptophyta; class Pinopsida; order Pinales; family Pinaceae; genus Pinus; species Pinus tabuliformis. The sequence goes on from CM062816.1 coordinate 496,281,989, forward strand.
ATTTTATGCTAAAGCTACAATCTAATTTTAAGACAATAAAAAATATACCTGAAAATATATTCAACAACAATCGCTGAGGATATGATCCATCTTTGATCCCTTAACCAATTCATTTGAACCATCCAGTTTTCCGCCCAACCATATCTAGGTAGAACTTCTCCCCATAGAAACCCCTGAGCTGTAAGAGCTCACAAACAATACCAAAATATAGAAGTATAGAGACATCCAAGGCAAGCTGAGGAAGATAAGTTTCACTTCCTCCCAACACCACTCATGGTAAACTCCACCGAGTAGAGATACATAGTAATTTAGTTTAGGAATTTCAAAATAATTTCGAAAGCAATTGGCTACTCTGCAAGTCTCTCACTCTCATAATATTTTTCAAATCTCTCCAACTCTTGGTATCACAATGCACCTCCCCCTCCCCTCAATGTGAGAATACATGAGACACATATATAGGAGGAGCAACAAATTCTTGTCATAAAGGAGGAGTAATATGCATGCCTTGTATTCCATTTAGAGGAGTGTAACTCATGCCATTAAGGAGAGGTGTGCATGCCTTAGTTAAGAAGAGTGTAACTTATGCATTAAAGAGAGTGTAAGAGGAATCTTTTGACATGTCTTTAATGAGTGTAAGAGGAATACCCCATTCTTTAATGAGTGCATAAAATAGAGTGTAATGTATTATTAAAAGAGAGAGATTTACATAGAGCCATGAAAGTCATCAAGGAGAGAGGTGTGAAGTGATTGAGGAGATGAAGGTGACTTGTAATTCCCTTTTAATAATAATATCATAGTCTCATAAAAGATAATAATAATATTAATAATACTGAGGATTAAGTCGAGATTGAACTATTAGGATTGATTAATGATAAGTTAAGTGATTTTCCTTCAACTATACTTGATTGCCAATTTATGCGAAATGATTTACTATTTTTTGAAAGTCATGCTTGAGATTCTAGACATGATTTTCTATTTTTATAAAGTCACTCTAGGATTGTTAGAAAAGAGGTTTTATTAAGGAAATTCATCCATCCATTGCCCATGAGTGGTATTTTTCTTAAGAAGAATAGGGATTTTGCACCCCTATTGCATGCATCTCCATGCCTTAGTAGATTAAGGACTCCACGCCCTGATCTACTCTAAAATTCCAAGATTCCACACCTTGATCTTTTTAAATATTCATGACTCCGTGCATTAAAATTTTTATTATAGATACAAGACTCCACGTCTTTATATTTCCTGGATTTAGGACTCCGCACCCTAATTTCCATGGCTTCTCATCTACTCTGCTTTGAAACTCCACGATTCACCTTAAGGTACTGAATTTGAGCTCATACCCATTTGATGGTTCATTGGTAAGGCCTTGTTCCAAGACCTACACACATCCAAATCTCATAGATCAAAGGAATCAATGAATTTCATAATTCACTTATTCACATTTTACCAAAGATCGTGCATGACTTCCACAACCATTTTGGTTCTTGAGAATGACTTTCGCAAACATTTAAAATTTGAACATCCTTGTTTGAAAACAACCATGTTCCATATCACATATTTCTCAATACAAGATTAAGCATATAAAATCATAAAAATCATGTGTCATGACTTCCACAGTCATTTATAATTTGAGCATCTTTGTTTGCAAATAACTAGGTCCCCTGTCACATCCTGCTCAATACAGGATTAAGCATATATAACCATAAAAATCATGTATCATCCATAAATCATAATTAACCATATGTTCCACATAACCAATCCATGGATCTATGTGTCTCAATCCTGAATCACCATCCATGTCATACATCCATGCCCAAGCTAGGATATGAAAAGAGAAAACATCGATAATATGCTCTTAACCAAAATCAATTCTTATACACACAACCATAGATATTATCCTAAGAACACAACAACTAGGTGACCCAAACTAGGTCTATAGCATATGAGAGTGTACATAAGTCTTTCATGCATAGTACTATATCATTATATCAAAATCATCCTCTCTAAGTGTCATCAAATCTATCTCACCAAGAAGGGACACTACATATTCCCCCTCTTGGGCTAAACTTGGCCCGAATTTTTTCCTACAACCATAAGATACTTGGTTATTTTCGATTCTCCTATCACTAAGGTGTTAACCTTATGTATATGTATTTGATATCTTTTTTTTTTCATGCCAAACCATAGCTTAATGTTTTCTAAATTGGAAGCAACTCCATGAAAACCGAAACATACCATTCTTAATCAAGTAGAAAATATATCCATGCCATATTATGCATTTTTCTATATAAAATGCCAAATATTTCTATATCAAAACAAACCATACAATTTATAGTACCATATAAAAATACTATTTTATGTAATTTATATGACATCTAATTAAGATATCTATAATAATTTTATATTATACATGTTCTTATTTTTCACAGTGTACGCGAATCCTAGATGTGTCATATTCCTGGTTCTATAGTACGGTGAGATTTCCAAGCTATAAATAGCTCACACATTGGTTGTAAAAAAAAAAAACAATAATGGTCCATCCCATCTCATGACCAAATTTGCATACAAGAAGCATAAAATCATCCACACACAATTGCCAGTAAAACTATGCAACAAAACATGATGTCATATATAAATCCCACTCTTACATCTCACTTAATTTATGTCTTCTCAATCCAAGTTTCCCCTTTTCATCCCATAAGACATTCTTGCAATCAAAGTATTTAGGACCTATCTATATTTTTTACTAAATGCTTACTCTTTAGGAAAAATCACAATTTTAGGTTTAAGACACCATTTTTTTTAAACTAAGAAGCTAAGGTTCCATATAGTCCTCATTGACCCACTTTTGTATTATATACCATTCCTTTAATTCCCATAATCTTCATTATTATTCATTTCTCTTACTTGAGAATCAATTATGAACGATTCAGTTAGAAGATATTCAATCCAGAAATAATTAAATATATCTTTTCAAAAGTGTTTTGCGATCAAGAACAACTTTCGTAATTATACAAATACAATATCTATATTATTGAATCTATCTTGATAACTATAAGTAAACTTGTTTTCCCACTATAAAATCACTCATGATTTCTATTCAATAATGAATCAATCCATTTGGTTTCACGTCTTATTCCTTACTATTAATACATACACAAAAAAAAACAAGTTATGAAAACCATACATTTCTCAAATTATGAAGAATCTTGTTGATTTTAATTAAGATTTAGACTATCATAAAGACATTTCTAGCCTAAGGATAAATTTTTTTTTACTACCTCTCAAAAGATTATAACCTTTTGCAGGATTACTAACTACTCATACAACTATACATCCAAGAACAAAAGTCCTAAATCCTTCAATCTCTTCCATTCCACATATAATACAATCATCTTAGGCTTCTAAATCATGCAAGAATTACAATTCATCAAAATGTGATCTCACTCTCCAATTTCTCCCTCAAAAGATTCTCTTATTGTAAAACAAGAACTCAACTAAGATTTTCATTAATCACATACCTTTTTCTTTAAGTTCAAATAAAACAAAGTTCTCACCACATAAAATGTTTATCTTATAAACATGTTATTCTATTAAAAATTTACAAGTTAATTAAATTCCAAGAAAGTAGTTCATCAAGTTCATAAACAATATGAATTTTGACTCAATCACCTAACTAGGAATAGTTTAGAGCAGTTCATGAGTTTAATCCTCATAATTTCTCTAATTAATTTGGTTAAATAGAATTCAACCAATATCCAACTGAAAAAATAATTAAAGAGACTATTATGGATTTCATATACCTAATTTTTCTTGAGCCAATAGAAAAGATATTTCATCAACTTATCACAATAATATTTTTTGTACATTTCAATCATTTGAAAATCATTTTAATTCTAGCTAAATCCAACACATACAAAATAATTAAAATACTAGAGGATAGATACCTAGTTCACACTTGACTCCACATATCAAAATCAATTATTACAAACATTATAAACCACCTAATGGTGTTCACTATACCAATCTTAGTATCTTCATTTGTAATAAAAATAAAATAATGGATTTAAATCTCAAGCAAATTCATGTTACAAATCTCTATCCATTTAACTTTAATTACACATAATCAATCCTCCTTAATCATGTCTATGAGATTTCATCATAATATTTTTGTTCATTCTAACCAGAAGAATTACTTAGCTCATAGATATATGTTAGTATGGATTCCACACCCATACCTTACCTAATTACTTAGCTCATATATATATGTTAGTATGGATTCCACACCCATACATTTGCTCATAGATATATGCTAGTATGGATTCCACACCCATACATCAGCTCATATATATATGCTAGTATGGATTCCACACCCATACATAACTTAGGGAAAACATAACCTTCAAGTGTTCCTTCAAATGGCTTCCATAACCCTTCATGCACCAGTGATTTAAGCCTCTTGTTTATTAGGAAGGTCATACCTCAACCTAGTATTTGAGTAATTTCAAGTTATTTGATGCATAAAGTCAACCCAAACTACACAAAGTCATGTCAAAGAAATCATAGGAATTCCATTCTTACTCATTAAGAATGTATTCCCAAATCACAATTTAACACATCAAATTAATGCACATACATTACTCTTGAATCTACATCATAGTTAAAAGTGACATCCTTCGAGGTAGATCTTGTTAAGTTTCCATTAGTATAGGTAAGAAAAGAGTCAAAATTAACATGATGAACTCAATTATCATGTTAATTGAATATTGGCCTTACACTTGTTACACATTCCCAAAGAATACACACCAAGGCCATCATACTATAGTTTAGATTAGGCTAATATTTTTCTTGGTAGATACAATTTCAACTAGTAGAGATGGATAGTAGGCCCATATCACATTGATAATGATGCATTAAAAATATATGCAACCATGCATCCACTCCACATATCTCACTCACCCATTGAAAATCAAACCATTCACATGCTTGGGTTTAACCCCAACTTCTCAAGCACATCCTTTCCCTACATGTCTTTAAGTCCTTTATCATATTTCTTATAATTTGTCTTAACAAAAATATAAAGGAATATAAGAAGCCATTCTTTTTATTTCATGAGTTTCTAAATGACATAATAATAATAATATCCTTTATGCAACCAATATGCTTCCAAGTCAACATACACAATAATTCAACATGCGTGCAAAATAACCATTCATACATCAACTTGCAAGAAAGCATGTCGGCCCATTAGGCCCTAGTGTTTTAACCTGGCTCTGATACCATATGCAAAGTCCCACCTTACCAACCATGAATAGTATAGAGAAGTAAAGGTCACACTGAATACTATTACTCAATTTTTATTTTTATTTTTGTTTTACTCATAATATGACTAACTTAGCTATCATGTAATCATGTTCCTTCAACTATTTTGAAGGTAAGAATATAACATAAGAAGTTGTGGATCAGAAAATATATTGACCGAACAAAATTTCCAAATTCATCAGTTAAATTCCCAATCCCAAATATTAAGCTAGTGCTTCAATTGTGAAAATGGTATAATGAATGTTGCAGCAAGAGAAATTAATGTTACAATTCAAAAGCATATTATTCTTCAAAATTTGTCAAGTAAAACAATGGACTTGCATAAATTGGGCACACGTAGTTGTTTTCTACATTCATTGAAGCACAATAATGCACCCATGAATACATGCAACTCATACGAAACTTATTATTCTCATTTGCACAAATTCCTACAGAATTAGTCATTGTAAAATTGTTTCCAACAACAACCATTTTTTTTAAATGAAATCTTTAGATAATAAAAGTAACACCTGCCTTATTCATTATTCACACTTCAAAAACTTATTAAATTCAGTTTCACATTCATACAAAAACTTTCAAGTATAGGAAGCTACATCCATTAAATAATCTATTCATAAATTTTCTAGTGCATAAAAGCTACAGTAAGTAGGACATTTACTCTAACAATTTGTATGCACAAAAACTACATCCATTGAAGTTTTGCAAAACAATTTACAAGCATGCAATATAGAAACTACAGCCATTGATGCATTTTGACAAATACTTTGCAAGCATGCAATCTACAGCCATTGAGGCCCTTTAACAAACACTTTGCAAACATGCAATCTACATCCATTGAGGCATTTTGTCAAACACTTGGAAGCTACAATCTCTTGAGGAAATTTGACATGAATGTAAGATTCTCCCTCAACCTATTTAACTCATAAAATTTGTATATTAATTCTTCAAATGACAAAATATTAAAACAATGACTAAATAATCTTATTCTTTCACCCAAAACTTGACAACAGGCACAAAGTTGGAAGCAACAATCTGCAAAATTGCCCAGATTTACAATCTTGGTTTTGAGAAGTGTTGTTTTGGAATCAAATTGGGGGTTATAGGTCCATATGGCATGGATACCCCCTGATGTTGTCCCGAATTGGTGCGAAACCATGCATAGATACATTTTTAAAAACTAGCAAATATGTTGACTTTGGGAATTTCATTTACAATTTTTTTTCAAATAGATGGCATGCAAGATTGAAGCTATAGCTATGCAAAATAAATAACAACCTATAATTAAATTATAATTACTTATGTATTGTCTAAATGCCTTTGGAAATCATTTCATCCACTGTAAGTGAATTGAAGGGCTTTGAGATTCATCAAACATTATTTTCATTCAATCATTCCTACAAACCCATGGCAAACGTCTTGAACTATTGCAATACATAATGATTCTCTTTAAAACTCTTGTCTTCCATCTTGTTTTTTTTTAACATTTTTATTTCAACGACCGATCTAGTGAATCCTCCTAGTATATTTTAGATATGCATCCATTTCTTGCTCTGGTAGGCTGCAAGTTCACTTATTCATGCATAGTGATAGAAATAATAATAACATTTCTCATTCACGGATTTTGACAAACACTATGCAAAATATCCTGAAACCCTTTCGAAAACATGTCTCTAAATACATGAAACAAAACCATAACTCATGAACTCTTACCCAAGTCCTTTGGAATTCAACATCCATTCATATAGGCCACTCTTGGTCTTCATTTTCAACTATCCAATAAGATTCCAAATAACATAAGCTTAAACAAAAATCAGATTCTTACAATAATTTAAATTTCTACTTTTTATTTTATGCTAAAGCTATACATTAATTTTAAGACAATAAAAAATATACCTGAAAAGATATTCAACTCCAATCGCTGAGAATATGATTCATATTTGATCCCTTAACCAACTCATTTGAACCATCTGGTTTTCCACCCAACCATATCCAAGTAGAACTTCTCCCCCTGGAACCCCCGAGCTGTAAGAGCTCACAAACAGTGCCAAAATATAGCAGTAGAGAGATATCCAAAGTGAGCCGAGGAAGATAAGTTTCACTTCCTCCCAACACCATTCATGGTAAACTCCACCAGGTAGAGATACATAGTAATTTAGTTTAGGAATTTCAAAATCATTTCGAAAGAAATTGGCTACTCTGCAAGTCTCTCACTCTCATAATATTTTTCAAATCTCTCCAACTCTAGGTAGCACAATGCAACTCCCTCTCCCCTCAATGTGAGAATACATGAGACACATATATAGGAGGAGCAACAAATTCTTGTCATAAAGGAGGAGTAATATGCATGCCTTGTATTCCATTTAGAGGAGTGTAACTCATGCCATTAAGGAGAGGTGTGCATGCCTTAATTAAGGAGAGTGTAACTTATGCATTAAAGAGAGCGTAAGAGGAATCTTTTATGAAATGTCTTTAATGAGTGTAAGAGGAATATGCCATTCTTTGATGAGTGCATAAAATAGAGTGTAATGTATTATTAAAAGAGAGAGATTTACATAGAGCCATGAGTGTCATCAAGGAGATAGGTGTGAAGTGATTGAGGAGATGAAGGTGACTTGTAATTCCCTTTTAATAATAATATCATAGTCTCATAAAAGATAATAACAATATTAATAATATTGAGGATTAAGTCGAGATTGAACTATTAGGATTGATTAATGATAGGTTAAGTGATTTTCCTTCAACTATACTTGATTGCCAATTTATGCAAGGTGATTTACTATTTTTTGAAAGTCATGCTTGAGATTCTAGACATGAATTTCTATTTTTATAAAGTCACTATAGGATTGTTATAAAAGAGGTTTTATTAAGGAAATTCATCCCTGAGCTGACCATGAGTGGTATTTTTCTTCATAAGAATAGGGATTCCGCACCCCTATTGCATGCATCTCGTGCCTTAGTCGATTGAGGACTCCGCTCCATGATCTACTCTAAAGATATAAGATTTCACACCTTGATCTTTTTAAATATTCATGAATCCATGCATTAAACATTTTATTATAGATACAAGACTCCACGTCTTTATATTTCCTGGATTTAGGACTCTGCACCCTAATTTCCATGGGTTCTCATCTACTCTGCTTTGAAACTCCATGTTTCACCTTAAGGCACTGATTGTGAGCTCATACCCATCTGATGGTTCGTTGGTAAGGCCTTGTTCCAAGACCTACACACATTAAAATCTCATAGATCAAAGGAATCAATGAATTTCATAATTAACTTATTCACATTTTACCAAAGATTGTGCATGACTTCCACAACCATTTTGGTTTTAGATAAATGACTTCGCAGCCATTTAAAATTTGAACATCCTTGTTTGAAAACAACCACGTTCCATATCACATCTTTCTCAATACAATATTAAGCATATAAAATCATAAAAATCATGTATCATGACTTCCATAGTCATTTATAATTTGAGCATCCTTGTTTGCAAATAACCAGGTCCCCTGTCACATCCTGCTCAATACAATATTAAGCATATATAATCATAAAAATCATGTATCATACATAAATCATAATTAAACATATGTTCCACATAACCATGATCATCCATGGATCTATGTGTCTCAATCCTGAATCACCATCCATGCCCAAGCTAAGATACGAAAAGAGAAAACATCGATAATATGCTCTTAGCCAAAATCAATTCTTATACACACAACCATAAATATTATCCTAAGCACACAACAACTAGGTGACCCAAATCCAGGTCTATAGCATATGAGTGTGTACATAAGTCTGTCATGCATAATATTATATCATTATATCAAAATCACCCTCTCTAAGTTTCATCAAATATATCTCACCAAGAAGGGACACTACACAGGAGGATGAAGAGTCTCTTTCCATGGATGAATAGGGATGTTTGGTTGGGAACAATACAATTTTGACAACTATACTAGTGTAGGATTAATAATCGGGGTAGGAGGGATATCCCTCACAAGTGGAGGTGAGTGAGGTAAGCCTTGGGGTTAGTGGTAATGCTAAATGACTATTGTATAAATATCCAAAGTTATTCAATATTGGCCATCTATTAGATATCTCTAATGTCATAATGTAATGTTTAACTATCAATGGGAAAATATAGGTGAGTTGGTCATCTTTCCCACATAATCCAAATGGGAAACTATTTTACGAGTTCATTGATGTAGGCATGTAGTAAAAGTAGACGCATATGGTGTGACAAATAAAGTTGGTGGAGGGGTTTCTCATGGAGTTAAGATATTTTTGTTGTTGTACTAAAACCAACGTGTCTTGATATCATGGGATATTAGGACAATGATGGGTGTAATGGTCATGTTTCGAGCATATGGAATAAGCATGGTTGGTGCAATTTTTTTTTGTTGCATGTAAGGGTGGATTAGCTTGTAGGGGTTTCGACTAAAGGTGGGGTTTGTAACAAGGGTGGTGCATATGGAGTTTGGATAAGATTATGTAGCTCAAGAAGAGTGGGACATATGTTGGTGGGGTCTCCTTGCAAATTATAGAGAGCAATTCTAATTTCCCCATGTGTATTTTTTGGTATCGATGGTAGATTTTGGATTTCCCCTAGATGATCTACTGGTATCTATTGCCATATAGTTGGTAGGTGGTGGTACTGGCTATGCAAAGTAGTTTGGCACTGCTAATGGCATGGGGGTCATGATATGAGGTTCCAAGTACAATGTTCGAGACTGAGCCCAAAAAAGGATAACATAAAATAAAATCTAAAAGAAATAAACAAAGAGTAAAGATGGTCCAAGATGATAGGTGGTGTCTAAAGAGACTATTACAACACTTAAGCATAGTGTGTTGTGATCAAAACATCATAATACATGATTAAATTCATTTGAATTCTTGACATTCAACCCATAGGGTTCTTTATTTATAGTTTCCAGATCTAACCAACTTTCTTGAATTGTGGAAGATTCAGTTCATAATCAAGTATCAACAATTTAAAATATATCCATGAAATATGTGTTGTTTCATCGACTAATTGATTTTTCTAGTTGATCCAATTTTTGTATCAACTCGCTGAGTCAATCTGTCCATCCAATTGATTCCTTTGACACTCAGTTGGCGGTACCATTAGTGTACCACTAGATTTATTGTCCTTTAGTCGGTTACTCGATCAACCTATCAACCACTTAGTCAACTGCACAATTGATTTCTTCACTAATTGACCATTGGACTAATTGTCACTTGTTAGTTGACCCTTTAACCAACTATCTCTAGAAGCTATAGAGTTGTGATGAACCAACATAACCTTAGGTTCCAACGCCCCGCTCCATCAACATAATTTCCTAGAGGCTCAAGAGGTGAAACTATGTCAACGTGACACTTCCCCACCCCATAATTATAGCTCCCTGAAGCCCAAGCATGTCACATAACTTAATGGACTTGGATTTAGTTAATGAATTTATACATATATCAACAATCTAAATCATATATTTTGCAATAAACAAGATTGATAACCTTCTATTGAACCATCTAACATAATTAGTGAAGGTTAAGTTTGACATGTTTCATCTTACTTTGTGCAACATGACCATCAACAAGATAAATCTCACTCTAATTGTCACAATAAATAGTGGTCGAGGACTCGATAGAAAACTTAAACTATCTCAAGAATTGATAGATCCATACTTCCTCTAAAACTTCATTAACAACTCCATGTTATTTGGATTTCGTAGTCAACAAAGAGACCACACATTGTTTCTTGAATGACCAAATCATGGGTTCAATACTAAAGTGAAAAAAATATCTAGAAGTGGATTTTCTATCATCACTATTGCATACCTAGTTAGAGTGAACGAAATTGAGCAACACATTTGAAGTTTGAAATTTTGATACCAAATTTAGAGGTACCCTTAATGGAAGGAATAATTCACTTTTCATCTTTCCAATGAATTTCTTATGGATCCTACATAAATCAAGAAATCACACTAACAAAAAAGGAAATTTCGGGCTGACTTTGAGTTAAGTAAATAAGGCTATCAACCAACTATTGATAAAGGCTACATCAAATTTTGGAGATTTGCACTCTTTAGGCAACTTGATACTTGACTAGAAGGATGCATCACATGGCTTACAATTGTCTATCTTAGATCAATTCAATAAGTCCAATACATATTTATATTGAGAGAGAAAGAGACCATCATGTAATGGTAAATCTTGAAGGCCAAGAAAGAAATGTTGAAGACCGTGATCAAGAATCTCAAAGGTGTTAGCAAGTCAACTCTTCAATATAAAAATTTGATTGGTGTTATTGAAAATTATGAGCAAATCATCAACATATATGAAAACAATAAAAGTATCACCATTATTCTGTAATACATACAAATTTTGATTAGATTCACAATGTTTAAAACCAAGAGGGTGAAATAATCGATCAAGGTTGGCATACTAAGTCCTAGGGGCCTACTTCAAGCCATACAACTTCTATAGTTGATAAACAAATTTGTAATCTGTCATAAAACCACGGGGTTGATTCATAAATTTCTTTAAATAACTCACCATGAAGAAAACAACTCTTAATATCCATTTGATGAATTTTCCATCCAAAATGAGAATCACAGGAAAAAATTGGTCAAACTAAATTTGTTTTTGCAGCAAGAGCAAAGGTTTGAATGTAGTTGATTCCTTCTTGCTTTAAAAAGGCTTTTGCAACTAAATTATCCTTATGAAAGTCAAAATCACCTTCATACATGAATTTGGTCTTATACACCCATCGACACTTCATGATGTTCTTCCATTGTGGCTAAGGAAATAAGTCCAAAGTGTGATTCTTCTAAAGAGAATCATTCTAAGCCTGGATAACTTGTTCTCATTTAGGTTTCCCTTGTGCATCAACATACAAACCTAGTTCACATGAAATTATGGTTTGATAACTTTTTTAATCTTACCTGAATGCACCTAATAGTAAGACATATCGATGCAATTGTATGCTCAAGGCAAATTGCTAGGTTTTTAAAAATTTATAAATTAGTGTGCCATTGGTGTTTGTAATTTGTTTAAAAAAATATTATCTTATGATAAAATATGTAAAACTTATTTTTTGCTTCTTACATATATCTACATAAATTCACTTAGGGTGTAAAAATGCATCGATATGATTATGTTTGACATTGTGCCAATAACAAAAAAGAATCAATATACCCTATATGGGAGAGTGACAATACGATTTCGTTATTTTAAGATAAAATCAATATTGTGTAGAAAAATGGATAAACCTTATTCAATGCGTCTTATATAATGATACATTATTGTACTTAGTGTTTTGCAATAATTAGAAATCTATTTTCTATATGTTGATAACATAAATGAACCGATGTGCTAGTTTTTTCCCAAGGAAAAAATCATAATTTCCATTAGATAATATATTGAAAATTACATGCTGTAGCTGCTAAATATAAAGCATATGCCTGAAAAAAGGTGGTTATGTCCACCAACTAGTATAATGTCATAACATAACCAGATGTTCATAAACTATAACAAAAACTAAACAATATATAGATCTGATAAGAAAAAATATATAACAGTAGTGTCAGTAAATAGCTGTTGAGGATCATGCTATCTCATATGATGTCTAGTAATGCTCTATGAAAGGTATATGATGAAACTGATAGAACTGCTATCTGTGTTGTTCCTAAATCATCCATCTTCCAATTGGTTGTTGCACGACTTCCTTGGAAAGACTGTCAGAAATATGGTTCCTTTCCCTGTAAATATGATGACATACAATAAAATCAAAATGAGATTTTAAGTTTGTAATTTCATCCAATAATCCTCTGAGTGTGTGCACATGACAATGAGACTGTGCATTGAACCAATTGATGACAATTTTGGAATCCCCAAAGATCTGTAGTCGACTGCAATGCTTTTCAAGAGAAAAAATAAGGAGAAGTCTAAGACTATTGAGTTCAACATAATTATTGGTGCCCCTGTTGAAACCCATATTTAGTTTATAAAAATGGTCCTCTGATAAGTATAGAATAGTGCCACCACTACAACCAATTTCTTGTGCATATCCATCGAAAAAATCCCAAGGGAAATATTTATCAATGACTTTAGGGGCTATATGCTGGATGGGATGTGGCAAATCTTCCTCAGGAATCAAATTATACATTGCCTCAATGTGTGAGAAGGTGAAGTTCCAATCAGTGGAGGCATCATGAAAGATTTGCTTATTTCTTCCAATCCAAATGCCCCAAAAGACCAGTAATGGAAGGTTACAGAGTTTATGAGTGTTGACATTATGCCACTAGGAATTCTAAGTGATTTGAATATTTACCCGTGGCCATATAGAATTAATTATAAGAGTTTGATATAATTGGTTCCATACATGCTGCCCAATGGGACATAATAAAAATATATGATCAATGGTTTCAACACTATTCTTACATAGACAACAACGTGAGGGGCCATGAATGGATCTGCATTGTAAGTTGTCGTCGGTAGGAGCCTTGTTGTTTAACATGCACCACATGAAAAGTTTCACTTTTGGAGGTGACTTGAGCCTCCAAAGAATGCACCACCACCATTCTTTTATCTCTAGTTCATGGTCCGAATATATGAAGAGATAACCATCCTTGGGAGTGTATCTACCATGCGCAGAAATGATCCATATCAGTTCATCTTCCCGCTCGGTGATCCTAACATGGGATTCAACAAGGGCATTGATCCAGGTGGATATTGGTGGCCACCTGCCTATTCCACTTGGACCCCCAACATAGTCTCTTTGAGTTTTTTAGTTTCCTTAATTGTAGTACAATTTACTATTATTGACAGTTTTTCAGGTCCTGAACTTTCGGAGCCGTTTTGAGGCCCTAAATGGTGTTTTTAGGGAAAACGGAGAGACCAAAGAAGTCCCAAATGATTTGAAAGCTTTTTTTCGGCCTTCTCTTCGAGATCTTTGAAACGAGGTATTGTGGTAGTGAAACGAAGATCATATGCCAAAGTTACAACCCTGGGAAGTTGATGTACCAATTTTCCTAAACAGGGCCCACAGTTTTGGCGCTTCATCTCTTAGGGTTAGGTTTTTGGATGTTTAGGGTTTTCCATTGTTTCTCAATAATAAATAGGCCTTTGAGCCTCATTGTAACACAGTTCTGAGGCATGTAGACACCACATATCTTCTTAGAGATAAGATACCATCGCCCGAGCTAGTCCAATTTCCATTTTGTTTGTAAGCATATTTCAGTATTGGATATTAATGAAATGAACTATTATTTCTACTACATCTTTGTATTTATTGTTATATCTGTAATTTGTTCCATTCCTGTTTAAATCCAGATCAGTGGTATCAGAGTGGTCTATTCTTTCTCTGTTTTTCTTTGCATGTCCCGATGGCTTCCCATGGCAGATGAAAAGAAAGATGAGGGGGCAGGAGATCCTATCAAAATCTTGCTCGAAGAAGCCCTGGAGTGACAAAGGAACATGATGATGGACAACTTTGTCTAGATCCTTCAGCGGCTACCTAAGGGCGACACATCTACTTTCGGTAGCTACTATGGAAGTGCCACACCCTTTAAGGTACAAGTTAACCTTGAAATTCCCATATTTGAGGGTCAGATAGATGCAGACGCTGTAGATAAATGGTTAAATCTGCTAGAAGGATATTTTTTTGTTCATGACTTTTCCAGCCAGGAAAATATCA
The DNA here is from genome assembly GCA_031772625.1 of Pinus tabuliformis. Lineage (NCBI taxonomy): Eukaryota > Viridiplantae > Streptophyta > Pinopsida > Pinales > Pinaceae > Pinus > Pinus tabuliformis. The sequence goes on from CM062816.1 coordinate 496,297,008, forward strand.
CTTTTGTACTTCTCAAAGTAGCCCCCCATGTCAAGGACTGGTGGGAAACCTACTGTGAACAGAAGGATGAAAGTACAAACTCACTATTTTCAGCCACACCCACTTGGAACTCATTGCGGGATGCCATCAAGGAGTAGTACTACCATGTTGGGAGCTATGAGGATAAATACATAAAGTGGACAATGCTGCGACAGGGAAGGGACCAAGATGTATCGAGTTTACCAATGTTTTTCATACCCTTCGCACGAAGTTGGGTATTAAGGATTCTGAGAACCATTTGGTTCTCAAGTACTGTGACTGCCTACACAGGTACATCCAGGACAAGATGGAGTTCCTGAACATCTTGTCACTCGACACGACATATCAATATTCTGTCAAGATCGAGCAAAAGTTTAAATATAAGAAGTGAGACTTTGGATTTGCAAATCTGAAGCTAGGGAAAGGTACCCCCAAACCGTAGAACAAAGGACAAAGCCAAGGTGGGGCAACCCAGGACAACCCGGAAAAGCCGCAAGCAAAGAAAAACATCGTGAAGCCGAAGAAGGACACAGGAAAGTGGTGTGTGTTCCATAAGAGCTCCACTCTGTTTGGTTGTGTTATATTCTTTCCATGATTGGCTCTCCTAGTTAACTGGGGGGTTATGGGGGGGGGCAGAGCCCCCCTTTTGTTGCGCCTATTGCGTAGTGGGGGGGCCACACGCGGTTTGAGGGGGCTGGGGCAGCGCCCTGGGGATTTTTTTTTTTTTGGACCCTATATTGGGTGGGCGAACCTACCTATGGTTTTGTGCATGGTTTTCGCACATGGTTTTGGGCGCAATGGTTTTTGGTCCATGGTATTGGATGCTTCAGCATGTATAAATATGTATTGTAACATTGAAAGGAAAATAATGAAAAATCAAGATGGTAGTCCTGGTTTTGGGATCCAGGGGAAAATCTCTCTGTATATGTTTTTTATGTGTTATGCTCTCGCATTGTTTATTTTCTATGTTTTAAGAATTTGTATGCAGGTAATTTCTGTATGGGGTTAAAACCTACATATGGTATCATAGTTGTTTTGGCTTCAAGGAGACACCTTTATTGTTGAGGGGTTTCGCTCGGGCCTGTGATAGACCCTGTTCAGTGGGAGATCTACGAGATCGATTCTGGTGGTGAAAGAAGATGGCGAGCAGTGAAAAGATAGAGATCAAGAAATTTAATGGTCAGATTTTTGAGTTGGGAAACTCAAGATGGAGGATTTGTTGGTGGATAAAGATCAGTGGATTGCGGTAGATCCAGGTACTAGACCAACAGAAGTGTCTGATGAAGAATGGAAGAAGTTGGATCCGAAGGCAAAGAGCATAATATGATTGTGTGTCTCAGATTCATTATTGCTGAATGTATCAAGGGAAGCTACAACGAAGGCTTTGTGGGACAACTTATGGACTTTGTACCAATCTAAGTCTCTAGTGAATAAATTGTTCCTACGGAAAAAGCTGTATAACCTAAGGATGAAAGACGGAGACTCGGTGATAGAGCATCTGAACATATTTAATACTGTGGTAAGTCAGTTATTATCTGTTGATATTAAATTTTTAGATGAAGATAAGTGCATCAGTTGGTTGTGTTCTCTACCAGATTAGTGGGATAGTCTGGTTATTGCAATAGGTAGCAATGCAACTACCTTGCAGTTTTATGAAATCGTCTCATCCTTGCTGACGGAGGAGATGAGACGGAAAAATATGGAGAGCTAGAATGGTGATGCCTTGTCTGTATGAGGACGGTCCTAGAATAGAAACAAAAATAAGTCATCGAGTGGGAGATCTAAATCTAGAGGGAGATCTAAATCTTCAGGAAAACATGTAAAGGTGGTGCACTGGAAATGCAGAAAGGAAGGGCACTACGAAAGGGACTGTAAATCTAAAGCTCCCGAGAGAGGAAAGGGATCTGATGATGCTACTTCTATAGAGGTGAAAACCACCTCAGATGAAGGTGGGGATGTGTACTTGGCTTCTTTAAGTACACATGTAGATCATGAGGCATGGCTGATTGACTCAGGTGCATCCTTTCACTTCACTGCCCATAGAGAGTGGTTCTGCAAGTATGAGAAATACGATGGTGGTGTTGTCTTCTTAAGGGATTATAGTAAGGCTAGAATTTTTGGTCGCGGAAAAGTCAAGTTGAAGTTGCAAGTTGGAAGGATTAGAACACTTCCGGGTATTCTGCATATTCTTGCATTAGCCAGAAATTTGATTTCTGTAAGAAAGCTGGATGATGCAGGTGTAAAAACAGTGTTTGAGAAAGATACCTACAAGATGGTTTGGGGAGCATTGGTATTGTTGCGGGGAGTTCGGATTGGAACTCTGTACAAGATGCAAGGTAGCAATGTTGTTGATGGGTGCAACCGTTCTGTGGTTCTTGAAAGTGGAGTAGAAAATCTAGTGGTCTCTGGAGAAAATACCATGCTATGGTATCAAAGGCTTGGAAATATTGGAGAGAAGGGCCTTCGAATACTTCATGGTAAAGGTATGGTAGAAGGCATGACTAATAGCTCTCTGGATTTTGATTTCTATGAAAATTGTGTATATGGGAAGCAGAATCGGGTGAGTTTCCCTTCTAGTGGTAAGAGGGCGAAATAGATATTAGAGCTTGTGCACAGCGATGTGTTTGGACCTGTGAAGGTTCCATCATTGGGTAAGTTTGTGTACTATGTATCATTTATAGATGACTTCTCAAGGAATACATGGATATATTTCCTCAAGAAAAAATATGAAGTCTTTGACAGGTTTAAAGAATTTAAGGCTCTGGTGGAAAACTAGACAGAGAAGAAGATAAAGGTGGTGAGGACAGATAACAATGGATAATTTTGCAACAAGGAATTTGAAGAATTCTGGAAGAAGTGTGATGTAGCATGGCAGATGACTACTCCATACACACCTGAGAAAAATGGAGTTGCAGAAAGAATGAACAAGACGTTGATGGAAAGGGCAAGAAGCATGCTCAGTGGTGCCGCGTTAGGACAAGAATTTTGGGCAGAGGTGGTGGAGACAACATGTTACCTGGTCAACATATCACCTTCATCAATGTTGGAGGATTAGACACCACAAGAGGTATGGACTGGTAAGAAACCCTCTCTTTCACATTTGAGGGTATTTGAATGTGATGCATATGTACATGTTCCAAAGGAGAAAATAACCAAGTTGGATACTAAATCTGAAAAGTGCATCTTTATTGGGCATAATGATGGTTTAAAGGGTTATAAGCTTTGGAACCCAGTAACAAGGAAGGTTGTGTACAACCGAGATGTGGTTTTCAGAGAGGTAAAAGATGTTAATAAACATGAAGTCCCATCAAAGGAACCTAAGAAGATAGAGTTTGAGCTAAAGGGGGAAGAATCAGACTCTACATCAGAAGAGGAATCAGAAGATGAAGAGCCACAAACTTTGGTTGTGAGAAGATCAGTTCGAGAAAGAAGGTAGCCAGAAAGGTATAGTCCATCTGCTTTCTGTTCAAAATTTTGTTTATCTATTACTGATGATGATCCCAGAACTATGAAGGAAGCAGTAGATTCAAAGGATGGAAAACTATGGAAAGAGGCATGGTTGATGAAATGGCATCTTTGCACAAAAATGAGGCTTGGGATCTGGTGGAGTTGCCGGCTGGAAGGAAACCCATTGGCAGCAAATGGGTGTTAAAGAAGAAGACAAATGCAGAAGGAAAGGTGGAAAAATACAAAGCTCGGCTGGTAGCAAAAGGTTATTCCCAGGTGTCGGGAATTGATTTTGGTGATATTTTTTTTCCTGTTGCCAAGGTAGCTTCTATTATATTACTTTTATCTATTGTTGCTACTTTTGATTTTGAGGTAGAACAGATGGATGTGAAGACAACATTTCTTCATGGGGATCTAGAAGAAGAGATCTACATGAAGGAACTTGAAGGTTTTGTGGTGAAGGGTAAGAAAGAACTAGTATGAAAGTTAAAGAAGTCTCTGTATGGGTTAAACAATCACCGTGTGTATTTTAACTTAATTGGTGACCGTGTTATTTATCTGGTCTTGTAAGTGGATGATATATTGCTGGTTGGAAATGAAAAAGAAATTATCTAGGATTTGAAGACCCAATTGTCCTCCAAATTTGACATGAAAGATCTTGGTGCTGCAAACTATATTTTGGGCATGGAAATTAAAAGAGATCCGACAAAGAGGAATCTCTGGTTAAACCAGAGGAAGTATGTCGAGACAATACTACAAAGGTTTAATATGCAGGATAGTAAACCGGTGAAGGTTCCTATTCCTGTTGGTGTAAAGTTATTTGCTGAACAGTGTCCCAAGGCACAAGAAGAGGAAGACGACATGTCGTGTGTTCCATATGCAAGTGCAGTTGGTAGCCTGAAGTATGTGATGGTTTGTACTAGACTAGACATTGCACATGCAGTGGGAGTATTGAGAAGGTTTATGTCAAAACCAAGAAAGGAGCATTGGACAACAGTGAAGCGGGTTTTCAAGTATTTGCGTGGCACTAGTGATTATGGTTTGTGATACCAAGGAAGACCAGGATTGGACAAATTTTTATATATCCGTGGCTTTGTTGATGCAGGCTAGGCTGGAGATCTGGATCAAAGAAGATCTACAAGTGGGTATGTGTTTAACCTATTTTGAGGTGCAATCAGTTGGATGAGTAAGAAACAATCTATAGTGGAATTATCAACTACAGAAATAGAATACATAGCAGCCACTCATGAAAGAAAGGAAGCAGTTTGGTTGCAGAGATTGTGTTCAAGTATGGGGTTAGTACAAGGAGCTATTAGGATATTCTGTGACAACCAAAGTGCAAATTTCTTGGCAAAGAACCCTGCTTATCATTCAAAGACAAAGAACATTTATGTTACGTATCACATTGTGAGGGATATGATAGAAGACAAAAAGGTGTTGCTAGTAAAGGTGGACACTTTGAAGAATACTGCAGATGCATTGACAAAATTTGTGAGCTCTGGAAGTTCTCTTGGTGTAGAGAAACAATGGGTGTTGGATAAATAACTAAGCTCTCTTGTGGAAAGAAAACAACAAGTGGGAGAATGTTGGGTTGTGTTATATTCTTTCCACAACTAGCTCCCCTAGTTCACTGGGGGTTTAGAGGGGGGGCGAAGCCCCCCCTTCATTGTGTCGATTGCGCAGCTGGGGGGGGGGGTCACAGGGGGTTTGAGGGGGGCGGGTATCCCCCCTCTATGGGGTCCTGGGCAGCACCCCGGGGAATTTTTTTTTGGGACCCTATATTAGGTGGGCGGACCTAACTATGGTTTTGTGCATTCTTTTCGCACATGGTTTTGGATGCGATGGTTTTCGGTCCATGGTATTGGATGCTTTAGGATGTATAAATATGTATTGTAACATTGAAAGAAAAATAATGAAAAATCAAGCTGGTAGTCTCGGTTTTGGGATCCAGGGGAAAATATCTGTGTATATGTGTTTTATGTGTTATGCTCTCGCATTTTTTATTTTTTGTGTTTTAAGAATTCATATGTAGGTGATTTATGTACAGGGTTTAAACCTACACACTCACAACACAAGTGAGTGTTGGGCCAAGCAGTCACTGGTGGCTGAGCTAAAGGATTCAGAATCAGATGCATGTTCTGACTCTGAGTTAGAACTCGATAAGGGGAATTACAAAGGGAAGCAGATTATCGATGTGGAGCTTAACGCCACCGTTTCCACCACGAAGATACAGAAGGAGGAACCCGAAGATCCGGAGGAGGAAAAGCGCCTCTTCCACTCCATGCTACAATTCATTGTCGATAGTGGGAGCCAAAAGAACCTCATTTCGGTAGAGGTCGTGAAGTGGTTGGGCTTACTGACCACAACACATCCACAATCGTACACCATTGGGTGGCTTCACCAAGGACAGGATCTTCGCATGAGCCAGCAGTGCCGCCTTCCATATAGCATCAAGCCCTTCACAAATGAGGTATTATGTGACGTTGCTCCCCTTGATGTTTCTGATGTATTAGGCCAACCATTCTTATGGAAGCGACATGCTATGTATGAGTCAAGGCCTCATGCTGTTATTGTTACTTTGGGAAATAAGTTGTACAAGATACTAGAGGTAGCACCACCTACCACCATCTCTTTTGTTACTGCAAAACAATGCAGTAAGCTCATTTCCAAAACCATGAAATTTGTTTTCTTATTGATACGCCCTCAGGGAAAGAAGAAGACGGTGGCCACGACCTCCAGATAGGGGCCCTCCACATGACAACAACATATGGACAAGGTCGTGGAGGAGTACGAGGACATCTCACCTCCCCTGCAGGGGTGCCTCTGCATTGTGAGGTCAAGCACTCCATTGATTTGACCCCAGGTGAACCGCTGTGCAATGGACCAATCTATTGGCACTTCATTCTCGAGAATGACAAAATCAAGAGTCAAATTCAAGAGCTGCTACAAGAAGGTCACATCTGATTGAGTTCATCACCCTATGGGAGCCCGATCATGTTGGTATAGAAGAAGGATGGGACTTGGAGACTCTGTATTGACTATCGGGCACTGAACAAGATCATTGTTTAGAATAGGTACCTGATCCCACAGATTAATGACCTTCTGGACCAACTGAAGTGGGAAAAATATTTCAGCAATATCGACTTGAAGTCAAGATATCACCTGGTACTAATCGAACCCTCTGATGTGTGGAAGACTGCCTTCAAAGCCAAGGAGGGCCTTTTCGAATTGTTGGTTATGCCTTTCATGTTGACGAATGCTCCTGCAACCTTCATGAGGCTAATGGATGACATCTTATGGCCATTCAAAAACTCATTTGTAGTGGTATACTTGGATGACATCGTGATCTTCAGCCAGAGTTGGGAAGAGCACCTTCACCACATCTGACAAGTTCTCCAAACATTGCAACAACACAAGCTATGTGCCAATTTGGAGAAATGCACTTTTGGCATGACCCAGGTTCACTATTTGGGATACATTATTAATGAACGGGGGGTGCATGTGGATCTAGCCAAGATCCAAGTCATCTGGGATTGGCCAACTCCAACCACTTTGACAGAGCTCCGTAACTTTCTAGATCTTGTCAATTTCTACTATAGGTTTGTGTTGGGATTCTCTCATATCACATGGCCCTTGAGTCCAGTCACCAAGGGAGGAACAAAAGAAAAATTCTTTTGGTCTGAATCTCAACAGAAGGCATTCACATAGTTGAAACATCACCTCTTCTCCACACCGGTGCTCACATTACCAGACTTGAAACAACCATTTGAGATCGAGACAAATGCTTCTGACTATGATATTGGGGTAGTCATTACTCAACAGGGGCATCCATTGGCATATCATAGTGAGACACTTTCAGACAAAGTCCAGAAGTATCCCACTTATGAAAAAGAGATGTATTCCATTGTGCAGGCCTGCTGACAATGGAAGCATTACATTTTGGGGAAGGAAACGGTCATCCACACAGACCACTAACCCCTGCAGTTTATACAAATGCAAGGGAAGTTGTAGAATGATCGCCATTAGAAGTGGTCCACATACCCGCAACAGTTCCATTTGAATATCAAGTATAAGAAGGGTAACACCAATAATGTTGCAGATTGCCTCAGCTGACCACTGATCATGGCGTTAACCACCGTGCTCAACTCTTGCGGGCACGAGACTTCTAATTGGCCACTTCTCTACAAAATCGACCCAGAATTCAACCACACATACCAGACTCTCTTGGAGGGTCAACAAGTTCCAGATTTTCACCTCTAGGATGCCCTATTATGCTACCTGGGACACCTTTGTGTTCCTTTAAGAAATCGTGCCAAGATGATTTGGGAAGCAAACTACATTTGGGTCGCTAAGCATTTCAGGGTTGAGAAAAAGGTGGCAGTACTGCATAAGTATTTCTATTGGCTGAATCTTCAACAGGATGTCGAGAAGTACATCAGATCATGCACTGCCTGCGCCATTGCCAAATCGAACATCAAGAAGCAAGGCCTGTATACTCCCCTGCCTACCCCTAGTCGACCTTGGGAATCCATCTCCATGGATTACATGTCAGGCCTTCCTTTTACTAAGCATGGAAACGACTGTGTTTTTGTAGTTGTCGACAGATTCTCGAAGATGGCCATTATGATGACCTGCAAGAAGAATATCATAGCGGAAGCCACTGCTAAACTCTTCTTTGAATGAGTGTGGGTACACTTTGGGATCCCACAATCTATCATCTTAGATTGGGACAGCAGGTTCCTCAATACATTTTGGTCCAGTCTCTGGTCGATGCTGGACACCAATCTCACTAAGTTCACAAATTTCCGTCCCCAAACTAATGGCCAAACATAGGTCATCAATAGGACGATCGTACATATTTTTCACATGTACAACTCAAAGCATCCATGCACATGGGATGAGAGCCTGCCCTATGTCCAACATAGCTATAACCAGGCTCTCCATAGCTCGACTCGACACAACCCTTTTCATGTGGGCTTGGGATTCTAGCCACTATGTCCCATTGATGTGGCCATGCCATTTGCAGCTACTCATGCAGATTCGGATCATGTCCAGTCCAAAACCGATAAGGCAAAAAACTTCATTAAGCACATCCAACATATCTGCTAGTAGGTCCACGACATTTTGGAGAAATAAAATTTCAAGTACAAGAAACGACATGATCAACATCAGGTGGCACACAAGTTTCAGGTGGCGACAAAGTCTGGTTGCATTTGCAAAAGGAACTCCTTACCAGAGCCTATCAGAAACTCTGACCACTCTGATATGGTCCTTACACCATTACCAAGGTGGTGGGAGACAATGCATTTGAGCTAGCCATTCCCCCATTCCTTGGCCTGCACCCCGTGTTCAATGTGGATCGCCTTCGATCATACTTCCCACCATTGCTAGACACATCATACATTGCAGAACATCTCACACCTAAAAAGTTAAATCCAGATTGCATGGAACATGCCACAACTGATCGGATCATGGACACGTAGATCAAGAACAACTGACAACAAAGGATCCAACTATATCGAGTTGTCAAAGCACACCAACTCCTTCACCAAGGCAAGTGGCTCACCAGGGACCAAGTTCAACAAAAGTTTCCTCATCTCATGGAGGAACTCAACGCAATGGGGACCATTGCTTCCTAAGGGGGGAGGAATGATCTAGGTGGATATTGGTGGCCACCTGCCTATTCCACTTGGACCCCCAACACAGTCTCTTTCAGTTTTTCGGTTTCCTTAATTGTAGCACAATTTTCTATTTTTGGTAGTTTTTCGGGTCCTGAACTTCTGGAGCCGTTTTGAGGCCTTAAACAGTGTTTTTAGGGAAAACAGAGAGACCTAAAATTTCCCAAAATGGTTTGCTTGTTTGTTTTCAGCCTTCTCTTTGAGATCTTCGAAATGATGTATTATGATAGCCAAATGGAGATTGTATGCCAAAGTTACGACCTCGGGAAGTTGACGTACCAATTTACCCAAATGGGGTCCATAGTTTTGGTGCTTCATCTCCTAGGGTTAAGTCTTTGGATGTTTAGGCTTTTCCATTGTTTCTCAATAATAAATAGGCCTTTGAGCCTCATTGTAACACAGTTCCGAGGCATGTGGCTGCCACATCTCTTCTTAGAGATAAGTTACCATCGTCCGAGCTAGTCCTATTTCCATTATGTTTGTAAGCATACTGTAGTATTGGATATTAATGAAATGAAGTGTTATTTCTACTGCATCTTTGTATTTATGGTTATATCTGTAATTTGTTGCGTTCCTATTTAAATCCAGATCAGGCGTTGATATATCTATTCCAATATTGTCCCCACTAATTGGGGATCATGAGGTCCTGTGCTGATTTCCAAGCTTGAATGAGCATCGTTGAATTATCTAGGTCTAAAATCTGGGATATGTATTTACTACCAATGGAATCCAGGAATCACAAAACTCTAAGTGGGAGGAGGTGTGCATTTCCACAAACTGACTAGGCATATCTGCTAATACAAACATTTTCACCTATTCCAATGTGCCATGCCAATCCTTGTTTGATGACAGATATGGAATGACTAACCACCCTTCAAATCATAGATATGTCTCTTCTAATCCTTACATGCCTACATAGCCAATCCAATGTCGAGAGGGGGTATATATATTTGTAGTATACCACCTCTTTCCAGAGACTAGTAGTAGCAAGTAACTACCATCCCAATTTGGCTGCGAGAGCCTTAACAAAACAGTTGAGGTGTTTCATACCCCAACTCACCCATTTCTTGGGTCTCTAGTAATCCATTCCCATCTAACCCATACAAAATTCCTACCCTCATTACTTCCTCTCCATTAAAACTTGCAATAAATATGTTGTATTCTGTTAATGATGCCTTTAAATATCCAAGCTAGAGTGATGCAGGAGCATCCAACACCCTTAGACAAAGGGAGGAATCCAAAGCGGAGCGAAGAGGAGTACGTGGACCAGGGGAGAAAAACAAGGACTTTTCGGTTTTAAAACAGAGAGAAAAAGATGGAGTAGATAAAGTCTCGAGGAGACTTATTAATGAATCTGCCATGTGTTATATGCATGCATGTAATGAGAGCTTTAAGGGATTTTTGTTAGAGGGTTGATCAGATCCTTCCGTTATCAAATCCAACAATGTTCCTTATATATATGAACTTGCGCGTTCAAGAAGAGAGGAGAAAACAGAGTGATATAGTTGCAATGTAGTCGAGAGGAGACTCTGTTCTAAGGCTGAAATGCCTTAGATGTAATTATGCTGCGTTTATTATAATAAATATGTGTTTGTGTTTCCAGCGTGTCTGTAGAATGTCTCTTTTCCAACTCTGTTTCATATATGTGCGCCGAGGTTTTAATCCCAATTGTGCATGCATGTGATCGACCATCGACCACAGTAGGATCGATGGCGATCCAAGATGTAGAGTTAATTGTTATATATATGAATTTTGTGTGTGAAGACAAATTTGGCAGAAAACTGTGTTAAGTACAGGAACCATTGAAGGCGAGTGAATTCCTGTTTACACTAAGAAATAGCAGAAACTTAGTCGGAATCAAAATTCCAGACTTGAACCCTTATAAAACATGGCCTATACCCTTATCAGGTCTGGAAGGTGGATCGCAGATCGGAAAGTCAAAGGACCAGAGACAGTGGAATGACGGAACACTGATATGCCGATAGTAATAAATCGGCGATGGAAAGTCGGGATCTCCGATAGCGATAAACAAAAAGGTCCTTGTTTTGTTCCCCTGGTCCATATACTCCTCTTCGCTCCGCTTTGGATTCCTCCCTTTGTCTAAGGGTGTTGGATGCTCCTGCATCATAGAGCCATCCAGTAAACTAGTATGACTTCTAAAACTGATTTGATGAGCACCAATCTTCCTGCCCTTGATAGCCAATGCTATTGCCAAATATTAATTCTAGCTTCACTCTTTTCTATCAACCATGTCCAATAAGCTATACGATAATTATTGGGTTTAAACCTGTAACCCAAGTATATAAGACCATCTTCAAGAGCCAGGCGCTTGTATGGAAATTGCTGATGTGCATATAATCGATCATTTTGAGAGAAATTCATAGTTATAATGGTGGATTTGATATGATTGGGAACCATACATTTGGCTTTGCAAAAAGTGGATAAGATATGCAGAAATTTTGAGGAGTCTCTTATGGAACCATCAAGAAATATGAGTACATCATAAACAAATAAAAGATGAGTGAGAGTAGTAAATTCTATTAATTTAACCCCGAGTATGTCCCTAGAAGATTCGTCTTCCGATATTACTCTACTTAAACCTTCCATAATTAGGAGGAAGAGTAGAGGTGAAAGAGGGCACCCCTGTCTTAGGCCTCTCTCAGCATGAAAGAAATTTGATGCAACTCCATTAATAAGAATGCTATAAGAGACCGAGGAAATAAAACACATGACCCAATTGATAAAGGTATGAGGGAAACCAATCTGTGTTAGAATGAGGCGAAGATAAATCCAGTTGGCTCTGTCGAAAGCTTTGGAGAGATCGATCTTGAGAATGATACTTTTCAGATTCCTAATTTTTATGGAGTGTAGTCCCTCATGGGCTGTACCAATGGCTTCATGGATCTGTCAATGATTCAGGAAAGCAAATTTCTCCTTTGAGATGTGCTAGGATAAGATGGGTTTAATGCGATTGGCAATGATTTTGGAGATAATCTTGTAGATACAATTGCATAAGGAGATGGGCCTAAAATCATCAAATGAGAGGGGCATATCAGATTTGGGGATTAGAGCAATGAAGGTGGCATTGAAAGCTTCGTACATTCTGCCATTCAGTTTGCAATCTTCAATAGCCAATAGGAGACCTTGTCCAATTAGTTCAAAGAAAGTCAGGTAGAATTCAACATGCCATCCACCAGGACCCGAAATCTTATCATTCTTAAACCATTTCAATATTTCTTCTATCTCCCTCAAGGTGTCTGGTTTGTTCAGATTTTCAATCTCATCTTCATCCACAAACCGAGGAAATTGTCTGACCACCCTGAATATCTCTTCTATTATTGCTTCATGAGGGGCTCTAAAGAGATGACCAAAGTGTATGATACCCATGTCAGCTAGTTGGTTGAAAGAATGAGCCTCTCTACCCTCATCATCTTTTAGAGACCAAATGGTATTAGTGATCTTCCTACCTTTGGCACATTGTTGGAAGAATTTTGTGTTGTCGTCACCAGCTTGGAGCCATATGGCTCTACTCTTAAGTCTCTAGTCTTCTTCCTTCTGTCTTAAGATTCTATGTTTTCTCCTTCTAGTCTTGATAGATGCAGTTTGTTTTCCATGGATAAAAATCCATTATTTCCAGAGTCCACCAGTTTGGAAAGTTCAACTTCAATTTGTTGAAGATTTTCTTCATCCCTTTTCTTCTTCTCCTTGGCCCATTCGATCGTTCTATGCTTGAGTCTAGTTAGATTACTAACTATGACTTCCGCAGGAGACCTATCATTTTCCTGGCTGCAAGTAATCCACGTATCTTTTACTATTTGGTGGAATTCCTCCTCTCTTAACCATGAATAATTGAATTTGAATGGCGACTTTGGCTTGGGAGAGGTTCCCAACCAATGTGCTAGTTATGTAAGTGCACTGATGAATTTTTATAATTTTTAAAATAAAACCAATATTGTATTATAAAATGACTAAACGTTATTTGTTTCATCCTAAGAACTACTATGCTTATGGTTTAAAAGCATAATAAAAAATAACTTCATTGAAAAAAATAATAAAATGACCTCCTGATGCACCTATAAAGGGATCACATCTATGATCCTTATATGGGAGGAAAACAATAAGGTTTTTTATTTTTATTTTTTTAACATAAAAAGTCAATATAATGTATAAAAATATGACTAAACTTCATTATGCATATTTTATATAATGATGCATTGGTATGGTGACTATTTTATATACTGATGCACAAGTGTAGTGACTATTTTAAGTCACAAAGTTTAAAATATGTTTATAATTGATTTAAGTTGATATTCTATTACAAATTAGCGATAACAACCTCCTACGCACCTATTTTTGGAACAAATATTTGTACTAGATATGTGAGCACATTGTGGAACTTGATATTATTTAAGCACACCAATAAAAAATATTTTCCTAAAACATTCAAACACATGTCTCATATAGAAATCATTGTTATAAATGGAGAAGGGAGAAATTTTTGGGGAGGTTTAATGGAAACTTCCATTAGGTGTTTCTTTGTAGTGTTGGTTAGGTGGATTTTGTTAGTTTGAGGGATGGATGAGTGGTACAACGGTTTGAATATAGTTACATACAAGATGAAAATAACTCATTCAAATATTTTGTGCATTTTGAGAAGAATATTGTTAATTTCATGGTACATATCTTCAATTGGACCTATAACATGATCTATAATGTGGATTTTGGAAACCTATAATGAGGGGTTTCTATGGGCTCATGCTTTATACACCTATAGGGTAGTAGCTTACAGATGATAGGTGGGGCTCGAACTTATCTTCTTAAATTCTAGGTAATTCTTTGAAATGACCTTGAAAGGTCTCACCTACTGAATTGATATTTTGGTTGCTTAAGTTCATGGGTTTACATAAATGAATTATATTCTTGTTAGGTGTAACACACCCTCGACTCACTTATGAACATATGTCATCGTAGCTTAACCTATGTAACAAATGGATTTAAAAAATTTATTTTAACCTATCTCTACCCCAATCTTATACAATGATTAATGATGCCTAATAGAGCTTTGATACCAACTATAAAATTTCCATTTCCTTTGATATCAATTATGTGACAAACCTGAGCACCTAGTCTAAGATTTGATTTCATTAGGTAATAATATTCCTTACATATGAAACACATACGCAATCCAAAAAACATGCAGTTCCATGCATAACTTATAATAACATGTATAATTGTACACATGCACAACGTAAAAAATATTAAGCACATACATAACACATTTTACATAGAAAAAATAACACAAAAAGCATAAACAAACTAGCTATAGACCTTGGGCATTCCACTCAACCGTAGATGTTGTTATTCTAGTTCTCTCAAAAGTAAGTAACCCTCAAGTTGGAGTTGTGAGTCTAGTAAGGAAAAGGCTATCTAATCCAAGGAAGATTCAGAAAAAATTGATCAATTTCTAGGACAAGGTGCAAAAATCAACAACAATTCCAACTTATAGCATCTCATTCCCCATCAACCTACACAACCCAAGGAAGTGCACCTCCTTCTTTATATTGCAATTGTTTCAGTTTTCCCACTTCCCTTCTAGGTATCTAACATAGGTTGGCTAGGAAGTCTCAAAGCTATGTGGCTCCAAGAACTATAGATTCTATAATGGATTATATAGGTGCCTTTGAGGCCTCACACATGGGAAACCTATCCCAAATAGTTCTCCCGCTAGGGGTTTAGCCTCCCAAAATAAGTCCAATGAGAATAATACACCCAATCCATATAGAGTTTGAGGATTCACATGATACAAGGTTAAAGTGACTCCCTAGCTCACACCCAACATGCTTTGAGAAAGTAACAATGGTAATGACGAATGCGTATGGATGATTCTCCCATTAATATTCAATTTTATATATGCATGTGAAATTTTTGACAAGTATCCCTCTAATATTTCTTCTCCCACTTTGGTAACTTATTCCATCCCTTGGTAACTTAGGATAAAATCATACGAAATCATAACTTAGGAAAAATATTTCAATATTATTTTGGGTTAACCCCCCTTCCTTAATCCCTAATCCCCCTTACCCTCTTATGGAGTCCCAAGCCTCCATATTCTGTTATCTAACTTGTTTTGAAACAGTGATGCATTTTATTAATATATGGATGTAATTACAACTTACATTGTGAGGATCATCAACCCTTCATCATACTAGCTCTCCATCCTAATATCATGTAGACACTCTAAATCAAAACATATATACATAAACACTCTATCACGAAAATATATATAAATAGGCACTTTGGCCCAAAAACATACTTGCTTCCTAGCCTAAAATATCATATGTACCTGTATATCCTGGGGATGAACCTACGTTTTATCACATTACGATTCTTGTTCATAACGTCTTTTATAAAATTCATGGTCTTCATTGATTTTATCCAAAAAAGGGTGAGGCTATCCTTCTAATGTCGATTTATCGATGTTGGATTTTGAAGCTAATGAAAGATCATAGGTATGATGGGATAAAATCCTTTAAGTGTGATTTACACCCTATATTGGTAGATCCTTGATTTCATGGCACTAGATGCTAGATTCATTTCTATGAGTATTAAATCATCGCCTTATTTTCTATTTAAGATGAAAAGTAGAATATGCAGAATAAAAACGTAGTGCTATAAAGTGGAATTGAGATGCAATAGTGAACCAATTAAAATAATTATTGATTAAAAACATTTAGTTGATTCAATTTAAGAATAAGATGTGCAATCATGAATAGTCAATAACATTTAGTTCACTCAATCTTTAAGAAGAATAAGACGTGCAAGATAGCTAAATATTATATAATTGTATTTTTGTTGCAATATGAAGTTAGCAATAAATATAAAAGATGAGAGAAAATATGAATAAATACCATCTTCTATGGGCTAGTACCATAGACTGGGGCTTTTTAAACCCTTAATGCTTTCCTAACATGGTCCCAATAATAGATCAACTATATCATGTTCTTATCAATTGATTTCACCTCATAAAACTTGAGAAGGTCAACATTCCTACAAAGGACACTATTTTGTGCTATAATAAGATGAGGGTACATATCTCTCTCAAGCATCCAACTTATGTACAAAGTTATACATGTCAACTTGTTGCTGCGGTTATTATCATCATTGTCTTTGATCCACATACCAATTTCATTAGATATACACATATATACAATATAAACAATTTATTCTAATTACCATTTATTCACATGCTAATTTTATACATACAACCTAAACAATTTATTCTCATTACTATTAATTCACATGCCAATTTCATTAAATATACACATGTGCATACATACCACATAGCAATTTATTTTAATTACCATTTGTATTATTCATTAGAAATTAAAATTAACTAGAAATTAAAATTAATTGTTTTTGAAAAGAAAAGCATGTAAAAATCACAGTGTACCTAATTGATATAGATACACTACCAATAGTGTGGCTTTCTTATCAATTCCTCATCACAAGTGCTCTTCATTAAATATTAATGCATCGATAAATCCAATAAAGTTTTGAAAATTAGTACAGGTAATTGGTGGGACATATGCATAGGGTTACCAACACATTGTCATTGCACCTCGGTTGCCCAAATGCACTACCAATGATACATTTGTACGTTTTGAAATGCACCCAAGGGCTAGGAAAATATATTTTATTGCTTTTGATCACTAGTAACATTAAGATGTACATGAGCACCAGTCACATGGCCTCACAATATTCATGAGCCCATAGAATGTAAAAAAATTATAGTTTTGAAAAATGCACTCAAAGGCGTGCCTGTAATGCGTTAGAGCACCGGTCACAAGGCCTCACAATATTCATGAGCCCATAGATAGATGTAAAAAAATTATAGTTTTGAAAAATGCACTCAAAGGCGTGCCTGTAATGCGTTAGAGCACCACAAACGATGCTGGCTAATTTTATATAATGCATCAACAAAGCACAAATTTTCTTTTCTTTGGATTCACCGGTGCTAACATACATTTGCAAATGTGCATTTAAGCATACATTTGCAAATGTACCGGTGCCAGTGTACATTTGCAAATGTACTAGTAAGCATAGCAAAATGTGCAATTTAAAATTGACTTACGGTGAGCTTTGTAAGTATGCAAGCATTGAGAATAGCGTCTTCATACATTTCTTGGAGCAATGACCAGCATGGAAATTTTTAAAATTAAAATGACAACATTTATAATATATTGGAGCATCCTAAAACAATGCCTCCTAATATTATTAAAAACATCGAAAAAAATGTGGTATGCCATTTTTTTTTGGTTAATTGGTGCACTCTACTTTAATGTATGCATGGCTAACATCGTGTCCTATAAATAGGAGGGTGCACCACGTGGTTTGAAAGATAAATGTGTTCTAACACATTGCACAAATTATTATTATTACTAATTTTTCAATTGAAAAAGGCAAATTAAAACCATTTTCTAAAGTGTAAACTTTAGAATAGCACCAATAGCTAAAACATTCACTGGACTAACTTCAACATTCTCATGGACTTTTATGGCTACCTACGATCTTCATTTAACCGCCCGTCATGGACTTCTTTCTGTCGTTGGGGTCGATGAATTTTCTGCAGTGGAGAAAGAATCCAGCAGGATGAATATAAATCGATTATGCATTCGCTTCAACCAAAATGTTGTAATGATATTGTAATTGAAGAATTTCAATTGTTTCATGGCTCTCTTCGCGGTTCCCAATAGCCGGGAGTCTCACCATGGCTTTGGCTTTAATATTCGATCCAAGCAGACCCAATTTTTCACCATTTTTCCGTTTGTTCTTTTTTGTCTGAATGTAGCAATCACCTTTTGAAATACCTCGAATTTATGAACTTTGTTCACACATATCTAATCTGGAATGTTGAAAATCCTTGAAACTATTCCATTTGTAGCTGGATATAGATTTAAATAAATATCAAAATTCCTTGATTTTAGTCTGCAACGAGCGATTTTTTTGCCATTAAATTCCCGTGTTGTTAGAGCGAATGTTTTGCCGTGATTATCGCGGGATTAAAATGAACCCAAAAAGTTCCGTGGACAATCTTTGGTTCAACTGTAGATGCACGTGCACCCTCGTTACACACTTCTTAAGTCTCGGCCACTGTTAAGTCTCGGCCACTGTTTGGGAGCTCATGATTGATTGATAGTACGAATTAATATATTTATTAATTAAAACTTCAACCCGTTGTGTTTAAAACGGATTTCAAAGTCTAACCCTAATTCTGTATAATCCTTTTTACATATGACAGTTTCACCAAAACCATCCTCAGCCTCTCACTCCTTGTTGGTGCACTTTCCGTGTAGTATCTTCCTGTCGGTGTACTTTTTCCATGTGCTGCACCTTCCATCGATGCGATTTTCCTATCGGTAGCGCGAATCAGAATATTTGCCAATCTTTAAATGAGGGCGTATATCCATCTTATCACCATATATTCTCTGAAAACTCAAGACAACCTTGCTCCTAATGGGTCACCATTTCTAAATATTTGAAAGAAAATCTCATTCCAGAACCCTTGAGAATCACAGTTAAAGTTGACAGCTTCAGCTTTATAACTTGTGTCAACTGTCTTTTGTGCTTTGTTTCTCTGGACGACGACTTGTTGTGTAATGTCCATTCTTTAATATTTGAACTCTTTCACAAATCTTTTGACATATGGAATACTTTGACATCGGTTGGAATACTTCTAACACATCAAGCATATCAGGTTCGCTGTAGTTGATGGTACGGGTCGTCACAATCGGACAACAGAACTTTTGAGATATCAAGCATAGGTAGGTAGTTGATGGTACGCGTTGTCACAAAATTAAGCATACTTTGACATTCGTTACAAAATTAAGCTACGGAACCTCTAACCCATCAAGCATATCGGGTTCGCTGTAGTTGATGATACTGTCACAATCGGACAGCAGAACCTTTGAGATATAAAGTATAACATGTTCGCGGTAGGTGGTTGATGGTACGGGTTGTCACAATTTCTGTCCGTGCATTGTTTAAGAGCTTGAAAAGCTCAGTCTACCAATATCTTTTGATCACGTGGATTAAGGTTCAATTGTGGATCATCGTTTAGTTTACTGGCAAAACCAGAGTTAAATATCGTTGATATACGCTTATAGGGAAATAAAGAGAATGGTGGAAGGTGCATGTGACACCTTTTACCACGATTAGAGTGATAGAAGAAAAAGGCTTACACAAGTCATGGAGATTGCAACCGACCCTTCCCTTTTTGTGCAAGTTGTAGTGTATGTATATTGTTCAATTAATTACAATAGACCATGATATAGCGCTTAGTCTAAAGTGACCACAATTTTATCTGGAAAATAATAGAAATTTGGTATGATTTTGAAAAAATTGGCAGAAATTTTGAAAATCTGCATTATAGTGGTCAAATTTCAAGATTTTAGGTGTCTCATTGGTTCTTTTTGATAGTGCTAAAGCTATTTCTGCCATCAAAAAATGATTTAAACACTCCCACAGTCAGACTTCTTGAATTTCTTTTTGCTAGATTCCAGCGAGAAATTCATTGTTCGGGCAAAATCATGGCTTCCATAGACAACGCTATAGAATAAGGGTCATGAAGGATTCAATATTCTTAATAGTTTGTATCGATTTTTGCAAATTTTTTTAGTTGTCAAATTAAATCCTATTTTTTTTTTAACATTTTTATCAACTTCACAAGCCAATCATTTAGTGTGCTATGGAGAAATATCACTTTCCTCAATAATGAAATGAGTGAGCCAAGTCATATGACCAGTTAAAAACTTTGGCATTAGACAATTGTGCCCACCAATTGAAGTGTCAGTTGCATGGATGGAGGAGAAGTTAATTTAATGAGAGATGAATAGACCTATGTGTGTGGGTGATAGGGGTAGAGATGAGCAAAATCACGTGTGGATGACAAGGGCAAAGATGAACAAATTTGTGTGTATAACAAGTTTGGAGTGAAAGGATGGTTGTGGGCATGAATAGAGAATGCCCATGAGTTGATAAACAATTTGTTGGCATGTAGATTAAGTTGAGAGAATGGTTGTGGGCATGAATAGAAAATGCCCATGAGTTGAGAAGCAATTTGATGGCATGTAGATTAAGTATGGAGGAGGACTGAGGCATGAGTAGACCCATTACTAGTAAGAAAGCTAGTTGAAAATCCTTGCATTAGATCCCAAAATCATGTGAGGAAGCCCCCTAAATTCACTAGGCATGGAATACAAATTGGATCCTCGCTGGCCATCCATGATAAGCAAAAGGAAGAGAAGCCACTTAGGGAACTGTGTAGCAATGAAACTAATGTGTTATATTGCAAGCTAGTATAAGGGACCCTAGAAAACATGGAAGCTTTACATTCATTGAGGAAGACATATTGCTGCTGAAAGCATACCTCTAAGGGGTAGTGATTTCCCATAATAGCAAAAAATGCCTAAATTTTCCCTTATGGTATCATGGTCTAGCTAGGGGTGGCTAGACGTAGAAAGAAAAAGTGCATATGTGATCAAGGTTGAGTGGAAATCAATCACTCTTGGTAAGTTGGCTCGAGCAATAAGTTTAACTAGATAACTCATCTTGTTTTTGCTACTAATTAATAAAAGAACGTACACATATTCTTGTGATTGGATAGTATATGTGTATGGCTAAATTTTATTTCATATGGCTATTAAAAAAGTTGTGGATATGATTAGAGTCTGTAGGCTTGAGTTTCAACACTTAGGGTTAAGTGAACCTCACAAAACTTACATTCATGTTGTTATGTTGTCTCAAAATTATGTTATGGAAATGATTCCATTTACCTTGTTTAAGAACTTGCATGGGATATGGAGAACTTGCATATTTCAATGGATCCTACTACACGAAAAATGTGAAATCGAAAGTATGCAACATGGGTACTCCTTAGATGCAAAATTAAATTCCACATCGGACAAGTGCTCACTCTTGAAATTTGAGTAAAATCGTAGGGAGATAAGTTGAAAATGCAAGTTGAAAAAGTAGTTTTTTTTTTTTTTCGTCCAAAACTTCATGAGGTAATTTACTCGTATTTTATTATTTTCACTATTATTTTATAATATTCCTTATAAGGATAATTTTGGACCTCAAAAGTTCTCTAATGGAAGGAACTGACTGTGCAAGTGATTTGGAGTAACAAATACACTTGTGAGTAGCTCATATAAAGGAGGCAAAAGGACCTGCCAGGTGTCTTGGACAACAAGTGCAGAAAGGGATGATCTAGATGGGATAATTCAAAAAGTAAGCTATGTTTCTGTTCCTTTATATTTCTCATTGGGTAGATTACAAATCTAATGTTGCAAATTGCGAGCCCTAATTATATACTATGTATACTAGATGTACTAGTGATTGAGGGCCATAATCCCTAATACGAGAGCCCCATGATTATTTTATTGATTGGCTAATAAAATAATCAAGCTTTGGGCTCAAATAACTATGTACTAAATTGATTTCCTTGTTGAATATTTTTGTTGTGAGAAGTGCTAGTAGGTTGAGGGTTTCTAGTGTGTTTGTGACCATGATTAAGAGCAGATTTAGGGCCTAAGGAAAATTCAACATGGTATTAGAATTACATAAAAGAGTACATGGATCAAAGTGTACGCAAGAAACAAAATGTTCCATTGATGATTGTGTAGGCTTAGAGGGAGTTTAACTTTAGAGGGAGTTTGTGAAGGATTGTCAGCTATCCTATGGAAGTTCAAATCTTTAGGTTCAAGTGAGATCAAGAAGTTTTCAAGGCATGCAAAAACATTCACGGATCATATGAGATCATTTATGGTGCTATAAGTAAAGTTGTAGATCCCACAAGGACATGCATAGATCATGTTGGAAACACCATGTTGCACATGAGGACATTCATGCAACATGCAAGACAAAGATAGGCCTAGTAAAAAGAAGTCGTAACACATATGAGGATGGATATGACTAAGAAAGGAAAGTCACGACTCATGTGAGGACATTCATGAGCTTGGAATCAAAGTCATGGAGCTAGAAGCATGAAGGAAATACCTTCTTCAGTAAGAGGGAGTGTTAGATTTTGGGTAACTTGAAAGGTTTTTCTGAGAGAGGAAAACCCACCAAAAGAGAGTTTGTTGGGCAATTTATTCAAAAGTGGGGTTTTGGATCCAAGAAGAGAGTTTAGGACCAAAAGAGAAATAATTATTTATTCTAAAGGGTCAAGAGGAAAAAACCCTAGATCTATAAGTTTTCCTAAGTAACCCAAGGAAAAGTATTTAAAGAGCCTAAGGTGAGGTTCATAACACACATAGTGTGCAAGAGAGATGTAGCCCTCTTGTGCTAAGCATGCCCTAGAAGGGTCAATTTATACTCATGAGGCCAATTTATCTCTAGAGAAGGCAGCAACCCCTAGATCAACAAGATGAACGAGGGTTTGGAGAAGCTCAAATGTGGTCAAGTTTATTTAGGGCCTGATATAATCCTAATAGAATATTTGTCCAAGATTGGTGAAGGAGGCAAAGTGATCAAATATCTAGAAGGGCCAAGGGCAGAGCCTACACACAATTACTATAGGTTTTAACCTCGTACATAAATTACCTGCATACGAATTCTAAAACATAGAAAATAAACAATGCGAGAGCATAACACATAAAACACATATACCCAGAGATTTTCCCCTGGATCCCAAAACAGAGACTACTAGCTTGATTTTTCATTATGTTCCTTTCAGTGTTACAATATATATATATATATATATATATATATATATATATATATATATATATATATATATATATATATATATATATATATATATATATATATATATATATATATATATATATATATATATATATATATATATACATACATGCCGAAGCATCCAATACCATGGACTGAAAACCATGTGCGAAAAGCATGGACAAAACCATAGGTAGGTCCACCCACCTAATATAGGATCTATTTTTTTTTCCTAGGGACGCTACCCCAGACCCCGTAGAGGGGGGCTAACTGCCCCCCTCAAACCCCCTATACAGGGGGGGATGCCGCCCACCCTGTGCCCCCCCCGTTGTGCAATCGGCGCAACGAAGGAGGGGGGTCCCCCCCCCCCCCCCCCCCCCCCCTCTAACCCCCGAGTATACTAGGGTGGCTAGTTGTGAAAAGAATATAACACAACCCAACATTCTCCCACTTGTTGTTTTCTTTCCACAGGGGGCCACAAGAGAGCTTTGTCATTTATCCAACCCTGCAATGTCCATTGTTTCTCTACACCAAGAGAACTTCTCAAAGCTCACAGATTTTGTCAATGCATCTGTAGTATTCTTCAAAGTGTACACCTTTATCAGCAACACCTTTTTTTCTTCTATCATATCCCTCACAAAGTGATACTGAACATCAATGTGATTTGTCTTTGAATGATAAGTAGGGTTCTTTGCCAAGAAAATTGCACTTTGGCTATCACAATCTATCCTTATAGCTCCCTGTACTAACACCACACTTGAACATAATCTTTGCAACCAAACTACTTCCTTTCTTGCATGAGTGGCTGCCATGTATTCTGCCTCTGTAGTTGGTAGTGCCACTATAGATTGTTTCTTACTCATTCAACTGACTACACCTCCAAATAAGTTAAACACATACCCACTTGTATATCTTTTCTGATCCAGATCTCCAACCCAATTTGCATCAACAAAGCCACGAATATCAAAAAATTTGTCCAATCCTGGTCTACCTTGGTAGCACAAACCATAATCACGAGTGCCACACAAATACTTGAAAATCCGCTCCATTGATGTCCAATGCCCCTTCCCTGGTTTTGACATAAACATGCTCAATACTCCCACTACATGTGCGATGTTTGGTCTAGTACAGACCATTACATACATTAGGCTACCAACTACACTTGCATATGGAACATGGCACATGTCCTCTACCTCTTCTTGTGTCTTAAGACACTGTTCAGCAGATAAATTTACACCTACAGGAATAGGAACCTTCCCCGGTTTACTATCCTGCATATAAATCTTTATAGTATTGTCTCGACATACTTCCTTTGGTTTAACCAGAGCTTCCTCTTTGCCCAATCTCTTTTAATTTCCATGACCAAAATATAGTTTGCAGCACCAAGATCTTTCATGTCGAATTTGGAGGACAATTGGGTCTTCAAATCCAGGATGATTTCTTTGTCATTTCCAACCAGCAACATATCATCCACATACAAGACCAGATAAATAACACAGTCACCAATTAATTTAAAATACACACAGTGATTTGCTTTACTTCTAATGAATCTAAGTCCCCGTATAAATGTATCAAATTTTTGATACCACATACTTGGTGATTTTTTTAACCCATAAAGAGACTTCTTTAACTTGCATACTAGTTCTTTCATCCCATTCACCGCAAAACCTTCAGGTTGCTTCATGTAGATCTCTTCTTCCAGATCCCCAGAAGAAATGCTGTCTTCACATCCATATGTTCTACCTCAAAATCAAAAGCAACAACAATAGATAACAATAATCTAATAGAAGCCACCTGAGAAATAGGAGAAAAAAATATTACCAAAATCAATTCCTGACACCTATGAATAACCTTTTGCTATCAACTGAGCTTTGTATTTCTCCACCTTTCCTTTTGCATTTGTCTTCTTCTTGAACACCCATTTGCTGCCAATGGGTTTCCTACCAGCCAGAAACTCCACCAGATCCCAAGCCTCATTTTTGTGCAAAGATGCCATTTCATCAACCATGGCCTCTTTCTAGAGTTTGCCATCCTCTGAATCTATTGCTTCCTTCACAGTTCTGGGATCATAATCAGTAATAGATAAAGAAAAATTTGAATAGAAGCAGATGGACTATACCTTTCTGGCTGCCTTCTTTCTCGAATTGATCTTCTCACAACCAGAGTTTGTGGCTCTTCATCTTTCGATTCCTCTTCTGCTGTAGAGTTTGATTCTTCCTCCTTAAACTCAAACTCTATCTTCTCAAGTTCCTTTGGTTGGACTTCATGTTTAATAACATATTTCACCTCTATGAACACCACATCTCAGCTGTACTCAACCTTCCTTGTTACTAGGTTCCAAAGTTTATAACCCTTTAAACCATCCTTATACCCAATAAAGATGCACTTTTCAGATTTACTATCAAACTTTGTTCTTTTCTCCTTTGGAACATGTACATATGCATCACATCCAAATACCCTCAGATGTGAAAGAGAGGGTTTCTTACCAGTCCATACCTCTTGTGGAGTCTTATCCTCCCACGGTGATGAAGGTGATTTATTGACCAGGTAACATGCTGTCTCCACTGCCTCTCCCAGAATTCCTGTCCTAACCCGACACCACTGAGCATGCTTCTTTCCCTTTCCATCAATGTCTTGTTCATTCTTTCTACAACTTCATTTTGCTCAGGTGTGTATGGAGTAGTCTTCTACCGTGATATACCACACTTCTTACATAATTATTCAAATTCCTTCTTGCAAAACTCTCCACCATTATTTGTCCCCAACACCTTTATCTTCTTCTCTATTTGGTTTTCCACCAGAGCCTTAAATTATTTAAACCTATCAAAGACTTCAGATTTCTTCTTAAGGAAATATATCCACGTATTCCTTGAGAAGTCATCTATAAATGATACATAGTACAGAGAATTACCCAGTGATGGAACCTTCACAGGTCTAAACACATCACTGTGCACAAGCTCTAATATCTGTTTCGCCCTCTTACCACCAGAGGGGAGACTCACCCGATTTTGCTTCCCATATACACAATTTTCACAGAAATCAAAATCCAGAGATCTATTAGTCATACCTTCTACCATACCTTTACCATGAAGTATTCGAAGGCCCTTTTCTCCAATATGTCCAAGCCTTTGATGCCATAACATGGTCTTTTCTCCAGAGACCACTAGATTTTCTACTCCACCTATAGGAACCATAAGACTATTGCACCCATCAACAACAGTGCTACCTTGCAGCTTGTATAGAGTTCCAATCTGAACTCCCTAAATTAATTCCAGTGCTCCCCGAACCATCTTGCAGGTATCCTTCTCGAACACTATTTTTACACCTGCATCATCCATCTTGCTTACAGAAATCAGATTTCTAGCCAATGCAGGAATATACAAAACACTCGGAAGTGTTCTAAACTTTCCACCTTACAAATTCAACTTAAATTTTTCGCGACCAATGATTTCAGCCTTCCTGTCATCCCCTAAGAAGACATTACCACCATCATATTTCTCATACTCACAGAACCACTCTTTATGGGGAGTGAAGTGAAAGGATGCACTTGAGTCAATCAATCATGCCTCATGATCTACATGTGTACTTGAAGAAGCCAAGTACACATCCCCACCTTCATCTGAGGTGGTTTTCACCTCTGCAGAAGGAGCATCATCAGATCCCTTTCCTTTGTCAGAAGCCTTAGATTTATAGTCCCTTTTGTAGTGCCCTTCCTTTCTGCATTTCCAGCACACCTTTATAGGTTTTCTTGGAGATTTAGATCTCCCTCTAGATTTAGATCTCCCACTCGATGACTTATTTTTGTTTCTGTTATGGGACCTTCCTCCATCAGTAAGGATGAGACTATTTCATCAAAATGCAAGGCAATTGCATTTCTACCTATTACAATAACCATACTATCCCATGAATATGGTAGAGAACACAACAAACTGATGCACTTATCTTCATATGAAATTTTGATTTCAACAGATAATAACTGGCTTACCAAAGCATTAAATGCGTTCAGATGCTTTGTGACCGAGTCTCCATCTTTCATCCTTAGGTTATACAACTTTTTTCATAGGAACAATTTATTCACCAGAGACTTAGATTGGTGCAAAGTCCCTAACTTGTCCCACAAATCCTTTGCCATAGATTCCCCTGATACATTCAACAATACTGAATTTGAGACACACAATCGTATTGTGATCTTTGCTTTCCGATCCAATTTCTTCCATTCTTCATCAGACACTCTTGTTGGTTTAGTACCTAGATTTACCACGATCCACTGATCTTTATCGACCAACAGATCCTCCATCTTGAATTTCCACAACTCAAAACTATGAGCATTAAATTTCTCGATCTCTATGTTTCCACTGCTTGCCATCTTCTTTTACCGAGAGAATTGATCTCGCAGATCTCCCACCGAACAGGGTCTACCACAAGCCTGAGTGAAACCCCTCGACAACAAAGGCATCCCCTTGAAGCCAAAACAACTCTGATACCAAATGTAGGTTTTAATCCCGTACAAAAATTACCTGCATACGAATTCTAAAACACAGAAAAAAACAATGCAAGAGCATAACACATAAAACACATATAGATAGATATTTCCCCTGGATCCCAAAACCGGGACTACCAACTTGATTTTCATTATGTTTCTTTCAATGTTACAATACATATATATACATGCTGAAGCATCCAAGGACCAATACCATGGATCGAAAACCATCGCACCCAAAACCATGTGCGAAAACCATGCACAAAACTATAGGTAGTTCCACCCACCTAATATAACACAACCCAACAATTACAACATTCATTCTTGTGTTACATCTACCAAGAAGGGAGCTGCATAGTTCAGGAGGAGATACAACCTTGGAGAGAAGAGTTTGTGGTTTGAATTTTGTACTGATGAAGGTCTAGTTTGCTCATAAAAGGAGGAAGAGTTTCTACATGAGGTGTGCGCCCTATAAAGGGTTCTGTGCAAGCTGAGATTAGGAGGAACAACCACCAAACCTTTCCCTAGTAGAGGTTTGTCTAGGATAAGAGAAGGTGCCAAAATTGTGTCCCTAATGTAGAGGTCTATTAAGTGCATAAGGAAGAGGGAGGAGACATTGAAAGAGGCCTAATGTGCCTCTGCCTTGTCTATTGTGTATGGGCACAAGGTCTCAGGAGGTGAATTGGTTTTCTATGAGGCTGAATAAGCCTCAATTTCCGTATAGAGGCATTGAGTTATCTTAGGGACTAAGAGAAGGAAATGGGGACATATTGGAGGGTTGATATAGTGAAGGAGTGATCCGGATTTAAATAGGAACGCAATAAAACACAGAGATAACCATAAAGACAGATATGCAGTGGAAATAATACTTCATTTCATTACTGTAAAATACTGAAATATGCTTACAAACAGAAATGGAAATAAACCAGCTAGGGCGATGGTAGCGTATCTCTGAGAAGAGATGTGGTGGCTACATGCCTCTGAACTGTGTTACAATGAGGCTCGAAGGCCTATTTATTGTTTAGAAACAATGGAAAACCTTTCACATCCCAAAACCTAACCCTAGAAGATGAAACGCCAAACTGTGGGCCCCATTTGGGCAAATTGGTACATCAACTTCCTGGGGTCGTAACTTTGGCATACGATCTCCGTTTGACACGTACAATAGCTCGTTAGAAAGATCTATCTGAGCACTACCACTTTGGGAGGCCATGGACTGATGTTGCCCGAGATTTCCCAAAAAACGTCGTTTAGGGCCTCAAAACGGCTCCGGAAGTTCAGGACCCGAAAAACTACTAAAAATAGTAAACTGTGCTATAATTTAGGGAACTGAAAAACTGAAAGAGACAGTTGTGGGGGTCCAAGTCGGATAGGTGGGTGGCCACCAACATCCACCTGGATCATTCCTCCCCCCTTAGGAAGCAATGGTCCCCATTGCGTTGAGTTCCTCCCTAAGATGAGGAAGCTTCTGTTGAGCTGGTTCTTTGGTGAGTTGTTCTGCAATCTCTGTTGTGACCAGAAATGGTGGGAAGCATGGTTGATGATGGTCCACATTGAACGCTCGGTGCAAGCGAAGGAATGGAGGAATGTTTTGCTTCAAAGCATTGTTGCCCGTAGCCTTGGTACTGGTGTAAGGACCATGTCGGAGTGGTCTGAGTTTCTGATGGGTTCTGGTAAGGCGTTTTCTCTGTAGATGCAACCAGACTTTGTTGCCCACTTGAATCTGTTGAGATTTTCTGTTTGAAGTGAAATAGGCAGAAATCTCTGTAGGTGACAACAATAGGAATTCAGTTCCTAGATTAGCTCCAGGTTGTTGGGAGGGAGTTAATGCCTCCTATATTTGATGTGAGGGAGTTAATGAGGTTGTTAGATTCTCTATGCTATATAACAGGCAACCATTCGGATGTTTGCTATGTGGGTGAGAGTTTTGGGAGGATTTCATGATGTAATCTCCTGTTTTGATTAATAAATTCTTGATGCCTATGTTTGGTGGACGTAGCCCAGATTGGTTGGGTGAACCACGTTAAATACTGTGTCATATGTGCTTGATATTCTGCTGTGTGTTTATTTGATTTAGCTGTGCATCTCTCCAACAATTGGTATCAGAGCGCGTTGGAGGAGCGGCACTGCTGACGGTGGAGCGCTAAGGGTGCTGAGAAAGTTCTGTGCGTGCGTGGTGGATTAACGACTGCTGCGTGGAGGCCTGTACAGTGCTGGAGACGTGGATTGTTCTGTGCGTGGATTGCTGGTGGAAGACGCCTTGTTCTCTTACCTGCGTGGAGCTGTCACGCTGTGTAAAAGGAGCGCTTTAACTGTGCTTACAATCAGTTCGTTGCTGTGCGTATATTCAGTTCTTTGCTGTGCGTGCGTGGAGGAACAAAGGCATCTGTCGCACGCTGCTGATTGGGTTTGCAATGAGCGGAGCAACGATGTGTTTAAAGGAATGATCCAAGCGCGTCATGGAGGTGGTGCCTCTGATGCGTGGAGTCTGCTGCTACAGTTGGTTCCTTTCAGTTTGCGCGTGTAAGTCATCGCTGCCTGATGCGTGGAGTTTTCTCATAATGAACAGTTGAAATAACGCTGTCTAAATATTTTTTTTTAAAAACCTATTCTATACCGCTTTAATCACAAGATAGCAATAATGCAATAAACAACAGATACAAGTAATTTATTCACATGATCAAAACTTGCAACACGTTTCTTTGAAAAAAGGAGATAGAATCATTGGATCGCCTGGCCCTAAAGTTTTGTTTCCAAACCGGTTTGCGTATACGTTTGGAGGAGACAGTTCTGTGGACGTAACTGGTATGTCCGGGGGCTATGTCTTGTTCTTATCACTTCAATATTTTTTGGGCATTTGAAACCTGTCTGCGTTAACCGCTGCCGTCTGAGATTATTGCCTTGATTAAAGAAAACCACTTGTCAGCTACCGCAAGATGCTTTTAAGTTTTCTAAGTTCTCTGGGCAATGTTTGTTGATAATTCAGAGGGCATGGATTTCAGAGGATAAACTGTAATGTTGCACAGAATTTTTTTTGTGTGAAGTGCAAACGACAGATATTTTTTTTTTAAGGCATAGGCAGTTTTTTGTTGTGTAAAAACAAAGGCATAGGCAGTTTGTTTTTTTTTTAAATTGCTGGTATTTAAACGTTGGTATTGGAGATTATTGTGTTTTTTGATACAAATGGCGAAAACTCAAAGTGCCCGGTTTGAAATTGAGAAATTTAATGGCAAGAATAATTTTGAGATCTGGAAGGTGAAAATGTACGATTTGCTTGTCCAACATGGTGTGGCAAAGGCGTTGTTGGGCAAGTCCAAACAGCCTTACAACATCACAGATAATGAGTGGGCCGAGATGGATGAAAGAGCGATAAGTGCTATTCGACTGTGTCTAGCTGATGATGTCCTGTTTAATATCGTGTCGGAGACAACAGCGGCTGGTTTGTGGATGAAACTGGAGAAACTGTACATGACCAAATCCTTAACCAATAGGATTCTCCTGAAGCGACAACTGTACAGTTTGCGAATGAAGGAAGGTACATCGATTGCTAATCATTTAAATGCTTTTAATACTCTTCTTGTGCAATTACAAAGTATAGAAGTAAAAATTCAATCCGAGGATAAAGCTATTACTTTATTGTGCTCATTGCCCGAATCATGGGATCATTTTGTTACTTCTATAAGTCTTAGTTCATCAGAAACTATTGAGTTTGATGATGTAGTTGCATCCTTATTATCGGAAGAAACAAGGAGAAGGTCGCATTCTGAAACCTCTACATCAAAAGCTATGATGGTTAGAGGTCGTTTGAAATAAAGACACTCGAGGAGGCCGAGCGACTCACGTTCAAAGTCGAAAGGGAAGAAGAGTAAGCTAAAGTGTTGGTTTTGTGGCAAATCAGGGCATTTAAAGAAGGATTGTTGGAAGCGACAACAGCAAACTTCAAAAGCAGAGTCTTCGACAGAGAAGAAGGAGGCAAATACGACAGATACAGGTTCGACATCTAGTTCAGGTTTGAGTGATGAAGTATTATCAGTTAATGTGTCAAATCATGGTCAACATTGGTTGTTAGATTCCGGTGCATCAAACCACATGTGTATCCATAAAGAATGGTTTAAAACATATAAATCAATTGATGATGGTGTTGTGTACATGGGTAATGATGTGACATGTAATATTGTGGGAATTGGGAGCATACAACTGCAAATGTTTGATGGGACAACAAAAATATTAACTGATGTGAGGCATGTACCAGATTTAAGAAAAAATTTGATTTCATTAGGAGCACTTGATTCAAATGGATATAAAACTGTAATTCAAGGTGGAGTAATGAAAATTTACAAAGGCATTTTACTAGTTATGAAAGCTAAGAAAGTAGGAAATCTATTTCAGTTAGAAGGAAGTATAAGGTCAAATTTTGTGTCTACTGTGTCTGAACATGACAGTAGTTCCATTCACTTATGGCATCAAAGATTGGGGCATATGAGTGAAAGAGGATTAAAAATTTTGGCTGATCGCAAGTTACTTCCAAATCTAAAGTCTGGAAAGTTAGATTTCTGTAAGCATTGTCTGTTTGGAAAACAAAGTAAACAAAAGTTTAAAACAGGCAAACATACTAGTAAAGGCATACTTGATTATATCCATTCAGATGTGTGGGGTCCAGCTCCTACAACTTCATATGGTGGTTCGTCTTATTTTGTATCATTCATTGATGACTTTTCTAGGAAGGTTTGGGTCTATATGTTGAAAAGAAAGTCTGATGTTTTTTTTTTTTTTCAGTTTTCAAGCAGTTTAGAGCATTGGTAGAAAACAGCACTGGTAGAACAATAAAGTGTTTAAGAACTGACAATGGTGGTGAGTTTACTTCCAAGGAGTTTGACAGCTATTGCAAGGATGCAGGGATCGAGAGGCATAAGACCACGGTTTATACTCCTCAGCAGAATGGAGTTGCTGAACGCATGAACATAACTCTTCTAGAGAGAGCAAGGAGTATGCTGAGTAATGCCGGGTTGCCGAAAGAGTTGTGGATGGAAGCGGTGGCAACAGCTTGTTATGTGATAAATCGATCTCCATCAATGGCCATAGACTGCAAGATTCCGCGAGAGGTATGGAAAGGACACCCTTGTGACTATTCTAAACTCAGAGTGTTTGGTTGTGATGCATATGCTCTAGTGCCTAAACATCAGCGAACTAAGTTAGATCCAAAGTCTAAAAGGTATATCTTTGTTGGGTATGGTGTTGGAACAAAGGGATATAGATTGTGGGATCCTACTACCCACAAAATCATCATCAACAGAGATGTAAAGTTTAATGAATCCTCTCTTGTACAGTTAGATGTAGATAGTAGATTGAAACAGGATGATGTATCTGATTTTCAGCACATTCAGTTTGATAGCATTTCTAACGATAGTCATGATGACCATAGTTCAGATACTAGTCATGAACAGGTTTCAGAATCAGAACATGAACAGGGTTCAGGTTTAGATCATGAACAGGTCTCAGATACTGATCGGCAAGAAGTTCCTACAGATGGTAGTTAGCCAATCGAGGAAGTGCCAGAAACATCCTTAAGGAGGTTGACAAGAATCAAACGGCCACCGAGAAGGTATGATGATTATGTCACTTCTGTTGCATTTACTGCTAATGACGATGAACCTCTGTGCTATCAGGAAGCAATAGAAGGTTCGAAAAGTGACAAGTGGAAAGCAGCCATGAAGGACGAAATGATGGCCTTAAGTAAGAACGGCACATGGGATCTGGTTGAGCTTCCGAAAGGCAGGAAAACTGTGGGGTGTAAATGGGTTTTCAAGCTGAAACGGGGTGTGAATGATACGGAAGACAGGTACAAAGCGCGGCTGGTTGCAAAAGGGTTTTCTCAGAAAGCCGGTATTGACTTTCATGAGATTTTTTCGCCAGTGGTTAAAATTGTTTCAATTAGAATTGTGTTAGCATTAGTGGCTTTGCTTGATTTAGAGTTGCAGCAGTTAGATGTTAAGACTGCGTTTCTACATGGTGATTTAGATGAGAAAATATATATGGAACAACCGGAAGGGTTTTTTCAGCATCGCAATGAGAAATTTGTCTGCAGGCTCAAGAAGTCATTATATGGCCTGAAGCAGTCGCCTCGGCAGTGGTATAAGAAGTTTGATTCTTTCATGTTGAGTCAGAAATATGTTAGAAGTGAATATGATCATTGTGTTTGTTTTAAACAGTTGAATAATGGCATATTCATTATCTTGGTATTGTATGTTGACGATATGCTTTTAGCAAGCAAAAGCATAGAAGAAATCAACAGGTTGAAGGCTCAGATGGCAAGGACATTTGATATGAAAGATCTAGGAGCAGCAAGACAGATTTTGGGCATGGAGATTTTCAGAGACAGGAGCAATGGTAAGCTATGGCTATCACAACAAAAGTATATTGAGAAAATACTTTTGAGGTTTGGTATGAATAACGTGAAGCTTGTTTCAGTCCCTTTAGCTTCCCATTTTAAGCTTTCTTCGAGTTTATGTCCTAATACAGATGAAGAAAAGGATTATATGTCTCGAATTCCGTATGCCAATGTAGTAGGGTGTTTAATGTATGCGATGGTTTGTACTCGACCAGATATTTCACATGCAGTTGGGGTTGTCAGCAGGTACATGGCAAATCCGGGTAAAGAACACTGGTCAGCAGTGAAATGGGTGCTTCGGTATTTGAGAGGCACAAGTAGTTATTGTATTTCTTACAATAAGAGTAGTGAATTTGTTTGCGGATATGTTGATTCCGATTTTGCAGGTGATTTGGATAAGAGAAGATCAACTTCAGGGTACGTCTTTACTCTTGCAGGTGGAGCTATAAGCTGGATGTCAAAGCTACAGAATATTGTTGCTTTATCCACTACTGAAGCAGAATACATTGCTGCTTCGCATGCTTGCAAAGAGGCGGTTTGGTTGAAAGGTTTGCTTGGTGAGTTTGGTAGGTTACAGGACAACATCAGGTTACTTTGTGATAGTCAAAGTGCAATACATTTGGCTAAGAATCCAGCCTATCATAGTAAATCAAAGCATATTACAATTAAGTACCATTTTGTAAGACAGGTTATCACTGAAAGAGGAGTCTCTCTGGAAAAGGTGCATACAAAGGAGAACTGTGCAGACATGTTCATGAAACCAGTTTTGTTAGAGAAGCTACGCTGGTGTTTGGCTTCTCTTTGGCTTGCAGAAAAGATAAAATAATAATAACAGGGCATCAGGCGAATTGTTGTCAAGGTGGAGATTGTTGAGATTTTATGTTTGAAGTGAAATAGGCAGAAATCTCTGTAGGTGACAACAATAGGAATTCAGTTCCTAGATTAGCTCCAGGTTGTTGGGAGGGAGTTAATGCCTCCTATATTTGATGTGAGGGAGTTAATGAGGTTCTTAGATTCTCTATGCTATATAACAGGCAACCATTCAGATGTTTGCTATGTGGGTGAGAGTTTTGAGAGGATTTCATGATGTAATCTCCTGTTTTGATCAATAAATTCCTGATGCCTATGTTTGGTGGACGTAGCCCAGATTGGTTGGGTGAACCACGTTAAATACTGTGTCATATGTGCTTGATATTCTGCTGTGTGTTTATTTGATTTAGCTATGCATCTTAGCCTTTCTTAGCAGTGATCAAAGAGGTGGCGGTAAGTGGGGCTATCTCTGGTATCCTGTATAATGAATCATCCAAAGAAATAATAACAGCGCCAGGCCTTGACTCATACACAACATGTCGCCTCCACAAGTATGGCTGGCCTAATAGTACATCGCAAACATCCAGAGGTGTAACATCACATAATACCTCGTCTGTGAAGGGCTTGATGCTGTAGGGAAGGCGACACTGCTGGCGAACTTTGAGATCTCGTCCTTCATGAAGCCACCCGATACTGTACAGCTGCGGGTGTGGTGTAATCGGTAGGCCCAACTACTTCATGACCTCTGCTGAAAAGAGGTTCTTTTGGCTAGCACTATCGACAATGAATTGCAGTGGCGAACCCTTCACCCACATCTGTGAGTGGAAAAGACGCTCCCCTTCCTCTGGATTTTCGGGCTCATTTTTCTGGATTTTAGTGGTGGCAATAGTGGCGCTGGGATCCACATCAATGATCTGCTTCCCTTTGCCATTCCCCTTGTCGGGTTTTGGCTTAGGGTCGGAACATGCATCTAATTCGGAAGCCTTCAACTCGGCCACTAGCGACTGCTTGGTCCGACACTCACTTGTGTTATGAGTGGGACTCTTGTGGAACTCACACCACTTTCCTGTGTCCTTCTTCAGCTTCGTGGTGTTGTTCTTTTCTTGCGGCTTCGATGGGTTGTCTTGGGTCACCCCACCTTGGCTTTGTCCTTTGGTCTTCAGATTTGTAGATCCAAAGTCTCGCTTCTTCTGTTTGAACTTTTGCTCGATTTTGACAGTGTATTGGTATGCTGTGCTAAGCGAGGAGATGTTCAGGAACTCCATCTCTTCCTGGATGTATCTATGTAGGTAGCCGTAGTATTTGAGTACAAGATGCAGCTTAGAATATTTGATACCCAATTGTGTGCGAAGGGTATGAAAAATGTTGGTGAACTCCGGCACATCTTGGTCTCGTCCCTGCTGCAGTGTGGTCCATTTGATGTATTTGTCCTCATAGCTTTTGATAGGGTAGTACTGCTCCTTGATGGCATATTGGAATGAATCCCAAGTGGGTGCGGCTAAAAATAATGAGCCTGTGCTTTCGTCCTTCTGCTCACAGTAGGTTTCCCACCAGTCCTTGACGTGGGGGGCTACTTTGAGAAGAGTGAAAACAATCCTTTCCCGACTCGAAAATTCATGAACAGAAAAATACCCTTCTAGCAGATTTAACCATTTATCTACGACATCTGCGTCTATTTGACCCTCAAATATGGGGATTTAAAAATTAACTTGTACCTTAAAGGGCATGGAATTTCCAGAGTAGCTGCTGGAAGTCGATGCGTCACTTTTGGGTTGCCGCTGAAGGATTTGAGCAAAGCTGTCCATCATCGCGTTCCGTTGTCGCTTGAGGGCTTCTTCGAGCAAGATTTTGATAGGATCTCCTACTCCCTCGTCTTTCTTCTCATCCGCCATGGGAGGCCATCGGGATTTGCGAGACTGGTCTTACAAAGGTTCGACTAGTTCAAGCCCTAACTCTTTATATCCCGACCTCGTTGGGGACATGCAAAGAAAAACAGAGAAAAAGCAGATCGCTCTGATACCACTGATCCGGACTTAAACATGAATGAAATAAAACACAGAGATAACCATAAAGACAGATATGCAGTGGAAATAATACTTCATTTCATTACTGTAAAATACTGAAATATGCTTACAAACAGAAATGGAAATAAACCAGCTAGGGCGATGGTAGCTTATCTCTAAGAAGAGATGTGGTGGCTACATGCCTTTGAACTGTGTTACAATGAGGCTCGAAGGCCTATTTATTGTTGAGAAACAATGGAAAACCCTTCACATCCCAAAACCTAACCCTAGAAAATGAAACGCCAAACCGTGGGCCCCGTTTGGGCAAATTGGTACATCAACTTCCCAGGGTCGTAACTTTGGCATACGATCTCCATTTGACACGTAAAATAGCTCGTTAGAAAGATCTATCCGAGCACTACCACTTTGGGTGGCAACATTGCCCCATATTTCCTAAAAAATGTCATTTAGGGCCTCAAAACGGCTCCGGAAGTTCATGACCCGAAAAACTGCTAAAAATAGTAAACTGGGCTATAATTTAGGGAACTGAAAAATTGAAAGAGACAGTTGTGGGGGTCCAAGTCAGATAGGTGGGTGGCCACCGACATCCACCTCGATCAAGGAGAATGATGATAAATGTGTGTTTATTTTTAGATTAATATACAATGCCCCAATAAGGGTTTAGTCATTGTGAGAAGTTGAATTAAGAAGGGATGATAATGCAGTGACATTGAAGAGGCAAAATTATTGTGAGAAAGGTTGATTGAAAGAGCTTATCTATAGTAGTTGATTGGAGAATCAAATACATTTGTGAGAAGTTGATATAAATGAAGAAAAAAGGACTTTCCAAGTATCAAGGAAAACAAGTGCAGAAAGAGCTGATCCAGATAGGCTACATCAACAAATAAGCTATGTT
Organism: Pinus tabuliformis; assembly: GCA_031772625.1. Lineage (NCBI taxonomy): Eukaryota > Viridiplantae > Streptophyta > Pinopsida > Pinales > Pinaceae > Pinus > Pinus tabuliformis. The sequence goes on from CM062816.1 coordinate 496,334,491, forward strand.
TTTGTTCTTGTCTATTTTTCAATGGGAAAATTGCAGATTTGATGTTGTAGATTGCAAGCCCTAGTTGTATAATACATATGCTAGATGTATTGGTGATCGAGGGCCATGATCCTTGGTACAAGAGCCTCTTAATTATTTTATTGATTGGTTAAAATAATATTCGAGCTTTAGGCTCAAATCACTATGTACTGAACTGATTTCAATGCTGAGGATTTCCATTGTGCAAAGTGCTATTAAGTTGAGGGCTTCTAGTGTGTCTGTGAGCATGATTAGCCTCAGACCAAATCTAGGGCTTAAAGAAAATTCAACATTTTTTAGGGCCTTAAAATGACTCCAAAAATTTGGGACCCAAAAATAATTAAAAAAAACTGCAAAAAAGATAAAAATCCTTTGAAAACAAAATAAACTATCAAACAGGAAAATGAGTCCTCCCCTAGCATCAACTTCCTAAAACTAAACTAAAACTCTTTCTACAAAAATTTTCTAAAATCATATGGACGATATACAACTTCTATTTCCTAAATGCTATACTATTTGCTTCCTTTATCCTTCCAAAAAGCACCAATAGTGAAAACATTCAAGTTTTCCCCTAGACTAACTTCAATACTCATTGTCTTTTTATGTCTACTTATAATCATCATGGTATAACATATAACTCCAGAGATTTTAATTACCATGTATGAGTATTAGTCATTATTATTATTATGGAGAATCTGTAATTTATAACGTATATGAACCATTGATCCAAATATCATAAATGAGTGGACAGTCAACTTTGTTTCAACACCTAAGAATGAACGACATTCCAATTTTTTATTGAAAACTGCAATTTGAATATGATAAATTCTAGAAATAATTGAGTATTATCACTGTGAAGATTTTAAATATACTCAAATAATAATAGTAGTTGGTTCCATGCCCATTAGTATGACCTCTTTGTCCATCATTGGTGAGCGCCTCAAGTTTATCATTTCTCATTTCATCAAGTTGCTAACTTTTCTGCAATTGAGAAAGAATCCATCTAGAGTAATGTAGATCGATTGTGCATCCAGGTCATCTAACATACATAACCAAAATTTTATAGTGATATTATAAAGGTAGATTTCAATTATTTCATTGCTGATTTTGGTAGTTCCCAACAGTTGGTAGTCTCACCTTAGCTTTGGCTGTAATATTCGATCCAAGCACACCTAGTTTTTTACCCTTTTCCCATTTGTTCTTCTATGAATGTAGCAATCAATTTTTTTAAAATTTGAACATGAAATAGAGTTTAAATTTGAAATTCCTCCAGTTTAATAACTTTTTTCACACATATCTAATCTGGAGTGTTGAAAATCCTTGAAACTAAGCCATCTGTAGCTAGATATAGATTAAAATAAATATCAAAATTCCCTGATTTTAGTCTGGAAGGAGTAATGTTTTTGCTTTTAAATTTTCTTGGTGTTCGAGTGAATGTTTTGTCGTGATTATGAGGGGTTTAAAATGAACCCAAATTTGTCTGTGGACAATATTTTTTTCAACTGTAGATGCACGTACAGCCTGGTTATGCACTTCTAAAGTGTCGTACACTTTTTGGAAGATTCATCCTTGATTGTATGACCAATTGAGAAATTACGAAATCCTCGCGATAGTCGGTATTAATTAATATATTTATTAATTCAACTTCAACTTGTTATGTTTAAAACAAATTTCAAACTCTAACCCTAATTTTGTATTATCCATTTGATAGCTACTTCGACTCTGATTCTATATAATCCATTTTACAGTTTCAGCAAAACCATCAAAAACCTCTCTTACTGTCAGTGAAAATTCCATGTAGTATCTTCTTGTCATTGTACTTCCTCCGTGTGCTGCATCTTCGATCAATGCAATTTTTCTGTGAGTTGTGCAAATTAGAATATCAAGGTTGTCTACGAAGTCATCAATTTCACCCCGTCTACCAAAATTTTTGCATATGTTTTTAAAAAAAATTGACAGTAAGAGTGCTTGAATTGTGCTTTTATACTGAAAATTGATTCAACACTATCAAAAACCCCTAAAGTACCCAAAATGCTAAAGCTAATTACGCTGGAATTTACATTATTTTTTTGAAAAAAATGATCCCTTCTTAGACTACAACCACAATATCTTTCAATATTTAAGTGAGTGCGTATATCCATCATGTCACCATATCTTATATGAAAACTAAAAACAACCTTGCTCCCAATGGGTCCATCATTTCTAAATATTTGAAAGAAAATCTCATTCTAGAACCTTGAGAATCACTGTCAAAGTTTATAGTTTTAGCTTTATAATTGGTGGCAATCTGTTGGCATTATGACTAATGTGTTGTCCTTGATGGAAACCTATTTTATGAAGATTTCAATAGGACATGTATACCTGTGACAGAGAGTTTTGGTCAAAGGAATATCAGTTCAGAGACATAGGAATGATAAAGATGAAGTTTGAAGAAGTATAAGCAGGTTTGGTGAAGCAAAGTCGAGTTTACACACGTTCTATTAAGAAAAACTGTGTACATGCTCATGTTTTGTGAAACAAAGTAGTGTATATGCAAGTTCTATGAAGAAAATCCACGTACACACGAGGGTATGAAGAAGAAAAGGCACGTACATATTCCACACCATGGTATTCCAAATACCAAGGGTCTTTACCATGGTATTGACCTATGGTATTGAGCCCAACAACAAATATTTCATCCCGTCCAAGAATAGAATTAGCACTAGTATAGTTTTGAATTGTGGTATCGTCTAAGGGCTAAGCTATATAAGGAGATGAAGATCAAAGTGGTTGAGGCGTGCAAGTGATGAATTTTTCATGAATAATTAGATCCAAATAAAGTGTACATGTAATGGGTTGTTAATGATTTGTTTGATCTGAAATGAAAGTTTTGATTAGGGGTTGATTTGATCAATGATGATAGTGTCTGACGTGTGATTTTTGTTAAAAATATAAGAATAAAATTTATTGAATAAACCTGAGCAGCTCACAGGTGTGAAACAACACTTGGAGACTGCCTTTACAGAACACACTCTGTCATTTACAATAATTACATGAGCAATATGTAATTCACACACAATTAGGGAAGTTGAAACAATACCCTAGAAATCAGGAACAAAATCCTAGTCTAAGGTTCAGTTGAACCGTCACTCCATTAATACATTTCTTCATTAATCTCAACACTCACCCTTAATGGAGAAATGGATTCACACATATGCCTAACACTTCCCTAAAAAATTCAAACTTGATTCTACCAAGAGGTTTGGTAAAAATATTAGCAACATTGTCACAACTATTACAATACTCAATATGGATTTCTTTTGAATGAACTTTCTCCCTAACAAAATGAAACTATATATCGATATGCTTTGTGTTCTTATGAAATACTAGATTATTTGCAAGTTTGATGGAGCTTTGGTTGTCACATTTAACCTTCTGTTCTTCTCCAGCATCAAGGAGAAGTCTCCTCAACCAAACTACTTCACATGTTGCTGCACACATAGCTTGATATTCAGCTTCCGCAAAAGACAAGGATACTGTGTTCTACTTTTTGCTGCTTCATGTAATGACCCTGGATCCAATTCTAAATTCATAGCTTGTTATGGATCGTCTGTCATCTACATTTCTAGCCCAATCAGAGTCTGAAAAACTTGTCAATTTAACATCACATGAGTCAGTATAAACAATATCAAAATCTAAGGTTCCCTGGAGATACCTTAAAACACCTTTTTCTGCAACCCAATGGCTCTCAAGGGGATTTGACATAAATGCCTTGATTGCATAAGCCAAATCAGGCCTAGTTGTAGTCAAGTGGATTAGACTCCCAACCAGCTGCCTATACAAAGTTGCATCTTCATCCTCAGATCCATCATCATTTTGAAGTTTTATATTCTTTTGTAAAGGTACTGCTGCAGCTTTTCACTGATACATTCTGAACTTTTCCAGTAAGCTCTTGACATATTTACTATGTGATAGAAATTTTTTTCTAGAATCCCTCCAAACTTCCAAATCCAAACAATAATGTAGATCTCCAAGGTCTTTCATCTCAAAGACTTGTGATATCTGATCCTTGATTTCTTTAATTAGATTATCAACATTCCCTATAATGATTAGAACATCTACATATAAAGAAATCAAAACAATCCTTCCCTCTTTATCAAACACAATATAAAGATTAGGGTCATTTTTGCTTCTTTTATAACCATGATGCAGGAAAAATGAATCAATTTTGTCATACCATGACTTGGGTGCCTGTTTTAGTCCATACAATGCTTTCTTCAACCTGCAAACTAAATGTTCTTCACCCTGTTTGACAAACCCCTTAGGTTGCACTAAGTAGACTTCTTCTTTTAAGTCCCCATTTAAAAAAGTAGATTTAACATCTAGCTGGTGAATCATCCAATGGTGTTTCGTAGCTAAATCATTTATCATTCTGACTGTGTTTAGTTTAGCTACAGAGGAAAATGTTTCATCATAATTTATACCTTCTTGCTACGAATACCCCTTTACAACCACCCTTGTTTTATATTTATCTATGCTCCCATATGCTTTTTAGGCTTATACAACCATTTTCATCCTATGGGTTGTTTGCCTTCAGGTAGTTTAACTAAATCCCAAGTTTCTTTTTTGAGGATTGACTCATATTCCTCTTCCATAACAACCCTCCATTCACTATATTGATTGGCTTCTTTATAACTAGAGGGTTCAACAACATTCATCATACTAGTTATAAAATCATTTTCCCTATATCTTGCTGGCAACTGAACCTTCCTACCCGATCTCTTGAGTGGTGGGGTAGCTTCAAAACTTTTCTGATCATCCTTTTGTGGACTTGGCTTGACAACTACATCATCTTCTTCCCCTTCCTTCTACTGCTGCTGCTCATTGTTGTCACCTGATTCATCACTTCCTTCTTCCACCAACAAGGGCACGTGCCATTCTTCATTAGAACTCTCATGGCTTCCATCATTAATCTGCTCACGAAACACTACATCTTTGCTCGTAAAAAAATTATGAGTAAAGGGATTAAACAATTTGTAAGCTTTAAATTTTGTACAATACCCAACAAAAATACATTTGATGGCCTTTGAATCCAGTTTCTTTCTATATTCCTTTGGGACATGAGCAAAGGCTTTAGAGCCAAAAACTCTCAAATGCTTAAACTGCAGGCTTATAGCCAAATAAAGCTTCAAAAGGAGTTTTGATATCTAAACTTCTTGTTAGGCTCCTATTCTTTAGATATACTGCAGTATTAATTGCTTCAGCCCAAAACCCTGTTACACAGTAATTTGTCACCATCCCTGTTACTCCTCTTGTCGTACCTTGGAGGACTCATCCCGGGAGTTATAAGAAGTGACAAAGTCTAAAAACACTTGCATTATGTTCCCCTGAGTATGTACTCCATGTTCCCTGAAGACACCTTCTGCAGATTATCCCTGAAAAGTGCTCTTTTTCCATTGGCGCAAGTCCACAGTATCTTACCCGCGCCAATCATGGAGATCCTCAAAAGAGGGCGCGACCATTGGCGCTCTGTCTTAGAGCAACAGTCGCGCCAACCAAGTTTAGTCATGCTTTTTGCCTTAACGCACGCCCGGCTGTTGTTTCCTTCATTACATGGAGCTTTTCTGAGGATAAAAAATCAGCTTTATGTCGAGCTCTATCCTATCTCCATCTTTAATGGCTTTTGGGGATAATGTTAATCCACAAAAGGTGTCCCGGTTCATCGTATCCTCCTCCCTTCTTCATCTATATAAGCTTGTCATTATGCATTGGACAAGGGAGTGATAGTAGTGATAATCGTTAGTCATGGAGTGTTAGATGTTGAGTTCTTGAGTCCTTGGAGGAATGTTAGTGAGAGCTAGAGAGGTTATGCTGCCGGAGAGGAGATGCATTGCAAGACACATATAGTTACTCGCCCAGCCAGGATAAGGGTCATCGTCAGAACAATGGTTGTAACTTTTCCTGTTTATTATTAATTGATGAGTGACTGCTATTATAGTTCCAATCTCATTGTCTATTATGGTGATGTGTTGATTTATTTCCTTTCTGACTGAAATATAGTTGTGCCTTGGTAGCTTTTATGTTGGTATCTGTCTCTTCCTTTGCATGTGCAGGTGTTCGTTTATGATCTGTCGGAGCGAGGGAGCGGGGATATCAACTCTGCTTCAATCATAGCGTTGGACTCCAGGTTGGTCTTCTTGATTCACCTTTGATGCATAACTAGGAACTTGCGTAGCAGCGTGGTTTGATTGTGGCTAGTTCTGTTATAGGCTAGTGGGATCGCCTCTGTCCGCAGAGGGGATTTACCTGACCAACAATTTGGCGACTCCGCTGGGGAAAAGCTAGTTGATTTTTGTCTTGCATGTAATTTTCTTCTGCTTGCTTGAGTGAATGAGCTTCCTGAGTCAGTTTTGAGTTTATTCTTTACTGTTTGACCCATCTGAGCACTGTCAACCCGACCTGAGGTCGTATCATTTATTTTTCTAGTTGGCAAGCTTAATTGGCGCGGTTATTTCTCTGACAGTCGCGCCAGTTGGCGCATGTTGCTCAAAGGCAACTCGTGCCAATCCTGTGGTAGCGCAAGTTGCAGGCTGACAGTCGCGCCAGCCCTGTAAATTTTGCCTGTGTGTGGGTGGAAAGCTCTTTCAGTCTCTTTTTATATCTCTTACAGCCTCTGGAAATGTGTTGAACCTCTGCTTGACTGGTCTTAGCCTTTATCCTTCAGCTGTTTGCTCATTTCTATTGATTTTTGACTCAGCCCTAGGACATCTAGTGACTTTGCATGTCTAGCCTTCTGTGGGAAGTTTCAGTCTTTTGATTATCCAGTCAGCTTGTTGGTTGTGTTCTGCACCTATCCAGTGATTTGTTAAAGCTTGACCTTCTATACTCTGAGTGCTTCGCTTCTAGCCTCTTTGGATTTCACTCAATTTCATTCGAACTTAGATTACATGGTTCAGTGAAAGTCTTTTGTGTTTTTCCTTGCTTGCATGGTTCATTTTGCGTTTCAGAATTGGTTCTATTCCATTGAGTGAACTTGGATTGTGCATATCTCTTAAAATTTGTTTACATGCATCATGCCATCTTAAAGGAAAGAAAAACAAAAAAATCTTTTGCATCATATTAGTTAGCATTTATTGTTATTTGTTGCTATTAAAAAGAAAAAGAAAAAATTTCATTTCTTGTTATTAGCTGCATTAGGATCTTTGTTGTTTGTTGAGTGATCACTTCGTTTGTGTAAAAATCTCAACCCTCCTGTAGATAGAATTCATCGAATCAAATGATATAATTTTGGCATATAGTTTGCATTTAAGAAGTTTTTGAGATATCACATACGGTAGGACCAAAAACTGAAACATAATCGAAGATAAACTTTAAAATGAACTCAATGAACATAACAACGCATTGGAACATAACGCAAATACTCTAGAGGTCTAGGTTAGAGACGTGTTCCGGCGTCTTTAAACCTGGTAGTTTATCGTCGAGTGGTTGGGTGATTCCTCCACGGTGAAACGATAGGTGCCAATACGGACTGTGCTCCCACGTACCGTCGCGTATATATTGGGAGACCCCTATAGGAATAAAGCCTTTATCCATAGGAAGTCGTGTCAGCCGCCCTACGATTCGCAATGCAGTGAACACAGCATTCACGAAGATTGACCACCCGTACCCTAAAAAGTATTCTGTGGTTTTGCGAAAAGTTTGGCACACCTTCTACCTAGAATTCCAGAGCAGTCACTTTTGATCCTTTTCGGACTCCCTAAACGAAAAGGTGTCTATGAGCGTCTTGTCACTTCGTGCTCGTTAAATATTCGAAGGAGACTAGAGTCATCTTTTATCCTTTTCTCGACTCTTAAAAAATGAAAAGGTTAAGTTCAGTGTCTTAAAATTTATTGGCCACGATAACATCTACCCAATTAGATTTTGTTTGCATTAGCTTGAGTAGGATTACTCCTCGTTCAATGGCAGCCTTCCCGGAACCCTCGTCCATTTCCTTCTGTTGGAAATGTCGGTGTTCAGTATATCGCAACATTGTCTTTGCCTGGGTTGACCATTGGTTTACCCGTATGGTTGTTTTCAAACTCGATGGTCTCAAGTGTGATGACCCCTGTTCCACCACCTCCTCCACCCGAACAACACCATGTTGACTCTAAGGTGGACCCCTTTCCTGATTCGCCCATTGCTGCGTCCTCATCTTCTATTTCGCCTGGTGAAACCGTGGATTTCACTAACCAGGTGGCTAAGAAAAAGAAGAAGAAGACCAACAAGAAGAAGTCTCCTAAGGGAAAGGTCGCATCTACCACGAAAATATCTGAAGTGGAACCACCTTCTGCTCCTCCGCGGAAGGCTAAGTCTCCTTGTCGATTATGCAAGGGGGACCACTTTCTTTCTGATTGTCCTGGTATTCCCAGGATCCTCGATATATGGTCCCGTGACCTGACTCACTCCTTGTCGTCGCCAATTGACGATAACTTGTCAGTTGGTAAGAGAAAAGGGAAGGTTCGTTTCCCTTGTCGACTTTGTGAAGGTAATCATCTCCTTCGCCTTTGTCCGCTTATGGATGAAGCCTCCCATCTTTTGGCAAGTCTGTCAGCTCCCTTACCCAAACTACCCGCTGGATATCAGCGTCTTTTTGCAGCTACAGATCATCTCTCCACTAACCAAGTGATCAAACATGATTCCTCTTTGGTCCAGACCTCTCTTCCTGAACCTACCTGTGCTCCGCCTGTTCCAGACCAGTCCCTGGTCGGAACGAGTGTTGATTTACATTCATCATCTACACACCACTCTATCATCAAAGATGAACCATCTGAGTCCAAACCAAACGAAAGTCCACAGTTACAGATTACAGTTGACCCGGTCTTTCAAAAGGTCCAGATTACAAGTGACCCGGTTTTGCCTACAGAGGTTCCATCTTTAGATGATCTTACACCTGAATCCAAACCAGACAAAAGTCAAACGGTCCAGATTACAAGTGACCCGGTTTTGCCTTCAGAAGTTACCTCCTCAGATGATGTTATCACTGCAAAGAATGAAGATCCCACCGCCCAAATTCTATTTATTAATGTAGATGATCAAGTGAGCATCCCTCTCATTCCTTCGCACCAGGAAGAAAGTCCATCAGAATCATATCCGGCTGTCTATCGAGTCCCACCTCCAAGCAACCTAGTTGTTTCCTTCAATTGGGATCAACTAGTCAATCCTCGGTTACCAGCCTCCATACCATTTCGAATTATAGTTCAAGTCTACCGCATGGTTATGGCCGGTACAATTATTGATGAGGGATCTCCTGTGAGTATCCTTTCTTCAACAGCTTGGGAAGCACTTGGTTCCCCACTGCTTCTGCTTGAGATGAGAAACCTCACAGGTTTCCATCGAGAAACCACTCGACCTTTAGGAATTCTTCCCAATGTACCTATTACATTAGAAGGGAAGACTATTCAAATGGGTGTCATGGTAGTCCAAGGTCCGTTAGATTACAATTTACTCCTTGGACGAGACTATATTTATCGCATACGTGCTATTGTGTCCTCACTCTTCAGAGTGATGTGTTTTCCGCATGAAGGAAGGACGATTAAAGTCGTAGACCAACTTTCATTCCCCGGTTCACACTTCACATATAGTCATCTACCATTCCTAAATGGTCTTATTTCCACAGGAAATACCCCAGCACCCACTCCGTCATTCTGATGACGGCAGCTGCCCCGGGGGGGGGGGGGGCATGCATCCTCCTTCAAAATCGAGTCTTTCCAAGTAAACCTTCATTCCATCCACTCCGTGAATGCCATGAAGCTTGGGGGGCATGTACCTCGATTTGTATAATCATGCTGGGGGCATGCAACAAAAATTTTTTAACAAGCAAAGTTCTCCATGGTTCAAGCTTGTGTAAAAATGAACCCATTTACATCCCGTGATTGCCTTTTATCTGCTAAATTCTGCTAGATGAGCCTTGGTTATTTCATTCCATCGCCACCATCTTTTTGGCCGATCATATGCTTTCACTTGGTTGTTTCTCCTTTCCTGAGGAACTGCAGCGATGAGTGGTTTTATTAGCCAGCCTCTTAACCTTTACATGTTTCGAGTAAGTTCCACCATTACCGGAACCAGTTGCTATCCTTTATACCACTCGTTCCTTCAGGACGAGTCACCTTTACGCTCTTTTCTGACTCGTAAAATATGAAAAGATTGCCGAGTATTTTTCCTTTTTGACTCGTTAAAGAAAATAAAAATGGAGGTCCGCTTTCAGCTCTTTTCTGACCATTTAAAGAGGAAAAGATTGCCGAGTCACTCCTCTTGACTCGTTAAATGGTAATAAGGGGCGGTCGTTTTAAGTTCTTTTTGTCGACCGTTAAAACATAAAAAGATTACCGGGTTTTTGTCGTTTCAAACTCGTTAATGGTTACGAAATGACGTGGTTTTGATCGCTTTTTTACTTTTTCGGGTCGAAATCATTAATTATGAAAAGTACTCCTCGATCATAATGATCGGGCGGTTCTTTCAGGTATTATTTTATACTTTTTCGGGCCCGAGAGACACAACTTTACGAAAAAGGACATCCCTGGAGTTTCCTTTTCTGCTGTCTTTTCAAACTCTCTAAACATGAAAAGACGCCGAGTTCTTCCTTTGTTAGACTCGTTAAAACTTAATGACATCGGATTTTGTCACAACACAAGCATATGCTATCCCCATCAAGCTTGTTAAAAATAACTGGGGTACTCGCCAGAAATGGTGGGGGGAAAAGAAAATTTTTGAACCATAATTATTACCGTAACGACAGTATGTCGCTCTTGAACATGGCACTTTTTGCTTTCGTGTCCGGGGTGGGGATATTTCATCTCATATCTTTCACTTGCTTCCATGGACTTGGGTACCCTATTTGACCTCTCATCCACTCATTGCCTCGTCATCATGACCTTTGATACATTGATGTCAAATACTGCCAATTCCGTTAATGTGCCATCGATATGTTCAAGATAAGTTGACCTCTGCAAAGAAACAACCTCCCTCTGATAGTTCGCGCAATCTTGATTCACAACATTATCTCTCTGTCTCGTGTCGATGATGTGGGAAACATTATGGCCCACCTTCGATCAAGGTCACTTCCTGTCGACTTCAACTCATTATCCAGGAAGTTGATCTAGAGACTCCTTTCTGGTGCCTTGGAGCCTGCATGCCTCAATGGCAGGTTCTTCGTGTTCAACGTGAGGTTTTCATCATTGGCCTCCGATCGAATGATTCTACGGGTGTTCGACTCCAGATCATTGATTCACACGCCGTAGATTGTACCTATAGTACCTTGAGGGCCATTGTCATTATTGGTGGTACCTCTCGCGTCTGTTAACAGTTTCCACTATTGACTGGTAATCAGACGATGTTCATGCATGTTCGACTTCAGCTCATATATTCACATGCTTGAACTTGTACTCTTGTTCGGGGCGAGATGGAGCGCAAGACCCTGGATTGTGTCTGTTGTAATCCAGGCGTGATTCTTGATACTTGACTCATTCACTGGATGGCTGCGACCATACCTGAGTCAATTCATTGATCCTAACCAGATGGCTGCGTCCATACTATGGATCTAGATTATTTATGTACTCTCTTATGGATGGCTGCGACCATACCACGTACATCATGTAATTGAACTATCAGTCATGTCTCTTAATACAGATCATCGGCGGCAGTAACTATATGTGCTCTTATGTGTTCTTGTGTGTACTTGTAAAGCATTTCACCCCTCTCCACCTCTCGGACTTCATGCTTTAGGGGGCATCTGTTACACAATAATTTGTCACCATCCCTGTTACTCCTCTTGTCGTACCTTGGAGGACTCATCCCGTGAGTTATAAGAAGTGACAAAGTCTAAAAACACTTGCATTATGTTCCCCTGAGTATGTACTCCATGTTCCCTGAAGACACCTTCTGCAGATTATCCCTGAAAAGTGCTCTTTTTCCATTGGCGCAAGTCCACAGTATCTTACCCCCGCCAATCATGGAGATCCTCAAAAGAGGGCGCGACCATTGGCGCTCTGTCTTAGAGCAACAGTCGCGCCAACCAAGTTTAGTCATGCTTTTTGCCTTAACGCACGCCCGACTGTTGTTTCCTTCATTACATGGAGCTTTTCTGAGGATAAAAAATCAGCTTTATGTCGAGCTCTATCCTATCTCCATCTTTAATGGCTTTTGGGGATAATGTTAATCCACAAAAGGTGTCCCGGTTCATCGTATCCTCCTCCCTTCTTCATCTATATAAGCTTGTCATTATGCATTGGACAAGGGAGTGATAGTAGTGATAATCGTTAGTCATGGAGTGTTAGATGTTGAGTTCTTGAGTCCTTGGAGGAATGTTAGTGAGAGCTAGAGAGGTTATGCTGCCGGAGAGGAGATGCATTGCAAGACACATATAGTTACTCGCCCAGCCAGGAGAAGGGTCAACGTCAGAACAATGGTTGTAACTTTTCCTGTTTATTATTAATTGATGAGCGACTGCTATTATAGTTCCAATCTCATTGTCTATTATGGTGATGTGTTGATTTATTTCCTTTCTGACTGAAATATAGTTGTGCCTTGGTAGCTTTTATGTTGGTATCTGTCTCTTCCTTTGCATGTGCAGGTGTTCGTTTATGATCTGTCGGAGCGAGGGAGCGGGGATATCAACTCTGCTTCAATCATAGCATTGGACTCCAGGTTGGTCTTCTTGATTCACCTTTGATGCATAACTAGGAACTTGCGTAGCAGCGTGGTTTTATTGTGGCTAGTTTTGTTATAGGCTAGTGGGATCGCCTCTGTCCGCAGAGGGGATTTACCTGACCAACAAACCCATTAGAAAGATTCTTACCTTTTAACATACTGCGAGCACACTACACAAGGGTTCTGTTCTTCCTCTCTGCAACCCCGTTCTGTTGAGGAGTGTGGTTTACTATGAACTGCTGTTGTATCCCATGATCTTTGCAGTATTTGAGGAAACAAACTTTCTTGTACTCTCCCCCTTGATCCGAGTGGAGAATCCTTATGCATTTAAATGTCTACTTCTCAAACATACTTCTGAAATGCTTGAAGTATTCAAAAGTGTGGCTCTTCTTCCTGAGGAAATACACCCAAGTAAATCTAGTACAGTCATCAATAAACAATAAAAATTAATATGCACCACCTAATGACCTTGTCTACATAGGCCTGCATAATTCTGTGTGTACAAACTTGAGTACATCTCTCCTCCTTCTATCAACATTCACAGGAAATTCATCTCTATGCATCTTACCAAGTTCACATGCATCACAATCAATATGGACAGGCTTTAAAATAGGAAGACCTTTGACCATACCTCTTTTCTGTAATAGAAACAAATCATTGAAGTTAATATGGCCGAACCTCTAATGCCATAAGTCCACTGTAGTCATGGTAGATGATGTCAATGCCTGATGTGGTGTGCTTTTGACATTTATCTTGTACAATCCTCCCACATGAATACCTGATGCAATAGGCTTCATATGATCCAACAGGTCTTTAATAACAAAATATGATTTATAAAACTCTATGTTGAGATTCTAATAAGTTATCATAGAGACAAAGATTAGATTCTTTTTGATCCCGGGTACAAACATTACATTGTAAATATGTCTAATATTTCCATCAGGAAAGACAACACGAATATTACCATAACCTTTGATTTGGTACCCTCTATCATCACCAAGATAGATGTTTTCTCCACTGTTGGTCTCTTTGAAGTCTTTAAACCACTGTCTGTTCCCTGTTGTTGTATCTCTGAGATGATAATGATAAGCTATCATGCTAGGGCATCTAAGATAATTGTTTTGGGAGTTTTGTTTTAATTTGGAGGACCGATGTATGAAACAGATATAAAACAATGATGCCTAACCTTTTGAATAATATTAATATTAAAACAGAGGGCTGCTATTAAAATTCACAAAGTGATATAGATTGTATGTTGGTGAGCAGAAATAGAGAAATGATATAATTTTTACAATATTCAAATCGAACATCAAATAATCATAAGTATGAAAACCTTTAAACCATGTTTAGAAGGTTTAAAAGAATATGCTTAAGTTTAGAAAAGATGCTGATGATTTAATAATTAAGAGGGAATTAATTAAACAGACAATTAATATAATTGATTCTCATTATAGATGATCACTTTAGAATCTTATAGGAATAAATTGAGACTCAATTATTCCTACCTAGTTATCTCTGTAAAACATAAGAATATGAAGAAAAACATTGTGAATATAACTGGAAAAAATTACAGGAAAAACGAAACTGTATGAACCAGAATTCAAAATCCTCAGCTTTGTATTAATGTTTTAGAAAATTCAAGCACATTTAATGTCTGGAAATGCTTCTTCAAGGGTGCAACCTTTAATAAATTGTGAAAGAGAGTTATTTATACAATAATAGAACTAAGAAAATATCTCAAACTCTTTTACAAAAATAGGTGATTACAAAATTAGAAATATAAACTACTAGTTGATGTGGCACTGTTTTGATGCTGAGTTGTTGATGACTGTTGCTGGAAATATTGAAAACTATTGAAACTATGCTGGCTATTCCTTTAAAAGCTGAATGCTGTTAGATCACCCTTTAGTCAAGTAATCCTGTCAATTCTTCCTAGTGTTTCTTTTCTCAGATAGATATCTTAGTTACTATTCTGTAAATTTCATCCATCTCTATATATTTAGGAAAAGTGGGTTTTACTAAAAATATGTGTCTGATTTCATTCAAAATAAAGAAAGTATCCCTGAGTGCATTTATTATAAGTGCTGGTGTTTCTTAACCTCTTATGTTTCAAGTTGAAGCTGCATGGGTGCCCACCTCTGTCAACTTCTGAACATAATCCTCAATTGGCATCAATTTGTCATTAATCACAAGCATGGAGGGCAAACCCTTGCTGGTCAAGGGTTCTATCCTGTTGAAAAACCACTGAACTATGGTATTGACATTGCTACACTTTTCCTACAGTTGAAGGATGAGGTTTTTCTTGGTGATGATCTTATTTACCTCCAATATATTTGCTGTCCTGCCACTTATGCCTAATTCCTCAAGCTCATAACTGTCTTTAGAATTCAGGAACTTGATGATATCAAAGGAAATTTCTAGCATGTCGTCAAGATGCTTAGTAATAGTTTCAACTACTTCCTGAGCTTTCTCAAAGATATCCTTTTGATTAAACACTATCTTGATATAGGGCAAATATTCTTGATTGATTCTATAATTTCTTCTCACAGACTTTCCTTTGCCAAACCCAATTTGTTTCCAATGAAAGATTCCTTGAGTTCCCTTTGTAGTACTTCAATATGAATTTTGACTCTGTGCAACTCAACTACATGTGAACTGTCTGCTACTGACTTCATAAGCTATAACTCCTTGAGTTCATCCTTCAGTTTCTTAATATCTCCTGTCTGGATAGACAGGTTCTGAAAAACGTCAGGAAGCTGTTCAGCTCCTTCTGTTGTACTTGTAGTTGATGTTGTAGCTGAAGTAGAAACCTTGGTGGTAGGAATTGCTGCAAGGGGGACTATATCCATTGGAGTTTGAGACTTTTTAATAGCTTCCTCTTTTTCCTTGACCAGTTTCTCCATATGATCCTCCATTTTTTTTATCTGCAGATTTTGTTCTATGATGAGCTTCATCATGTCAGACTTCTGATTTTCTGTTTCTTCAATTTCTTTAGCCATTGGGTCCTCAGAGGCTGGCAATTTGAGTTGCTTCTTTAATGCTGCAACTTCAACATTCTTCTTCTTAATAATCTCTTCTGCAGTGTTTATGTTGGAGGGATCAGATCCCATCTTCAACACTAGATTTTCCAGGGATTGAATCTTGGTGTCCTTTGCTAATGAGGACACTTTCTCCAACTTAAGTTGTGATTGAGTGTTGGCCAAAGTAACCTGCATTTTTGACAAACTCATGGCAGTGTTAGTCAAGGTGGAAGAAATCATCTGCCCAGTTTGTTTGTGCATATCAATTTGATCAATTGGATGCACATCCTTCACATTGAACTCAAAAGAAGTCTTCTTTTGATAGTGAGCAACAGTCCTAGGCTATGGAATTTGGGCTTGTAAGAAAGCATCTTTCCCCTTCTTAGAGCTAAAGACTAAGAGAAGCCTGGCTTGAGAGCTGGAAGAATGCTTCCAGAATTGGGTATAAGTGTTCAACTTCAATTCTTCATTCCTCCTTTTAATCTCATTGAAGATATGAAAAATGTCTTCCTCCTTATCCTTTGGAATGCCTCCACTAGTCTGAATTACCTGCTGTTCATGAGAAGCAGTGGAATGAGTTGGGGACTATGTATATTGTCCACCAGACTGTTTATAAATCATAGTCTCTCCAAGTCCATCTAATGTTGTCTTCTGAGGTTCCTTTGTTGCACCAACAATCACAAAGATCCTTGCTATCTTCTTTTTTTGCATAATTCTGAGGCCTTGGCTTGATGCTTCAGTTGTAGGAGAAGACTGTTCTTCCCTTCCTCTTTTTGTTGACTTTTCTTGTGCAAGTGGAGTTTGCACATTTGATGTATAAACCGCCTACTCTTCAGCCTCTTGTAGGGTGTTCTCTGTCCATTCCAACTGATTCTTATATTGTTCTATATCAGGCCTCACAGTATGGTGATATTTAGTGAACTTGTTTTCTAGCCTGAGTTTAGAAACCACTACCATTGGGTCATAGGACCATGTGAAACTGAAACCAAACTTCATATCCTTTAATACTTTGTCTGCTTCCTCTCCTTCTTCCCTAGTGTTACAGATGAATGGACCTACTTGGTCTTTCAGCTTGAATTGTGATTTCTTCTTTGCAGACACAAAGTGCACTTCATCTGCATTTAACCTCTGTCTTATGTATTCCAGTGCAAAGATTCTGATAGGCAGGTACTTGGGCAGTTTGTAGGGTGGAAGCTCACAACCATAAACCCTGATATTTGTATAGTTTTGGTAGCAATACCAGTCCCCTGTTGTAGCTTGATCAACCAACTGTAATACTTTGACAATCTCCTCACTGATCCTTGGTACTAGAGTGTCGCTCATAAGACTGATAGCTAGATGAATAAATAGTTCTATGAACTATTTATATGTAAACTCTTCCTTCTCCTTCATTCCCATTGAAGTCCAGAATATCACCGATTATTGATTTCCTTCCTCATCTATTTTCTGTAAAGTAAATGGGAATTTGTCTCCATAAAAATATATAAAAAGGCATACAAGTACTAAAGCATACTTGAATACTTCTTCAGTATTAAACTTGACAAATTGCTCATGTATTGCTTCAACTAGGAAATGACTGAAATCATAAATAACAGTGGGTTTAGAGTCAACATAAAAGATGAACAAGAAACCAAGGATGGCTTCATTAACATATTGATCAGAGTTGTAACCAAGAAAATAGGACAAAATAGATGTGATTTGCTTGGTTCTATCAGGGAACATGGATGAATCATAAGGAGGATTTCTTTTAGGCACATGACTATAAATAGCTAGAAAAAGTTCAAGGGTCTAGGATCTTTTAGTAAAGTCTAGTTTTTGATAGGATTCTATCTGGTTCTCATGGGAAAAAGGATGAGTTGGTGTAGTAGAAGGGGTCTGCAACATTTTCTCAATGGACTCATAATTGATTAAACAAATGATTTCTCCTGTGGTGAAATAATTTCTCTCTGACTAGGATCATAAGTTTCATGGCATTTCCTCACAAATTCAGGTGCTCTTTGTATCTGAGGGAAAATATAGTGAGGGAGTTGTGAGTCCCAGAGCCCTATATCATCTGTCTGATCAATTAGTTGATCTTCCATCCAACAATATAATTCATATAAATCAAATTGAGAAGAAGGCTCAACAATTTTACAATCTCTGTCGACTAGTGGGGTATGATGGAAGTCAACCTGTGAATGAATCAGGGGATTTGGGACTTCTGCAATTTCTTTTCCCTTAGGAGGCATTTTGTCAAATGAATTGTAGACTGCAAATGATGGAAATAGGCCTGAAACAGAGTGATCACAGTCAAAACAGTATAACTGTAAAAGAAGCAAGTGGACCTGGATGTCTGTTTCCTACAGGAAAAATAATTTCTTAATGTCAGACAGTGGTCGAGCTGTAGGGAAGAAACATTCAATGATTAGTTTGGTTACAGAAATGGACTGTGTACCATTTTCGTGAATTAACAGGGTTTATAATGGAAAAATTGGAGCATGGGTGGCAATGAACGGTTAAATTTTGCATTAATTATCCAGCGGGATTAATTAACAGGTCTTTGAATCATAAATTTGAGGGAGCAGAATTGAATGGATAATGGATAGGCGGTAGTTGATTGGACGGTAGGCATGATATGGAGTGTGACATGGAGCGATGGTAAACGATCGCTTATATACTGTGTTCGGGACTAAGGTGAGGTAGTAAGTAGTTTCAGGATTTTAAGTCCCGAAACACTAAAACATGGAAAGGTTGTTTATGACGGTGTTTTAGGAAGCTAACCGTTTCGGACCCCCCCTCCCCTGCTGATAAAGTTTGGACAGTGAATGAGGGTCGAGGAGGGATGTGGGTCATCAGATCTTGTGCGAGTATGTAGGATGAAAGGTAAGGTGGGGGTGTTTAACACGTGAGGCAGAAGTGATGGTGGCGTCACAACTTTGAGTGTAGATGTGACAACTGCGAGTTATGGTGAATAAATGAAGAAATGAATAAATGGAGACATTTATGAAATAACATGGATTATTTAAAAACTTACGGTTAATTAAAACCCATTATTGAATGCATAGATTTCCAATGTTACAACTTAGAGTAAAATCAATTTGATGCTCCAATTACATTTTACATGTCAACCTACCCTTTTACTCCTAACATTTCATTTATTTATCCAAGTGCATTTAAGCTAGCAACTCAATATTTCCTTTTTACGACTAATCTACGTCTATCCCTTATTTCCTCCATTAGCTTAGATTAAACTGTTGAGCCAATTTTATTTTCTACATATTTACAATCAAATTTAAATCAAATCCAATCATGATTAAACTGTATAATTGGATCAAATAAACTAGTGTGCACACAACTATTATTTGCAAAATTGAATTAGACTAAGAGTAGTGGCATTTAGATTTGCAACCCTTTCAGAGTTTATTGTTTTTTGCTTTTCTTTCTAACCTAACATTTTGTTTTTGCCTTCGTTTTTTAGGGCATCTATTCTAACATTTTATTTGATATGTACTTGTTTATTAAAAATCCCTAACATTTTTTAAATCAATATTCTTTTTGTCCATATCCTATCTTATCATTTTTTGAAATATATTTTCATTTTTTGACTAATTGATTCTAACTTACCAAAACCCAAAAAATGCTACAACATATGCTCCAATTGGGGACTGCTTTCTCCTGTAGAATGCAGAGAACCTGCAGATCCATGTGCCTTCTGCTCCGGCTATGGATTCTTTGTTGTATAAAAAAAAAATCACATTGACATCTTGAAAAGTAAAACAAACCAGAGTTTTTATAGTGATAGCAATGAAATCTACTTCAACTTGTCAGTACTGAATGTAATGCTTGAGGAACCTTCCATTAACAGGATAAGTGGAATATAGTCTCTCAAGATTTTGTAGCACAATAGTGTTGTTTCCCTTTACTTCAGCAATAGCTAAAAGTCCAAACCATAGGTTATCAAACTTTCCATGTTTTCCCTTATCTTCTCTTCTGGTATCCCATCTAAGAACTAGATCACCTTCCTTGAAGTCCTTTTCCGTGGGTCTTCTGTCAAATAGGATCTTCATCTTATTCTGATACTTTTTCAATTTATATTGAACTTCATCTCCTTTTTCATTTAGTTCAATAATTTGATTTATTCTCCCTGAAAAATCATTAGGTTCATCTGTTAAATCCTGTAGGAATTTTAAAACAAGGAAGGCCAAATTGGTAGGGAATATTGCATCTTTCCCATTGACTAACTGAGAAGGATATTTTCCAGTAGATCTCTTTGGAGTAATCCTGTTTGCCCATACTGTTTTGGAGAATTTAGTATCTACGGATAAATACTAATTCCCTAGATAAGTAGCTATATCTAGAACAACAATTTAAAGTGTTTTAGATTTTTCCTATAAGCAATAGATAAGATGAGAAGATAGAAGGCCTACTTGTAGTTCTGCTTTCCTCTCATCTCCCTTGTATCGATTCCGTCGCTCCTTTCCATACTTAATCCGCTTGAGAAGTACCCCGTAAACACAAGATAAGACAAAAACTGATCAAAGCATATGATCTATTGAATATAAGTGAAAGGAATCCGATACAATTCACACATATAAGCATTATGAAACAACACAAACATATGAGAAAAAGGTTCAAACACTTTATTAGATTGAAGAAGGAATTACAACCATTGGTCTCTGATTCAAAGCTATTCCTCCAGCTTGGATCCCATCCACATCACATCAAAAGCATGACAAACTTGTAGCATCACAATACTTACTTCAAAGCCAAATCTCAGAGCAAAATTATCTCCTTACAATTCAACATAGTCCAACCCCTGATCACTTAGATGAGTGGTCAATTTATAGGAAGATGAAGGAGGTTTTGTCATTAATGGTGGCATTGAATGGCCTTCCATACTTAGAATTAGTTCCATGGAGGAAGGGATGAGAGGATAGGATGCACCTTAACTCATTCCTCATCCATTTTCGAGCTCATAGGAGTTGATAAGTCAGGTAAAATTCTAGATGACTCCAAAAGATAAGAATAATCCCCAAACCCTATGTGAATTTCACTCATTCTCGCCCAGTGCAGGTGCAAGGAAGCCTAAGTGCTCTGCAGCGCACCTTCATAAGGGTTTACCTGTGCTAGTCCCTCTAGAGGCTATTTCTGGATGTCTTCAAGTCATGAAACTGTCTGGGAAGGAGGCATTCAAAGGGGTGACTTGTTTAGGGCATGAAACAACTGAAATTAGGGTTTGATGAGCCCTAAAACACTGATCTGAATGTTTGGATTTGATGTGCCCAAATAGATATGTAACAGCTGCCCCCTAAAGCATGAAGTTGGAAAAATGCCAATGTCGAATGAAATGCTTTACGATGTGATGAGGAGGTATCAAAGTGGAAGGTGACCTGCATCAATTACAATACATATATCATGATATTTGATTTTTCATGAATTGCTGAGGGAAGGCATACCCATGCTCAACTTATAAACTTTCATTACATGTACATAAATAGTCGTGTACATATATAGACCCATGATTGGAATTACCATCAATGTAAAGCCATTGTACATATGATTTAGTACTCCTAAAGTCGCAAACTGGATGGATGAAACTAGATTTGGGGTCTTCAATCTCGTTCAACTGAGCGCTCAAGTACGAGTCTTAACCATGTGAACATGTGATCTGAAGTTGAACATGGGAAGACACCATCTGATTACCAGCTAATGATGTAAGATGTTAATAAATGCGAGAAAAATCACTGATAATGATAATGATCCTCAACGTACTACAATACATTCTGCATTGTGTGAATGGATGATTTGATGTCGAACACCATAAAAAGTCTTTCGGTCGAAGGCCATTGATGTATGTCTGTCGCCGGAAGCGAGAAACATGCCATTGATGCATGCAAGCTTCAAGGTACTGAATGGGTGTTTCTAAGTCAACTTCTTGGATAATGTGTTGATGTCGACAAGAAGTGACTCGTCGCAGGAGGGCCTTGATGTATCCCACATCAATGACACGAAACAAGTGTAGTGATTTTAGAGATGGAATTTGACTGACGACACAAGGTTCAGGAATGGCGGTCATGAAAATGAAGGTTTATGGTACTGTAAAGGATGACTTCTCTTGAACATATTGGTGACACTGAATGAATTGGAAGCATTGACCCAAAACCAAAGTAATGGATGGTGTGATAGACCATAGTGTGATAATCATCAAGCAGATAACCCAACCCAAATAGTTTGAATGAATTGCCAGCATTGACATAAAACCAAAAGTGATGGATGGTGTGATAGACCATGAGTATGATAACCATCAAGCAGATAACCCAACCCAAATAGTCATGGAGATGAAGTGAAAGTGTCATGTTCAAGAGCGACTTGCTACCATAAAGTGGTTTTCCCCTTTTCCCATTTTCCCCAGTCATTTCTAACCAGTACCTCTTTATTTTTATCAAGCTTGAGGAGGATAACATATGCTTGTTGTATAATTTCACCCTTCGGGTGAATCCATCACTATTTGATGTTTTAATGAGTCTAGCGAAGGTGAAACTCGGTCTTGTCTATATGGAAAAGTTTGTTGCTATTCGATGTTTTAACGAGTTTAACGACAAAGATAACTCGATCCTTTTCATGTTTAGAGATTTTGAAAAGGGAAAAAAGAAAACTCCACAAGTTATTTTTCGTAAATTAATCTCTCAAGTCTGAAAAAGTGTAAAATAATACAAGAGAGATATCGTTTCCAATCTGTTAACAAGCTAGAAAGGACAAGCACTCGATAATCTTTTCATGTTTAGAGATTCTGAAAAGAGCTTAAAGAGAACTCCACTTTGAGGAACGAGTGGTGTCTAGGATAGCAACTGGTTCTGGTGATGTTGGAACTTCTCAAAACATGTTGATTTATGTGAAGAGGCTGGCTAACAAGGCCACTCATTGCATCTATTCCTCAAAAAGGGTAAAACAACCAAGTGAAAGCGTATGACTAGCCAAAGAGATGGTGGCGATGGGATGAAAACAACCAAGGCTCATATGACAAAATAGGATGATAAAATGGAAATCACGAGGGTTAAAATGGAAATGGGTTCATTTTTGCACAAGCTTGAACCATATGGAACTATGCTTGGATTCAATTTCATGTTTACACAAGCTTGAAACGAAAAACTATGCTTGGTTTCAGTTTACATGCCCCTAGCATGATGAAAGGGAGGGTCTCTTGTACCCAGATGGAAGTCGTTGCAATGAAGCAGGACGATTATCCAACACCTTTTTGGCTTCGTCTAGATAGGGAGAAAGGTGAATGGGGTGATTCCCTTCACATAACCTATAGGGAAACTTAACTTTACCACTAGGTGCATGCCCCCTAAGCTTCATTACATTCACCTAAGTAGACTACTCATGGCTATCAGGTGGATGGAAAGAAGGTTCTTTTACCAGATCAAGTGAAAGAATCGACTGGGATTTTACGAGATCTAATCAAAGACCTGACTTGGAACTTTGCTCCAGGGGACCTTGTTTCATTTATTAATGAGCTTGACAGAAGACAAGGAACTCTGCTCAGATTCCTTGTTTCATTTTTTAATGAGCTTGACACAAGAAAAGGAACTATGCTCATACCCTTTGTTTCATTTTTTAACGCGGTTGACACAAGACAACGAACTATCCTCGTACCCTTTGTTTCATTTTTTTAACGAGGTTGACACAAGACAAAGAACTATCCTCATTTGACTTGATTCATTTTTTAAACAAGGTTGACACAATAAAAGAACTATCCTCATAAACCCTTGTTTCATTTTTTAATGAGGTTGACACAAGACCAAGAACTATCCTCATGGACCTGTTTCATTTTTCACCGAGGTTGACACAGTAAACGAACCATCCTCATGCTTCGATCACAACTCATAAGAGGTCATGAAGGAAATATCTGGTTCCAATGCCCCCAGTACATGATGTACAACATCACTGAATTGATCGTTATTTGATGTAGGCATGGAACTGGTTGCCACATAATTAACCCGTAATTAACCCGTGGTGGGGATGATACCATTGGTACAAAAGGACCATTTATGGAATATGGTTTACCAGGAGCCATATTTGGACTGGGAAATGAAAGCTGGTCAATGGTGACAATTTTGCCTTCATGCGGGAAACAAATCACTTGAAAGAGTGTTGAAACAATAGCTCCCATGCCATAAACATAGTCATGCCCTAGAAGTAAATTATAATCTAAAGGGCCTGGGACTACCATCATGTTCAGATAAATGATTTTTCCTCCCAAAGTAATAGGTAACTGAGGAAGGATCCCTAATGGTTGACTGGTTCCTCTGTTAAAAGCCAACATATTCTGGGTAACTGGCACAAGTGGCGGCGAACCAAGCGCTTGCCACGCAGTTGAGGAAAGGATACTCATAGATGCACTTTCATCTATAATAGTCCCAGATACAATCATATTACAAACTTAAAATATGATCTGGAAAGGCACATAAGAAGGAGGACGGAATCCTACCAGTCAATTCCAATCATAGGAGGTGACTAGACTACTTGGAAGGGGTACCGTAGAAACAGGAGAATTAACCCCTTGAGTTATGAGAGCGGGAGGATTTTCATTCTATCTTGATGGAACAGGAGGACTGACCCCAAGCTCGTTAGAATCTGAAGAAACAAAAAGAACTTGAGTGGTATCATATTCACTCTCTTTGGGAAAGGTACGATTAACTGAAGGTGAAATTGGGTCAACTGTTACGTTGACCTGTTGATTTGGGTCAGGTATAGACTCATAGGATTCACTTTCAGAGAGAGTGGGTTTGACCGATGGTTGATTTTGGTCAGTCAATTCATCAACTAGTGAAGGATTAAGGGAGAGTCTCCTATAACCAGATGGAAGTCATTGCGGTGAAACAAGACGGTTATCCAACACTTTTTGGCTTCGTCCAGATAGGGAAAAAGGTGAATGGGGTGATTCCCTTCACATAACCTACTGGGAAACTTAACTTTACCCTTCTTTCCATGAAATTTACTATCACTAGTTGATGGTGTGTCACCAGCATGATCTCCACAAGCTGATGACACAGGATGATGTGAGCTAGAAGACCATTCTTCTAAAATCTAAGGAATATCAGGACAATTTTGAAGAAGATGGTATCCCGCACAAAGTTTGCATGGATATCGAACTTTATGAGGCTTGATGGATGGTTTCTCATCAGATGTTGCATTCAAAGCAATGGTTGCTTGGTTGCTCCTCTGCTGAATTTGCTTCTTCTTCTTCTTCTTCCCTTTCTTCTTCTTCTTAGCCACCTGGTTACTAGTACCAATACTTTCACTAGGTGAAGAGTAAGAAGGGGAGGAAGAAACAACCGAGGAAGAAGAAAATGGGTCAACTTTAGGATCAATTGGAGGTTTATTTTGTCCAGTTGGAGGAGTACTCGATTGCGGAGAAATCACAACATTTTGAACTAAGGAGGTTGAAAATAACCATACTGGCAAGCCAATGGTAAATCCTGGAAGGGACAATGTAGCCATATATGGAGCACCAATATTTCCAAATGGAGGAAAGGGACTAGGATTCCCATAAAAAGGAATTCCTTGATTGGTGGACTCTGGATTTGTCGCCATATGTTTCAACCTAAGATCAACCAAGAAGTGAGTGTGGAGGATGTTATCTATGGTCAATTATTTTATTTTAATCAAAGTAACATAACAAAACAAAAAAAAGAATAATCTAGGCAAAGGTTTACCAAGCAACTATGAACTGCAGAATACCTCCTGGTGAACCAAGAAGTACAGGCAAGAAATCTCCCCGAATGCTGTGTTCGGTGTATCACAGTGTACAAGGTGGTTGACTCAGTTACCTAAGGATGGATAGAAACCTAGTGTTGTCCTCCTATATATACCCGAAAGTACATGGAGGCCCAATCCGTATAAGCATTGTCTAATGCAAAGCTGCACAGTGAGAGCATTCCCATATACTTTACGTACTCTAACACAACCCTATATACCCGAAGGTACATGGATGAGTTACGATATACTCACATATGTGGAATGAGGTATCACACTCGGGATGTATTTCAGACAAGGTAGCAACAAATATTTTGTTTTACGATGCCAAAACACGTCTGTAGCCTAGACCTCTAAATGTTTTTCGTTAGGTGAAAATGTTCCATTAAGTAAATCCAGCTAAATTTTAAGTTGATCTTCTTTAGAATTTGCCTTCCACGTGACGTATTTTTTCAATTCCTAAAATGCAACTAATATGATAAGCATTCTTTCCATTCAATTTAACAATGAAAATCCTTAGCTAGTAGGGATAGAGCAATCATATCTTTGACAAAGAGCAAAGAGCACATCTAATGCAATTTCCCCAGTTATTCCTTTCAAGCAATCACAAAATACAATATTAACAATGCAAGTTTTTTTTTTTTTTTTTTTTTTTTTTTTTTTTTTTTTTTTTTTTTTTTTTTTTTTCCGAATCCCTTAATGTTATGATGAACAAAAAAGGAAATATGCACATATAATCAATCAATCTTTAATAAGAACAAAGACTTTGACGATAGTTCTGTTTTGAAGGAAAATAATACTTTACGACACTTTCTTTCGAACAAAGATTAATCAAATATATTCTAACTTTGACTATAGACTGATAATGACAAAGAAAACATTAAAGAAACATTAATCAATCAAATCAAAGTAGGGCTAGACAAGGAGATAAAAATTTGTTCTCTGAGACATGACATTCATTGATCAATCAACAAGCAAACAAGGAGAGAAAAGTTGGCAAAAACACTTTCCAAAGGTGGGAATTTTACCTAAGGTTGATTAGCATAGGTCAAAGAGGGCCTAAATGCACTACAGAGCATTGCCTCTCACTCAAGGGTGCTCCGCAGAGCACTGTCCCCTGACCAAGCTTGCACTAATTTCTGAGAGGCCACTCAAGAGTCATCTAACCTCAAATTTTGACCAAAATTCAATGCAAAAGAGTTGAAATATAGTCAATGAACATAAGTAGGGTCTACAAGAATGTCTTAGGAGGTGAATAAGCTACTAGGAAAGGTGATAGTTTCCCCAGTGGAGTCGCCAATTTGTTTTGGAGAATTTAGTATCTACGGATAAATACTAATTCCCTAGATAAGTAGCTATATCTAGAACAACAATTTAAAGTGTTTTAGACTTTTCCTATAAGCAATAGATAAGATGAGAAGATAGAAGGCCTACTTGTAGTTCTGCTTTCCTCTCATCTCCCTTGTATCGATTCCGTCGCTCCTTCCCATACTTAATCCGCTTGAGAAGTACCCTGTAAACACAACATAAGACAAAAATTGATCAAAGCATATGATCTATTGAATATAAGTGAAAGGAATCAGATACAATTCACACATATAAGCATTATGAAACAACACAAACATATGAGGAAAATGTTCAAACACTTTATTAGATTGAAGAAGGAATTACAACCATTGGTCTCTGATTCAAAGCCATTCCTCCAGCTTAGATCCCATCCACATCACATCAAAAGCATGACAAACTTGTAGCATCACAATACTTACTTCAAAGCCAAATCTCATAGCAGAATTATCTCCTTACCATTCAACATAGTCCAACCCCTGATCACTTAGATGAGTGGTCAATTTATAGGAAGATGAAGGAGGTTTTGTCATTAATGGTGGCATTGAATGGCCTTCCATACTTAGAATTAGTTCCATGGAGGAAGGGATGAGAGGATAGGATGCACCTTAACTCATTCCTCATCCATTTTCGAACTCATAGGAGTTGATAAGTCAGGTAAAATTCTAGATGACTCCAAAAGATAAGAATAATCCCCAAACCCTATGTGAATTTCGCTCATTCTCGCCCAGTGCAGGTGCAAGGAAGCCTAAGTGCTCTGCAGAGCACCCTGGCAGTGGACTTAACTGCTCTGCAGAGCACCCTGGCAGTGGACTTAACTGCTCTGCAGCGCACCTTCATAAGGGTTTACCTGCGCTAGTCCCTCTAGAGGCTATTTCTGGATGTCTTCAAGTCATGAAATTGTCTAGGAAGGAGGCATTCAAAAGGGTGACTTGTTTAGGGCATGAAGCAACTGAAATTAGGGTTTGATGAGCCCTAAAGCAAGTGTTCTGAATGTTTGGATTTGACGTGCCCAAATAGATCTGTAACACATTCTGCATAAATTGGGTGAGAATCCCAGCTCTTTTTATGATCTGCCAAAGTCTTTTTGATTACCTTCACCAGACTTTTATTTGAGGATTCTGCAAGGCCATTACCTTGAGGGTAATATGGAGTTGAATGATGCAACAAAATCTGATATTTCTAGCAAAACTCAATCATCTTGACACTAGAAAATGTTGTTGCATTATCAGTAACAATTTGAGTTGGGCAACCAAATCTAGATAAGATGTTTTCTTCAATGAATTTGATTACTACTGAATTAGTAGCATTTCTTACTGGGATTGCTTCCACCCATTTAGTGAAGTAGTCTATTGCAGTGAGGATCCATCTATGCTGATTACTTGAAGTAGGATGAATCTCTCCAATAAAATCTAATCCCCATTGGAGAAAAGGTGTTGAAACTATTGTTGGGATCAGTGGAAGAGGTTATAATTTTTGCTTACCAGCAAAAATTTGGCATGTCACACAAATTTTGACCTTTGTTCCTACCTGTAAGAACAGTGTGGGCCAATAAAATCCTGCCCTTAATATCTTATATGTTTTTTCTCTCCAAACATAATGTCCTCCACAAAATCCTGCGTGAAACTGGTCAATGATTCCTTTAGTCTATTATTCTGTTAAACACAATAGCAAAATATTAAGTGGGTCTTTCCAGTATATATTTGCATTTATGATACAATACTTGAATTCTTTTAATTTGAGAGTTTTACACTGACTTTTGGAGAATGATGCTAGACATTCAAAGTGGATCAAGAAATTTACAATGTCCTGACACCAATTTGATAACGAAAATTTGTCATCAATGTGTATGGGTCTGATCTGATATGAAGGTAAAGGTTCTTGTGGATCATTTTCTTTAGGATGAAAGGAAGGTTCTTTTGGATTCTCCTCATTCAAATTTTGGGAAGGTTCTTGTGGATTCTCCCCTTCTGCAAGAACATAAGGTTCTTGTGTATTCTTCTTATCTGAACTTTGAGAAGGTTCTTGTGGATTCTTCCCTTATATTTCTAAAATAGAATTGATTTCGAGCACTTTACAGTTGGATTCAGCTAGAAGCTTAGCTAATCCTTGACCTTTTACTAGCTTTGCGGTTTTGATAGTCATATCAAACTCCAGAATTTGAGTGATCCATCTACCTCTCTTCCCATCAATGTTAGGTTGGGTTAAAAAAATCTTCATAGCACTGCTAGGAACATAAGCGGTAATGGGTGAATGTAGGACATCCATTGTGAATGATTTCAGGGCTTCAATAAGGGCATAGGCTTGCTTCTCAATTATGTCATACTTAAGCTTAGAATCTCTCATAACCTTACTGAAAAAGGCTATGGTTTGGTCATGGGAATCTTCATTCTTTTGTAATAAAACAATAACAAGGGTTGTTTTTGAGGCAAAAGAAAATACATTGAATGGTTTGGTATAATCAGGGCTGGCCAAGGTTGGAGTTTCAGAGATAGCCTTCTTGATCTGATCAAATGCATATATGGAAGAGACAGTCCATTTAACTTCATGATCCTTTCGGAGCATATCAGTTATGTCTTTTACAATTTCAGCATAATTAGGGATGAATCTCCTTAAAAATTTAATCTTACCTAGAAAAGTTTGAATCTCCTTCTTATTTCTAGGTAAGGACAATGTTTTAATGGCAGACACATGTTTGGGATCAATCACCACTCCTTTATTTGAGATTATATGGCCCAACAATTTTCCTTCTTTGATAGCAAACAAAGACTTTTTTGGATTCAGTGATTTCGAATTTCCTACACCTGTCAAAAAACTTCCTCAAATGCTTAAGATGTTTCTGATTAGAATAAGAAAAAATAATTATGTCATCAAGATAAATGACTACAAATTTATTTACTTGACCCACAAAAGCTATGTTCATAGCTCTCTGAAATGTTGCTCCAACATTAGATAAGCCAAAGGGCATTCTAGAGTACATAAATGTACCCTAGGGTGTAGTAAAGGCTATCTTCTCTCTGTCTGCTGGATCAACATTTATCTGATTATAACCTGAAAAACCATCAAGAATAGAAAGTCTTTGTTCTCCGGAAACCATTTGAAGTAACTGATCCATTTTGGGTAAATGATTGTTATATTTTAATGATGCTTTGTTCAAATTTCTAAAGTCCACACACAATTTGATTTCTCCATTCTTCTTTCTAAAAAGAACTAAATTAGCAACCCAATTAGAATACCTAAGAGGGAGAATGATCTGTGCATCTAGAATTTTCTTAATTTCCTTTTCTATAGTTGGTAGAAGATCAAGATTAATCCTCCTAAGTTTTTTTTTATAAGGTTTTGCTTCTGGTTTTAAAGGAATCTTATGCTCTATCAATGAAGTGCGATAAGTCTTTAGATCAACATTAGTCCATGCAAAAATATCTTTGTGATTTTCAAGTAACTTAAGGTATTGAGTTTTAATTTCAGGATCTAGAGATGCACAAATTTTGATGTTTTTAATATCATCATTTATTCCAACGTTAATTTCCTCTATGTCATCTAGTGAAGAAATTGACTGTGGGTTTCTGAGAACATCATTTTGATCAAACAACTTCTCTAAAGGAATTAGACCTTTGGGAATGAAATTGTTAGATAATTGAATGATATCATGATCAACAATTTTTGAATTAAAATTTGAATTATCATTTTCATTTATGTTTTCATTTTCTTCTGTTCTATCTTCATCGATTTGTAGAACTAAAAATTCATCTATAACCTACAGAAAAGATTTTATTTGTTCATCATCTTCAAATATCTACCAGTATTTTAGATTGTCTAGGATGGATGGTCTGTATTTGACTTGTATTTGATAGAGCACATTAGTTTGATCAGGAATTTTAAAGGAACTAGCAGAAACAACCAAGGAATCTGCATGAATATTTTGATCTCTTGGAATATAAGTCAAATTGAAAGCATTAAAGAAATTTTCAACTGAATCCCAAACCTCATTTCGATAAGATCTAAGCCTAGGATGTTTTTTTTGGCAAATATTTTTAACTTGTTTAACAATGAGCTCTGAGTCAGTGAAAACGCTCAGGTTTTGAACCTTTAAGCTCTTGGCTAATTGGAGTCCTAAAAGGAAAGCTTCATATTCAACTACGTTATTTGTAACTTCAAAATCAAGTTTGCATGATTGTGTAATATTTTATTTTTTCTGGTGAGATTAAAACTACCCCAGCTCCTGCTCCATCCTTAGTACAAGAACCATCAAAGAATAGTTTCCATACATCAGTTTGATTTGGTACAGGACTTTCAACTACATCTTCAATTTTTACTTGAGTTTCATGTGTTTGGTTTGAAGAGAGTTGAAAACAACCAAAATCTTGATCAATTGCATAAATGGGATGGTTCCTTGGTTGATCTGTTTTGCAAACAATGTGCACAAACCTTACCTCTCTATATAACCTTAGTTTCTCTCCCCCATAAATAGGAATAGTGGCATAAGACATGTCCATATGAAGGGTTCCTCCTAATTTGGCACAAGACCTAGAAATGAGCATTCCAAATTTGGGAGGGATATCTGTGACAACTATTTCAAGCACTACACTTTTCACTGGAATTTGGGTAAGGGTGACTACTAAATCCTTAATCAGTCCTAAGCAAGGCACCCTTTTGGAATCAAAAGTGTACAAATCATGATAGGATCTAGTTATGTCAAGTTTTAAATGGTCCATGATAGTTTTTGGCATCAGGTTATGTGATGCTCCAGAATCAAGCATACAATTGTATAACATGGAATCATTTGTCTTAAGAGTTACATAGAAAGGGGGCACTATTTCATCAATCATATCTGAACTAGGACCAAAGATAACTGCTAGTTTTTCAGCTTAAAGACTAATGATATCTCTTTTAGCATCAACCAAGGTGTTTTGTATCCATTTGGAGACTTGATTTTTATACCCAGGTTTTTTGGAAAGTTCTGAAAGTGGAATTGGGATTTTAACTCTTTCTAACTCCTTTTCAACATGAAATGTAGTCAAAACATTCTTTTCATTTTGAGTAGTATCAGTTGACTAATTTAATGGTCGACTAATACTTGTTTGAGTTTCAACAACATTGGTACAAGGTTCAATTATTGGAGGTTCATTAGGAGTTCTTCCAGGGCCAGGTCTAGGCCTAAGATCATATCTTTTTCTCAACTCCACAATTAGGAATTTAGAGAAGGCATGGCATTTGGAAACTTGTGAGGACACTTGATCTTCTTGAACCTATTTTTTTTGTGAGAGGGGAATAATAGTAGTCTGATTAGAAGAAGTGTCCACATTATTAATGTCTTCAGTGATAGTCGTAGTATTGTCATCAGGTTGTTGATCATCGATTAGTAGACGAGTTGGGACCTGCTGATCATTACTAGGTCTTTGAAGAATTTGTAATTGTGGATTTCTTTTGTATTGACCTTGATTTTGATTTTGGGGTCTAGTAACTATTTGTTGAACTATTCTAGGTTGAGTCTCAATCTTGGAAATTCTATTGGATAGATTTCTAAGAAGAGAAGTTATTTCATCTATTTTAGAATCTTCAGTTTTAATTTTAGAAGAGGTTGAGGCCTCTTGACTAGTTTTAAGTTTTCTTTGTGCTTTTTCCTCTTTAGCCTTTAAGGTGGCTGAGGCAACCCTATTTGTTTCCACATCTATAGCATTAGTTTGCATATCTTCAAGAGTCCTTAAAGTTCTTTCTCTTAACATTACAACAAAATCATCTTCAAAATCTTTTGAAAACCTAGATTTGGCTGCTGTTACAGGGGGTTTGAAATCAGGGGGCATCTTATGGTAAAGTGTTACAGATCCATTTGGGCACATCAACCCCAACTTACATTTCAGTTCTTTTTGTTTCTTCAGATTCCAATGAGCTTGGGGGCAACCTCCTGTTCCATCAAGACAGGAGGAAAATCCTCCCGCTCTCGTAACTCAAGGGGTTAATTCTCCCATTCTTACGGTATCCCTTCCAAGTAGTCTAGTCACTTTGATTGGAACTGACTGGAAAGATTCTGTGTTCCTTGTTATGTGCCTTTCTAGATCATAGTACAAGTTTGTAATATGATTGTATCTGGCACTATTATAGATGAAGGTGCATCAGTGAGCATCCTTCCCTCAACTGCTTGGCAAGCACTCGGTTCACTGCCACTTATGCCTGTTACCCAGAATCTGTTGGCTTTTAACAGAGGAACCAATCAACCATTAGGGATCCTCCCTCATTTTCCTATTAATTTGGGAGGAAAAATCATTTATCTGAATGTGATGGTAGTCCTAGGCTCTTTAGATTACAACTTACTTCTAGGGCGTAACTATGTTTATGACATGGGAGCTATTGTTCCACACTCTTTCCTGTGATTTGTTTCCCGCATGAAGGCCGAATTGTCACCATTGACCATCTTTCATTTCCTGGTCCAAATATGGCTCCTAGTCAACCATCTTCCCTAAATGGTCCTTTTGTACCAATGGTATCATCCCCGCCATGGGTTAATTATGTGGCAACCAGTTCCATGCCTACATCAACTGATGATCAATTCAGTGATGTTGTACATCATGTATTGGGGGCATTGGAACCAGATCACTCCTTCATGACCACTTATGAATTGTGATCGAAAGGGTACAAGGATAGTTCTTGGTCTTGTGTCAACCTCTTTAAAAAATGAAACAAGGAATATGAGGATAGTTCTTTTTCTTATGTCAACCTCATTAAAAAATGAAACAAGGAAGTCAAGGATAGTTCATTGTCTTGTGTCAACCTCGTTAAAAAATGAAACCAAGGATATGAGGATGGTTATTTTACTGTGTCAACCTCGTTAAAAAATGAAAGAGGCCCATGAGTATATTTCGTTGTCTTGTGTCAACCTCGTTAAAAAATGAAACAAAATATACAAGGATAGTTCTTGTTCTTGTGTCAACCTCGTTAAAAATTGAAACAAGGAATGTGAGGATACTTCTTTGTCTTGTGTCAATCTCATTAAAAAAATGAAACAAGGACCCCGAGGATAGTTCGTTGTCTTGTGTCAATCTTGTTAAAAAATGAAACAAGGGTCTATGAGGATAGTTCCTAGTCTCGTGTCAACCTCATTAAAAAATGAAACAGAGTATATGAGGATAGTTCTTTTACTGTGTCAACCTCATTAAAAAAATGAAACAGTTACCACGAGAACAGTTCCTGGTCTTGTGTCAACGTCATTAAAAAATGAAACTGCGGAATATGAGGAGAGTTCCTTGTCTTGTGTCAACCTCGTTAAAAAATGAAACAAAGGGAATGAGGATAGTTCTTTTACTGTGACAACTTCGTTAAAAATTGAAATAGCTCTCGAGGATAGTTTGTTGTCTTGTGTCAACCTTGTTAAAAAACGAAACAAGGGTCTATGAGGATAGTTCATGGTCTTGTGTCAACCTCATTAAAATATGAAATCAAAGATATGAGGATAGTTCTTTTACTGTGTCAACCTTGTTAAAAAAATGAAATTGGTCCTATGAGCATAGTTCCTTATCTTGTGTCAAGCTTGTTAAAAAATTAAACAAGGAATCTGAGGATAGTTCCTGGTCTTGTGTCAACCTCGTTAAAAAACAAAACCAAGGATACGAGGATAGTTCCTTGTCTTGTGTCAGCCTTGTTAAAAAATCAAACAAAGAGTCTGAGGATAGTTCTTTATCTTGTGTCAACCTCATTAAAAAAAATGAAACAAGGACCCCGAGGATAGTTCGTTCTCTTGTGTCAACCTCGTTAAAAAATGAAACAAGGGTCTATGAGGATAGTTCCTGGTCTTGTGTCAACCTCGGTAAAAAATGAAACGGAGGATATGAGGATAGTTCTTTTACTGTGTCAACCTCGTTAAAAAATGAAACAGGTTTGAGGATAGTTCGTGGTCTTGTATCAACCTCGTTAAAAAATGAAAAGGAGGATGTGCGATAGTTCTTTTACTGTGTCAACCTCATTAAAAAATGAAACAGGTCCATGAGGATAGTTCTTTTCCTGTGTCAACCTTGTTAAAAAATGAAATAGCTACCACGAGGAAAGTTCCTGGTCTTGTGTCAACCTCGTTAAAAAATGAAATAAGGAATCTGAGCAGAATTCCTTGTCTTGTGTCAAGCTCATTAAAAAAATAAACAAGGTCCCCTGGAGCAAAGTTCCAAATCGAGTGTTTGATTAGATCTCGTAAAATTCCAGTCAAGTCTTTCACTTGATCTTGTAAACGAACCTTCATTCCATCCACTTGATAACCATGAGTAATCTACTTAGGTGAATGTAATGAAGCTTGGGGGGCATGCACCTAGTGGTAAATTTAAGTTTCCCAGTAGGTTATGTGAAGGGAATCACCCCATTCACCCTTGTCCCTATCTAGACGAAGCCAAAAAGGTGTTGGATAATCGTCCTGCTTCACCACAGGGACTTCCATCTGGTTACATGAGACTCTCCCTTTTATCATGTTGGGGGCATGTAAAACAATCTCAAGCATAATTTTTTGTTTCAATCTTGTGTAAAAATGAAACTAAATTCAAGCATAGTTTTTCGTTTCAAGCTTGTGTAAACATGAAATTGAATCCAAGCATAGCTCCCTATGGTTCAAGCTTGTGTAAAAATGAACCCATTTCCATTTTAACCCTTGTGATTGCCATTCTGTTAGCCTTTTCTATCAGATGAGCCTTGGTTGTTTCATTCCATCACCCCCATCTCTTTGGCCGATCATACGCTTTCACTTGGTTGTTTTTACCCTTTTTTGAGGAACATTTGCAATGAGTGGTCTTATTAGCCAACTTCTTCACATAAATCAACATGTTTTGAGAAGTTCCAACATCACCAAAACCAATTGCTACCATAGACACCACTCGTTCCTCAAAATGGAGTCCTCTTTAAGCTCTTTTCAAACTCTCTAAACATGAAAAGATTGCTAAGCACTTGTCCTTTCCAGCTTGTTAACGGATTGTAAATGATATCTCTCTTGTATTAATTTACGCTTTTTCAGACTTGAGAGATTAATTTACGAAAAGGAACTTGTGGAGTTTTCTTTTCGTCCATTTTCAAACTCTCTATACATGAAAAGGACCGAGTTATATTTGTCGTTAAACTCATTAAAAACATCAAATGCGAGAAACTTGTCCATCTAGACAAGACCGAGTTTCACCTTTGCTAGACTCGTTAAAACATCAGATGATGATGGAGTCACCCGAAGGGTGAAATTATAAAACAAGCATATGTTATCCTCCTTAAGCTTGATTAAAAATAAAGAGGTACTGGTTAGCAATGATTGGGGAAAATTGGAAAAAGGGGAAAACAATTTATGATAGCAAGTTGCTCTTGAACATGACACTTTCACCTCATCACCGTGACTATGTGGGTTGGGTCATTCAGCTTGATTTTTATCACATCGTTGGTTTATCTTACCATCCATTACTTTGTTGTGGGTCAATGCTACCAATTCATCTTAGTGTCGCCGAAATGTTCAAGAGAAGTCATTCAATCAAACTTCATCCTTTGCAATACTGTAAACCTTCATTTTCATGACCACCATTCCTGAACCTTCTATCGTCAGTCGATTTTTCATCTCCAAAATCATTTACCTTGTTTCGTGTCATTAATGTGGGATACATCAAGGCCCTCTTGCGATGAGTCACTTCTTGTCGACATTAGCTCATTATCCAAGAAGTTGACTTAGAAACACCCCTTCAGTACCTTGAGGCTTGCATACATCAATGGCAGGTTTCTTGATTTTTTATGGTGTTCAACATCAAATCATTTATTCACACCATGCGAAATGTACTGTATTACCTTGAGGGTCATTATCATTATCGGTGATTCCTCTCGCATCTGTTAATGGCTTACATCATTGGCT
Organism: Pinus tabuliformis; assembly: GCA_031772625.1. Taxonomy (NCBI): domain Eukaryota; kingdom Viridiplantae; phylum Streptophyta; class Pinopsida; order Pinales; family Pinaceae; genus Pinus; species Pinus tabuliformis. The sequence goes on from CM062816.1 coordinate 496,371,127, forward strand.
GGAAATCAGATGATGTCTTCCCATGTTTGACTTTAGATCATCTATTCACATGGTTAGACTTGTACTTGAGTGGAAGATTGAACGAGATTGAAGACCCCGGATCTAATTTCATCTATCCAGGTTGTGATATTTTCAAGAGTACTAAATCAAATGTACAATGGCCTTACATTCATGGTCATCCATTCATGGGTCTATATCTGTAGACGACTATATTTGTACATGTAATGAATGTTTATAAGCTAAGCACGGGTATGCCTTCCCTCAGCGAGTTCATGAGAAAAAATCAAATTATCATGATATATGTATTGTAATTGATGCAGGTCACCTTCTGCTTCGAAACCTCCTCTCCACATGATAAAGAATTTCACTCGACATACATATTTACGACTTCATGCTTTAGGGGGCAACTATTACAAATCCATTTGGGCACATCAACCCCAACTTACAGATCAATACTATTAGGGCCCATCAAACCCTAATTTAGTTGTTACATGCCCTAAAGAAGTCAACCATCAGAATGCATAGCTTCCCAAGAAGTTCCATGACTGAAATCATCCAGAAACTGCCTCTAAGAAGATCAGTGCAGGCAGGCTTTCATTTGGGTGTGCTGCAGTGTAGCCAATAAACTATTAGTGTGCATTGCAGCACACTTAGTCTCTCTTTGGCCTGCACTGGGCGAATTTGAGCAAATTTCCATGAGCATTTGAAAGATTCCTTATCCATTGGATGCCTCTAGAAGTTTCTCAAGGCTATCCACTCCTTTGGGTTCATATTTGGATGAGGGAGGGAGTTAAGGAGCATCAATCCCTTTATCCCTTCTTCCATGGAACTAAATACTAAATTGGGAGAGTATTCATAATCACCATTAATAGCCTAACTTCCTTCAGTCACCTATAAAATTACCACTCATCTAAGTTATTGGGGTGGTGGCTGGGCTAGAAATCATTGAATTATAGGGAGATGCTGTTAGTATGAGACTCGAGTTGATTTCAAGTATTGTAATGATGTCAAAATGTCTTGCTTGTTATGAGGAGAGGATGGGATTGAACTAGAGGAGTGATACTGAATCAAGAAAATTGGGTTGTAACTCTTCCTTTCACTAATAAAGTGTTCAAAGCTTTTTCCATATGCTTGTGTTATTCATTGATGCTTTCATATGTATATCATGTACTTGATTCTATGCTATGTTTAATCAATAGATACTTATCATATGCTTTGATTGGTTTTTGTCTTTTGTCTGTGTGCAGGTACTCTTCAAGCGGATTAAGTATGGAAAGGAGTGACAAAATTGATCAAGGGAGATAAGGAGTGTGCGAAAGCTACAAGTAGGTTTCTCTTCTCTCTTATTTAATCTATTGGTTATAGAAAAGGTAGAGAATGCTTTGCATTGTTGTTCTAAACTTAGCTACTAGTCTAGGGGTTTAAGCATTTATCCGTAGACACTAAAATTTCCCAAAACATAAAGTTTGTTGAACCTTTTGATAAAATCAGAGACAAGTTCACCAAAATTTCTTTTAAGTTCTTCAAACTCAGTCAAAAAGTAAAGAGCATCTTTTTTCACTCCCATTGATTTTTAAATATATTTGTTACTTCTTCCCAATTTCTAATGGAATTTTCAGGTAATTGCCTAAACCAAGTTCTCACATTTCCCTCAAGAGACTGTACAAAAAACCTCATGTAAACATTTTCTTGTTCTATGTTCATGTTATCTGCAAAGTCTAGAAATGCTTGAAGATGGTCCTCAGCTGAGGGACCTGTTTCTCCATTATACCTAGGAAGGTGTTTCAAATATCCATTTGGAAAAGCATCAAGGATTGGAGGTAAAACTAAAGTTGCATATCTTGCCTATACAATGGGTTGGAATGCCATAGTAGAAGATGATGTATGAGATGTTTGTGAGGATGATGATAAAGAAGAGGAAGATGGTGAAAGAGGGGGTGAACTACTATGTGGGGGTGAATTAGGAGGAGATAAAGAAGGTGGAGAAGTCCTGAATGATTTCAGAGGAGTCTTAATAACCAACTTGTGGACCTGAGAATGAATATCTTCTTTTGATTCAAAGAGTGGATTAGAATATATGGAAAAGGTCCCTTCAGGTTGTTTAGAGGTAGAAGATTTAGGTTGTTCAGAGGTGGAATGAAATGAGTAAGTAGTGGGAGATATAAAGTCTGTAGGTTTGTATTCAAGTAAATGAACACCCAGGTCAGACTCAGATTTAGGTGATCCTGGTGGAAGTGGGGGTTCTGGATGAGATTCAAGTGAATGAATAAGGAAAGCTGATTTGAAGTCAACTCCCCTATCTAAGAGTTCAACAACCCTAGGTGTTAAGTGAGAGTAATCTGTATGGGATGGAATGTTACTATAGGGATCAAATTGGAATATATCTTCAGCATGTAAGGCTAAAGTGGAAGAAGATGATTGATTTATTCTTCTAGAACTGGCCTTTCTCAGAAGTTTTTCTAGATCTGACAGAGGACTAACTATGCTAGATTCAGAATAGGATCTAGTGTGCTTAAAAGGTGCCAGTTTGGCACAGTGGAGTCGCTAGGTGAAATATTTTGACCTATCTAGACCTTTAGTCACCTTAAAGGAATAGGATATTTATCGTTGCCCAGGAAAACTTAATGAAATTCGAGTCCCCGACAACGACGCCAGATTGATGTTGTATCTCTGAGATGATAATGGTCAGCTATCATGCCAGGGCATCTAAGATAATTGTTTTGGGAGTTTTGTTTTAATTTGGAGGACCAATGTATGAAACATATATAAAACAATGATGCCTAACCTTTTGAATAATATTAATATTAAAACAAAGGGTTGCTATTAAAATTCACACAGTGATATAGATTGTATGTTGGTGAGCAAAAATAAATAAATGATATCATTTTTACAATATTCAAATTGAACATCAAATAATCATAAGTATGAAAACCTTTAAACCATGTTCAGAAGGTTTAACAAAATATGCTTAAGTTTACAAAATATGTTGATGATTTAATAATTAAGAGGGAATTAATTAAACAAATAGTTAATATAATTCATTCTCTTTATAGATGATCACTTCAGAAACTTATACGAATAGATTGAAACTCAATTATTCCTACCTAGTTATCTCTGTAAAACATAAGAATATGAAGAAAAACACTGTGAATATAACTGCAAAAACTTACAGGAAAAATGAAACTATATGAACCAGAATTAAGAATCCTTAACTTTGTATTAATGTTTCAGAAAATTCGAGTACATTTAATTTCTAGAAATGCTTCTTCAAGGGTGCAACCTTTAATAACTAGTGAAAGAGAGCTATTTATACAATAACAAAACTAATAAAATATCTCAAACTGTTTTACAAAAATAGGTGATTACAAAATTAGAAATATAAACTTCTAGTTGATGTGGCACTATTTTGTTGCTAAGATGTTGATGACCATTGCTAGAAATATTGAAAACTATTGAAGCTATGCTGACTATTCCTTTAAAAGTTGAATGTTGTTAGATCACCCTTTAGTCAAGTAATTATGTCAATTCTTCCCAACGTTTCTTTTCTAGGATAGATATCTTAGTTACTCTTTTGTAAATTTCATCCATCTCTTTATATTTAGGAAAAGTGGGTTTTAGTAAAAGTATGTGTCTGATTTCATTCAAAATAAAGAAAGTATCCCTGAGTGCATTTATTATAACTACTGGTGTTGCTGAACCTCTTATGTTTGAAAATGAAGCTGCATGGGTGCCCACCTCTATCAACTTCTGAACATAATCCTCAATTGGCATCAATTTGTCATTAATCACAAGCATGGAGGGCGAACCCTTGTTGGTCAAGGGTTCTATCCTGCTGAAAAACTGCTGAACTATGGTATTGACATTGCTGAACTTTTCCTGCAGCTGAAGGATGAGGTTTTTCTTGGTGATGATCTTATTTACCTCCAATATAGTTGTTGTTCTGTCACTTATGCCTAATTCCTCAAGCTCATAGTTGTCTTTGGAATTCAGGAACTTGATGATATCAGAAGAAATTACTGGCATGTCGTCAAGCTGCTTAGCAATATTTTCAACTGCTTCCTGAGCTTTCTCCAAGAGATCCTGTTGATCAAACACTATCTTAATATAGGGCCAAATATCCTTGATTGATTCTATAATTTCTTCCCACAGACTTTCCTTTGCCAAACTGAATTTTTTTCCAATGAAAGATTCCTTGAGTTCCCTTTGTAGTACTTCAATCTGACTTTTGACTCTATGCAACTTAGCTCCATGTGAACTGTTTTCTACTGACTTCATAAGCTGTAACTCCTTGAGTTCATCCTTCAATTTCTTAATTTCTCCTTTCTAGATAGATAGGTTCTGAATAGTTTCAGCAAGCTATTCAGCTCCTTCTTCTGTACTTGTAGTTGATGTTGTAGCTGAAGTACAAACCTTTTTGGTAGGAATTGCTGCAAGGGGACTATATCCATTGGATTTTGAGCCTTTTTAACAACTTCCTCTTTTTCCTTGACCAATTTCTCCATCTGTTCCTCCATTTGTTTTATCTGCAGATTTTGTTCTATGATGACCTTCACCATGTCAGACTTTTGATTTCATGTTTCTTTAGTTTCTTTAGCCATTGGGTCCTCAGAGGTTGGCAATTTGAGCTGCTTCTTTAATGCTGCAACTTTAGCATTCTTATTCTTAATAAGCTCTTTTGCAGTGTTTATGTTGGAGGGATCATATCCCATCTTCAACACTATATTTTCCAAGGATTAAATCTTGGTGTCCTTTGCTAATGAGGAGACTTTCTCCAACTTAAGTTGTGACTGAGTGTTGGCCAAGGTAACTTGCATTTTTGAAAAAACTCATGGCAGTGTTAGTCAAGGTGGAAGAAATCATCTGCCCAGTTTGTTTGTGCATCTCAATTTGATCAATTGGATGCACATCCTTCACATTGAACTCAAAATAAGTCTGCTTTTGATCGTGAGCAACAATCCTAGGCTATGGAATTTGAGCTTGTATTAAAGCCATCTGCATCTTTCCCTTCTCAGAGTCAAAGACTGAGAGAAGCCTCACTTGAGAGCTAGAAGAATGATTCTAGAATTGGGTATGAGTGTTCAAATTCAATTCCTCATTCCTCCTTTTAATCTCACTAAAGATATGAAAAATGTCTTCCTCCTTATCCTTCGGAATGCCTCCACTAGTATGAATCACATGCTGTTCATGAGAAGTAGTTGAATGAGTTGGGGACTGTGTAGATTATCCACCAGACTGTGTATAAAGCATAGTCTCTCCAAGTCCATCTAATTATGTCTTCTGGGGTTTGTTTGCTGCACCAGCAGTCACATAGATCCTTGGTCTCTTCTTTCTTTGCACAATTCTAAAGCCTTGGTTTGATGCTTCAGTTGTGGGAGAAGACTGTTCTTCCCTTCGTGTTTTTGTTGACTTTTCTTGTGCAAGTGGAGTTTGCACATTTGATGTAGAAACTACCTGTTCTTCAGCCTCTTGGAGGATGTTCTCTGTCCATTCCAACTATTTCTTATATTGTACTATTTCAGGCTTGGCTGTATGGTGATATGCAATGAACTTGTTTTCTAGCTTGAGTTTAGAAACCACTCCCATTGGGTCATAATATCATGTGAAATTGAGACCAAATTTCATCTCCTTTAATAATTTGTTTGCTTCCTCTCCTGCTGCCCTGGTGTTATAGATGAATGGACCTACTTGGGCTTTCAGCTTGAATTGTGATTTCTTCTTTTCAGCCACAAAGTGCACTTCATCTGCATTTGACCTCTGTCTTATGTATTCCAGTGCAAAGATTCTGATAGGTAGGTACTTGGGTAGTTTGTAGGGTGGAAGCTCACAACCATAAACCCTTATCTCTGTATAGTTTTGGTAGCAATAACAATCCCCTATTGTATCTTGATCAACCAACTGTAATACTTTGACAATCTCCTCATTGATCCTTTGTACTGGAGTGTTGCTCATAAGACTGATAGCTAGATGAATAAACAGTTCTATGAACTTTTTATATGTAAACTCTTCCTTCTCCTTCATTCCCATTGAAGTCCAGAATATCACTGATTATTTATTTCCTTCCTCATCTTTTTCTGTAAAGTAAATGGGAATTTGTCTCCCTGAAAATATATAAAAAGGTATACAAGTACTGAAGCATACTTGAATACTTCTTCAGTATTAAACTTGACAAATTGCTCATGTATTGCTTCAGCTAGGAAATGACTGAAATCATAAATAACAGTGGGTTTAGAATCAACAGAAAAGATGGAAAAGAAACTAAGGATGGCTTCATTAACATATTGATCAAAGTTGTAACCAAGAAAATAAGACAAAATAGAGGTGATTTTCTTGGTTCTATTAGGGAACATGGATGAATCATAAGGAGGATTTCTTTTAGGCAGAGGACTATCAACAACTAGAAAATGTTCAAGGGTCTAGTACCTTTCAGTAAAGTCTAGTTTTTGATAGGATTCTATCAGGTTCTCATGGGAAAAAGGATGAGTTGGTGTAGTAGAAGGAGCCTGCAACATTTTCCCAATGGAATCATAATTGATTAAACAAAGGATTTCTCCTATGGGTGAAATAATTGCCCTCTAAGTGGGATCATAAGATTCATGGCATTTCCTCACAAATTCAGGTGCTCTGTGTATTTGAGGGAAAATATAGTGAGGGAGTTGTGAGTCACAGAGCCCTATCTCATCTGTTTGATCAATTAGTTCATCTTACATCCAACAATAGATTTGATATAAATAAAATTGAGAAGAAGTCTCTAAGATTTTACAATCTCTGTCAACCAGTGGGGTATGATGGAAGTCGACGTGTGGACGAATCAAGGGATTTGGGACTTCTACAATTTATTTTCCCTTAGGAGGCATTTTGTCAAATGAATTGCAGACTGAGAATGATGGAAATAGGCCTGAAACAGAGTGATCACAGTCAAAACAGTATAACTGTAAAAGAAGCAAGTGGACCTGGATGTCAGTTTCCTGAACAGGAAAACTAATTGCTTAATGTCAGACAGTGGTCGAGCTATAGGGAAGAAACCTTCAATGATTAGTTTGGTTACATAAATGGACTGTGTAACCGTTTTTGTGAATTAACAGGGTTTATCATGGAAAAATTGGAGTGGGGGTGGTAATGAACGGTTAAATTTTGGATTAATTATCCAGCGAGATTAATTAACGGGTCTTTGAATCATAAATTCATGGGAGAGGAATTGAATGGATAACAGATATGCGACAGTTGATTGGACGGTAGACATGAGTCAGAGTGTGACGTGGAGCGGTGATAAACAATCGCTTATATACCGCATTAAGGACTAAGGTAATGCGGTAAGTAGTTTCGGGATTTTAAGTACCGAAACAATAAAACATGGAAAAGGTTGTTTATGATGACGGTTTAGGAAACTGCCCATTTCGGACCCACCCCCCCCCCCGCCGATAAATTTTAGATAGTGAATGAGGGTCGAGAAGGGATGTGGGCCATCAGATCTTGTGTGAGTATGTAGGATGAAAGGTAAGGTGGGGGGTGTTTAACATGTGAGGCGGAAGTGATGGTGGGGTCACGAATTTGAGGGCGGATGTGACAGCTGTGGGTTATGGTGAATAAATGAATAAATGGAGACATTTATGAAATAACATGGATGCTTTTAAAACTTACGGTTAATTAAAACCCATTATTGAATGCATAGCTTTCCAATGTTACAACTTAGGATAAAATCAATTTGATGCTCCAATTACATTTCACATGTCTACCTACCCTTTTACTCCTAACATTTTCATTTATTTATCCAAGTGCATTTAAGCTAGCAACTCAATATTTCCTTTTTATGACTAATCTACCTCTATCCCTTATTTCCTCCATTAGCTCAGATTAAACTATTGAGCCAATTTTATTTTCTACCTATTTACAATCAAATTTAAATCAAATCCAATCATGATTAAACTGTATAATTGGATCAAATAAACTAGTGTGGCATCTAAACAAACTGCACACAACTATTATTTGCAAAACTGAACTAGACTAAGAGTAGTGGCATTTAGATTTGCAACACTTTCAGAGTTTATTGTTTTTTGCTTTTCTTTCTAACCTAACATTTTGTTTTTTCCTTCATTTTTTAGGGCATCTATTCTAACATTTTATTTGATATGGACTTGTTTATTAAAAATCCCTAACATTTTTTAAATCAATATTCTTTTTTTCCATATCCTATCTTAACATTTTTTGAAATATATTTTCGTCTTTTGACTAATTGATTCTTACTTACCAAAACCCAAAGAATGCTACAACACCTGTCATGTGGATGGATGCGCCTAAGTCCACAAACCAGGTATCTACTTTATCATTCTTAGCCAAAAACGCAGAGTCAGATATGAACAGTCTGAGGTTTTGACTCTGTTCCTCATTAGCAAAATGACCTGTATGTTGTTTATGTCTCTTTCGGCCTTCATCAAACTTCTTCTTCATGCAATATCTGGCTATATGGCCAGTTCTACCACAATAAAAACATTTGGTCGTAGAGTCATTTCTATTGAAAGACGTACCTTGAGGTGGGGGCATCTTTCTTTGTGGGGTTGCACTGCTCTTCTGTGCTACATTTGGCTTTCCTTTGAAAGGCTTGGCTAGATCTGAACTCTGAGGTTTATGAGTCAGCCACCTTTCCCCCTCTTGCATGAGGATCCCTGTTAATTCTTTTAACATGGGGGATTTTTCTCTTGCATTCAAGCCAATGATGAACATCTGATACTTGTCAGTCATACCATTCATGGTAATCGTGACCAAATCTGTATCTGACATAGCTTCACCGATGTCACCCAACTTGTTCTTGAGCTCCTTGATCCGCAAAATAAATGCTACAACTATCTCATTCTCCTCCATCTTGATGGAGAGAATCTTTCTCTTCAAGAACAACAATCGATTGGTGTTCTTGACCTCATAGAGATCCTTGAGCATCTTCCAGATTTCTGGTGCAGTCTTGCAATCACGGATATGGGGAATAATGCAATCTTTGACCAACAATTTTAGGAGCATTCTTGCCTTAGTCTCCTGCTTATCCCAGTCTTGGATTGTTGCTATTGTTCCTCCTGCAAGCACGTTCGGCTTCACCTCATCATTATTCACAATTTCCCATGCATTTTGTCCCTCAAGCAGGGTCTGCTGCTTAAATTTCCAACCAAAATAATTGGATCCATCCAGCATGTTATTCTCATTGGTGTATGCTTTTGCTATCTTATTATTCATCTTGAATAAAAAGAAACTTCAACGTTAGCAACTTAAAAAAATGACCCCAGATCTTAAAAACTACTGTAGATGCTAGATCCAATGAAAACTTCAATCAAAAAACTGAGCCCAGATCCTTTTTCAAGAGATCACTCCAAATTCCCTTTTTTAAAATCCACCCCTTTATCAAATAATAATTTTTTTTTTTTTTAAATTAAAGAATTAAGAAAAAACTTTAATTAAAATCTTAATAAAAAACTTAAACTCCACTCCAATTCATTAAAATCAACAATTCAACCCCAAATAGGCACTAGCCTCTGCAACTTACCACAGGTTCCTTATGTCACTTCCTATCGAGCCAATACTAAGGAGGAGGTTGAGTTGAGATCAAATATTGCACTCCGAGATAGTGTCCCTGAGAAAGAACACATAGATTTAACGTGGAACAGTTAAACATATTGTTTGGTCTAAAATGCGGATGCAAATCAGAGTTCAATTAATGTCAACCCGGGAAGGTAAACTTAGAAGTGCTTATCTAAAATATATAGATCTAGAAAGATTCCTAATTTGTCCAAGATATTAAAGTTCCCTTACAAGAACATATTCATTAAGATCTCTTTCAATAACTAATCAAACTTAGATCTAACAATTGTTTGAGATCTATGATTCTCTTACAAGAACATATTCTACAAGATCTCTTCCAACATTAGAACATCTAATAAGAAATTAAAAGCTAAAATGAAATAAACCTAGATCTAATAATTGTATGAGATCTTACGGTTCTCTTACAAGAACACTTCCAAATAAGATTCTTCCAATATTAGAACATTTAACAAAACTTGAAAGCTGAAATCAAACAAAAACATAAAATAAATTATACCTAAAATAAGCAAATAAGCATGCAAGTGAGGCCATGGGGGCCCTCCATAACTCCACAAGCACACCACTTCAATGGAGACTCAAATGTAGAAGCAAAATTGAAGTATGATCCTTTATTCCAAAATCTCCATTACAAACCAACTCTAAGATTACAACTCTAAGCTTCTAAGATTACATACTCCAAAATTCTAAGATTACAAAAACTTCGAGATTCTAAGATTACAAAAACTTCAACATTCTAAGATTACAAATGGAGGATATTGTACTCCTATTTATACATTGGGATGGGTAACGAACTCATAATGATCATCCACTAATCTCTCTTTTAGTTCCATACATCTTTTAACCATCTAGACACATAACCCCCTTTGTCCTTGATCTTCTCCATGAGGTTTATCTCTTCAAATTCGAATTTGATCCTTCAAGGCCACATAAAGGTGTCTTGGAAGCTTCCTTGGCACCTACACATGTCACAAAAACAACCCACTTTCCATATATAAAGTAAAATATATTATTTTCTAATATTTAATCAAGAATTTCTCTCAAAAATGCTTAAAAATAAATAATATTTGGAAAATATAAATGAGACCCATTAATGGTGAATAATAGGGAAAATGGAGTGACAAGGTGGTGAATAGTGAGTGATATAATGGAAGCATAGGTGGAAAATGTATGGTAATGAGTGATATTTGTGTGAAATTTTTGGAGCTCAACATACTCCCCAACTGAAGCTCTTGCATGTCCTCATGCAAGCTACTACAATGACTTATTTGATTTGATTCTTAGATGAGCTTCCTTTTACAAGATGTTTGGTTCTTGCGTAAAAAACATCTTTCAATCATGGAATTCCTTTTAACTTTGCACATCTTTGGATAACTTTTATTTGTTTGCAAAGAATTTGCATCTTTTAATGATTGGTTCTTGTGTTACAATCATTATTTACTTTGTTGAGATCTATTTTTAATGATTGGTTCTTGTATTTACAATCATTATTTACTTTATTGACATCAATCATTTTAAGAAGTCATTTAATATGCTCATCATTTTGTAGTAGTTTTTATTGTGGGAAGACTATGTGGGTTAAGATGTAATATGAATGAGGTAAAAATTGAAGTGTGAAATTCCCCACCTCCGCAACTGATGGTTTTTGGCAATTTTTAATGAGAAAGGGAATAGTGAATAGTGGAATATTTTCCAAATATCATCATTTTAGCATCTAAAAATAATTTCAAGATTAAAGGTTAGAAAACATCATACCTTACTTACCTAAAGAAGTGGATGAATCATGCATGTTCCGCTGCTGCAATTCTGATCTGAAGCTTCTTCTACAAGTTGTGGATGAAAGATGGATCTGTATTGTCGTATCTGCTACTGGATAGTCTAATGAATCTGATGAGTTTGCTGAATATGGCTGAAAATCTATAAGGCTTGGAAGGTATACAAAATATATAAGTTACATTTTCCTCCCCCCAACCTTATTTATTGACTTGTCCTCAAGTCATGACAAACTAAAAAACAATGAAAGGAAATTTGCTTCATCTGCTACAAAGTATGGGTCTTCAAGTCTTCAACGGTCGATGACACAAATCTTACTATGTGATTAAATGTGCTGGTGTCGAACATGGTAAGAAGTTGTTGACTTAGTGGCCATTAATTAATGCCACTAGCCAACACGAGAGCTCACAGCATTGACTCCAATGGGAGTCAAGATGCCTAACACATCTTTGTAGGTACGAATGAAGTTGTTGTGGTCGAGTCACCTACAAGATCCAACGAACAAGGGATATCAATGTACTCCCATTGTTCATTGGCAAGAGTACTTGCCATTAAGGCATGCAAGCTTCTAGGTGTTTTTACAAAGATAATTAGACTCTAGGACTTTGACTCAGTGATATGTAGAAGCAAGATTTTATTGGCGGAAGATGAAAATGGTAGGAAGAAAAGGAAATGGAAATGACAAGGAAAAGGAAATGGAAATGACAATAAGTGAGCTTTTTGTAAGTGAGCTTCTTGTTTTATTTTGTGGGTTAGGGGTGAATGAAAAAAAGTAGTTTTGACTGCATGATTGAAACTTGCTGGGAAAAAGGGATTTTGGCTTGCATTGAGGACTCATTGGGATTTACAATTTTACAAAGGGAATAAGAGACTGGTTGTAATGAATATGGACTTATTCACATGATTCATCATAAAATTGATCTGTTGGAAGTCCAACTGTCGACAAATTAGACTCCTTGAATGATCATCTGATTAACATAAACCTGCAAAAACTTGGCATTCACAAAACATAAATATATCCAAGCAAAAGTGATCAATTTCTACTTGGTTTTTTATGCAAAAATTAAACACCAATGAAACAGATTTAAATAAAATCAAATGTATAAGTTAGCCCAATTCCATGATTTTTTTACAAATCCATTTTAAATTATGAAATGAGTATAATTAATTCCCTTCTTATGTAAATAAAATTCAATTTCGTTGCAACTATGTAAATCCCGACAATAGTCGAAATTGTTTCATGATTTGCGTCGATGATATCAAATTTCACATATCGTCGTTGATCTTGTAATTGCCAAAATCTGCATCATTTAAAAATTTGCAAGAGTTTAATACAAATGTGTCAAGTAAAAACAAATAAGTAAATGAAAAAAACAAAATTCATGAAAAAAAACTAATTGTTACTCCTCATTGAAAGTTTTGCCGTGTCGTGTTTTCTGTGCTTCGCCCTTCAATGGAAATCATCTATCTAAAAAAAAAGCAAAATTCATGAAAAAAAAACTAATTGTTACTCCTCGTTGAAAGTTTCGCCGTGTCATGTTTTCTGTGCTTCGCCCTTCAATGGAAATCATCTGTGGTTCATGTTTTCTGTAGCCTCCAGTCTTGTGCAAGTTGCGTGTATCCAAGAATGTGACTGGCAAACTCGTAGGCTCGGCCTCAAGCTCCTTCACCCACTGATCGACAGTGGCTCAACCTCCTGCTTGTCTCCACTGCTGCTCTCTTCGTAGATCTTCACTCTGATATGCATGTTCACTCACATGCTACCTCCAAGGCTGCGTTCTTCCTAGAATCAACAACTAAAAAAAACCTATTTTCTCACACGGGCGACAAACCTCTTTTCTCACACGATAGCAATCCAAAACCCGTCAGCTAGATTCAAAATGAGAAACTGCATCACCTCACACAACATATCAATCACAGAGGCTTCCTCCTCTTCACTGCAGACTCCACGGTTGGCGTGCTTTGAGCAAGGATAATTTTAGGGGCGAATGTTCGCCCTTTGGCGAAATTAAGGGGTTTTAAATTTTTAGTGGGCGAATATTTTGTATCATAGTACATTTTTACAAATCACCTCAAATAGCCCACCTTATTTTAAGGGAGAGGGTAAAAAAGGTAAATTTAGCCCTTGACATTAGGACTTACAACCTTCCATTCGCCCATTTTCAAGAATAGGTTTTCTTTAAGTGAATCCTAAGGGCCAAATACCATATTTATAAAAGAGGTATGGTAAATTAATAAAAATATAAATAAATGAGAGGTATGGTAAATAAATAAAACATTTTTTATATTTACTCCATAAGTCACCTTATATACATGTAAGGGTGTAAACAAATAAAAATATAAGTAAAGTGGAGGTATGGTAAATAAATAAAACGTCTTTTTATACTTACTCAAAAGGCATGGTATATAAATAAAAATATAAATAAACTAGACGTATCATAAATAAATAAAACCTCTTTTTATATTTAGTCCATAACCCAAATAAATAAAACCTCTTTTTATATTTAGTTCATAACCCTCGTTCTATTTATGAAGGCTCAAGAAAGAGGTTTTATTTAAGTGAATCCTATGGGCCAAATACCATATTTGTAAAAGAGGTATGGTAAATTAATAAAAATATAAATAAACGAGAGGTATGGTAAACAAATAAGACATTTTTTTATATTTACTTCATAAGTCACCTTATATTTACGAACACTCAAAAAATGGGTTATATTTAGGTGAAACCTATGGCCAAAATACTATGGGACAAATACCATGGACTAGATTGTTATTAATACCATGCAAAAAACCATTATTAACCCTAATATTAGAATTACTAAAAATAAAAATGGCGGATGGTATTGACCCATGGTATTCACCTGGAATGTAGCCTATTTAAATGGGGGAATTAAACCAGCATGTAGCCTATGCTAAGATTCACTAGGACTTTACAAAGCTTTATTATTTAGTGAAAGACTCGCCAAGATCTTACAAGATTTTATAATTGAGTAAAATATTCGCCATGCCTGGTGAGAGATTCACCAAAAAATTATATATACATATTATATTATTGATAAAATCGCCTTTCATTTTTCCTATATACCATGGAGATTCGCCCATTTATTATATTTATAAATTTAGGGGGTGTTCTTAAAATTTTCCCTAGCTTTGAGCATGGCACACCCGCACCATTCTGGAAAATAAAATCGCGTAAGGCCAGAATTGGATTGGAGTGACTATGGCGCTAGATCACGTGCTGATCGCCCTTAAAAATGTGCCAGTCTAATTTCTACCTCTCAACCTTCACTAGAACTCGTCCACTTAGGGTTACATGCAGTCCTCATCCCTGTAGCTATGATACCATGTTAAGAATATAATAGTCAGATTTGTTGAATAAACCTGAGAAGCTCACAGGTGTGAAACACCACTTGGAGACTGCCTTTGTAGAACACACTTTGTTAATTACAATATTTACATGAGGAATATATAATTCACACACAATTAGGGAAGTTGAAACAATACCCTAGAAATCAAGAACAAAATCCTAATCTAAGGTTCGTTTGAACCGTAACTCCCTTAATACATTTCTTCATTAATCTCAACAACTTTTATGTGTTTGGCAAGATCTGGGTATCTTTGAAGTTCTGTTATGTAGTAAAGGTTTGACAAAGTAATTACAGATCTCTACATGGGTTTGATAACCTGAAATGTGCATACACGCACGGGTTTAATACTGGTAAGTCATGTATATATTCATATTTCTACACAGGTTTATTTCTTGAAAAGCGTGTATACATGCGGAAATGTTTTGAGAAAAGTGCGTATATAAGCTAGGGTTTTAGTGAAAAAGATGTCTGATCAATTTAATTAGTCTTGATGTGTTTCTGGTGTCTGCCAATGAAGTCTTACTTGATGATCCAAGATTAACAATGATGTTTTGATTGAGGATTGATTGATTGAAGAATGATGAAGCTACTAGCTGTTTGTGATTGAAGATTAGTGATAGTTTTGTGATTATTTCAAAATTATGCAGTGGATCTGTGTATGATTCAGTGTTTATTTCAGAGTGACAGTGGTTCAGTTTTGAGGGTTCAATGTTTTGAGATCTGTATGCGAGTATGCTTCAAGGAAATCACATATATACGTGGGTTCGCTACAGTAAGTAGCATATATATTCTAATAGTTTATTGATCAGGGCTTTTAGTTGATTCAATAAGTTGATCCAAAGTTTTGGTTCAATATTAGTAAATTGATTACAATGATCTAACTACTTTGGTTGTTTGGGAATAAGTTGACTGATTTGGGTTTCATTTGTTTTAGTGATTGGTTGATTTAGTTGGTTCAATGATTAAGTTGAAATGATCAATTTTTAGTTTTGATATTTGGTATTAGACTTAAATGTTGATAGTGGGTCCAATCTGAAGATTTGATGAAACGTGGCCTACAGTTGTGATGCATTGTATCAGGTGGATCCAGTATGAAAATTTATGAAACATGGTCCACAGTGGTGTTGAGGGTTGGAGCCTTTAGTGAGGGAGTTGAAGATTCCTTCCAGTGGTAGCTAGTAAATCTGATCATGGGGTTGGAGCTTCCTTTTGGTGGGTGTTGGTAAATGAGATCAGGGGGTTGGAGCTACCTTCTAGTGGGTGATGGAGAACGAGAGAAGGTTGTAGCCTTCTGCAGGTGGGTTCCTACGCACTAGTATGAGTATGCATCAATAGAAGATTGTAAGAAGATTTTATTTATAATAAAAGGAAGACAAAGACGGCAACAACAATGGATTTTTTCCCACATTGGGTTTCCACCTAAAAATCCTGGTGTTCATGTGTGTTGATGTGCTTCTTATGTGTGATGGTTCATTTTTTTAGTTTTGCACATGGTTATTGTTTAACTATTGTTTAGTGAGGTATTAATACACTGGTTCAAGTTAAACATATCATGAATTAACTAAAAAATAAGTTTATTGGATATATGCTAGTTGTCTACATAACAATCACGTACATATGCAGGTTCCTTTCAGTAAAGTCATGCACATAAATATGGATATGAAATTGAAAAGTTTAGAGTTTTTAAAATATTGATTCACCCCCCCTGCCCCCTCAATATTTTTCCCAACACAATATTCTTTCATGCTTTTTCTCTTTGGACGACAACTAGTTGTGTAATGTTTATTCTTTCACATTTGACATATCACACGCTTTCACATATCTTTTGACATACATCATACTTTGACTTTTGCTCCAAAATTAAGCTACATAACTTCTAACATATCAAGCATAGCACATTCACTTTAATTGATCGTACAGGGTGTCACAATTTCCATTCATGAATTGTTTAATACATTGAAAATATCTGTCCACCAATAATATTTTCATCACGGGGAGAAAAAATCAATTATTTATTATCGTTCCATTTACTGGCAAAACCAGATTTAAATATCATCAAAACTGATTCAAATGTTGTTGATATACACTCATAGGCTATATGAAGAGGATGGTGGAAGGGACATGTTACACCCTTTATGATGATTAGAATGACGAACATTTTGTGATGTGTGGAAGCTTCATTTTATACACATTATTTATCTATCTTAAGGGACCATGATACATTGAGTGGAGAATAGTGAGGGGACATGAAGGGATTTAATATGTTTAATGATTTGTAGTTATTTGGGGCTTATACATGAGTCATGTAGGTGCTTAAGGATTTTTGGTGGTGCATGGAAGTTTCATTGTATGCACCAATTGTATCTATCAAAAGGGACCATGATACATTGAGTGGAGAATAGTGAAGAGAAGTGAGGGGCCTTAATGTTGAAAAATGTAGCAGGAAATTTTCCATTTGATTTTGCCTTGATTAAATTGAGAAAATTTGAATTTCCACATTAGCAGACAACTTAGATGCAGTTAACTTGTGTGACATGGCTTGTGTCACCTAGTTTACTCAGTAAATTCGAGTTGGAGGAGTTAGCGTTCAATTAAGACTGTGTGATTGCTAATTTGTAGCAATCAAGGTCATTTATTTCAAGTTGTTTTCAGTTAAACTAGTTCTAAATGTTGGAGGAAGTATTGGAAGGTGAGTTGTGCAGTGAGACTTCAGTCTAACTCAGTGATCATCCAATTAACTAATCAATCAACCCAAAGTAGCTAGTGCATTTAGATAGTTCGAGTTCCCCAACTATGGTGGAGATTCCAAGGTAGTGTAACATCAGTTGTAGACTAGTCTTGAGTGTATAGGTGTTGCATGCAGTCATATGATCAACTTTGGGAATTGAACAATAAATTTGAGGAATTTCCTAAATAATAGGGACATACTTTCTCAAGGATGTGTGCAAGGAAATATGGGCTCAAGCAGAGCCAGAAATTGACTAAGTCTGGGTTAGAGCTTCTCAATGAGTAGAGAGAGAGGTTTTTCACTTGCAGGTTGAACTAGCAATTCTAATACATCTCTATTCATCAAATTAATGCAAGCAAGAATAGGAGTTTTTAGAAGATTTCTTTCCTCTAGAAAAAAACTTTATGCATGTGTGTTATTTCTCATTGCATGTTTGTGATTGGTGTTCTAAATTGTGAATTGAATTCTGCAGAGAAGTAGTGTAGGTTTGTGTCTTGTAATTTTGATTAAAACTTCATGAGAAGTTGAAAATATACACCATAATTTTGTAGAAATTTTGAATAATATGACACATATTCACAGATATTATCCTGATTATACATTTATAAGCTGAACATGCATAGTACATAACCTCCTCTACGTTGATCATCAATTTACAGAAACAGAAACATTCACAGGCATACATAGAAGCATCAATCAAACTCATTAACACAGTATGTATCCCGGGGAAAGCATCTCACTAAAAACCCCACACTATCTGTATATTATATTGATTGAATCATGTAACATTACAAAGTACAATGCTTATCACAAGCAATCCAGTACCAGCTCCACCTGTTACACACAATACAGCTCAGATCTGATCTCCAAATCTATTCCACTGCTTGCCTGCCTCTCCAGCTCAATACCTGCTCAAGAACTGATGAGAATGGCTTACCAAACTCGTATTTGACCTGTAAATAATCACTCACACTCTGTTGGACGTGAGCACAGGCTACAATTCTTGATATTGGCCAATTCATTGGCATACTCAATCCCTCTGATTATGCAAATCATCATGCACAGCTATAGTCACAACTGATAGCGATCTGATCCTCTAACACCTGTCCCTGCTGAACTGAACATGCACTGACATGCAACTAAGTTAACTGATGTATTCTATAGTTGCATTATGAGTTAATAACTTGTGAATTAATTAATAACTAATTCACCCAATCCATCTCTAGCCTATGGATCAGTTAGACTAAATACAACTAGTTTAACAAAGCTAAACTGAACAAAACTCCATCAACTGCACCTCCAGTCCACTAAACTCAACTCACTTGAGTTCTAACTGAAGTCCTGCATGCAAATATTAGTCATCCCATAGGTAACCACGTATTTCCCTCTGGGATCTGCATGTACCACATCCGTAGCTCATCCTGAAGTGCTCCAAGAGAATAAGATCAAGTTTATAGTCCAAATATTATTATGAGACAACAATATTTGACTTTTCTATTTTTGACAGCCAGTCTAAAAATAGAATTTGATCACTCACACTATGATCACTCACACTGTGGTCACCCACACTGTGATCACCCACACTGTGATCACCCACACTGTGATCATCCACACTGTGATAAAAAATAGAACTTGCGCCATAATTTGCCTTGCGGGCCCACTTAGTGAAGGCGACTCTTTTCACTAAGCTCCATCATCTTGTTGCAATCTCAACAAGCATTTCTTGTTGCACACTTTTCAACAAATTTCTACATGCTATCAGAGCAAGATTGGCATTAGAACAAGAATTTTGAAGTTGTTTCTTAGGAGGTTTGAGTTTACAGTTCAACGTAGCAGTATCTCCTTAGAGTTGGGAAGATGACCTTCAATGGGCTGAGATTAGAGTATTCCTTGGAAGTTAACTCAAATTTCATTGCATGGAAGGATCGCATGGAGGCGGTGCTTGATGACAATGGCTTGCTAGAATTCATCAAGAGAGATGTTGCAAAGCCAACTAAATTTGATGCACAAAACCTATCCCAATGGAAGAAAGATGTAGCCAAGGCGAGGGGAATAATCTTGTAGGGAGTGTGAGACCACATTGTCACAAATGTCCATGGGAAAGAAACTATTTATGAAATGTGGCAGACAGTGATAGATCTATTCCAAAATAGAAGCGACCATAGGAAACTGGTGCTCAAGGATAAACTTTGAAATATCAAGATGCAAAAGAATGACACTATTTAGCAGTATCTGAGTAGGTTCACACAAATTCATGATGAACCTGTAGGAGTTGGTGTTATTGTTTCATATGATGACTTGGTAGCTATTCCAACTACCAAGATTTGGTGAATGGGAGGGATAAACTACCGAATTGGGAACGCTTATGGTCTGATTTGGTATAGGAGGAAATAAGCTAGAAGAAAAGAGATGGAACTTCATCCAAGGGATATGATGAAGAAAATTTTGCATTGGTTAAAAAGGAAAAGGAGGGAAAAGAGAAGAAATCTCAAACCAGACCAAAATCTAGCCAAGGGGGAAAGAAGAAATATTTGTCCAAAATTAAATGCTTTAATTTTCATGAATTCTGGCACTATTGCACGAAGTGTCCACACAAAAATTCAAGTGAGAATACCTCAGGAGGAGTAACATATGAAGCTTTGGCTTCACAATTTGATCTTTACTTCACCCTTATCAAATGCATGTCCAACACAATGATGGGGAGTTTGTGGTACTTGGACTCTGGTGCCTCATTCACATGACATGGTGTAGAGACTTTTTAGGTGTTATGAAGGAGAAAGATCTCCATTTGCACATCAAGTTGGGGGATGATGGAAGGTACAACATGATCAAGATTGGTACATTCACCTTTAAGAGGGAGTCGATCTCCCCTCTCAGACTCAAGGATGTCATGTTTATTCCAGGTGATCTGAAATGGAGCAAATTAGTAATGCTATGCTAATTCCCCATTCAGAATAAAACCCAAGAAGCTTATCATTTTCTTATAAAGTGCTTAAGGATTCACCATGTTTGCTTAGTTAACTGATTCCCATGAGAGTTTCTTATGTAAATGTTATAAACAATTTAACATAAAACATATGCTGAACAACAACAAATAACATCAAAATACAACACATAACATAGAGATTTAATAGGGAGTTCACCCCTCCTGGGCTACGTCTCCTTGGTCCAGCTTCCAATGCTTGGGCCTCTCTATTATGCTCAAAATTAAAACAAAAGTGTGTTTACAATGCTTGAATGCCTTTGAAACCTCTCTCAATGATTTCAGAATGCCCAAAAATGGCTATATAGCCTCTTTTTGCATATAATTTGGATAAGAACTGAAGAAGTTATGACTTCTCCTAGTTATTCCACTATTTGTTCCACAAATCACTCCAAAAATGACATAATCCCACAAATTCGCTTCGCTAACTGAGTGAGAGTTTAGCAACGCCGTGGGCCAGAACTTGTCGGCCATATCAAAAATCACAATCAACAAAGTCGGGTGGGTTGAAGGTCTTGTTAACACGACAAAATGTTGCGATTGCGATATCAACTGACCCGAAGGTATATTAAACTGTGATTCACAAACACCTTACATCCATGGTCTTATCGCATTTCACAATTCAATGGAGAATCGACGATAGTTATAAAGCAAGACTTGTTCTTCCTGCGAGTTGCGATTGCGATCTGCGATTTATCGCATCACAACTTGGTACCTGCCAGGGCTGATTCGTAACACCTTTTTCTGCCTTGTGACTTGTGGTTTGCGATATCAAGGGGCCAATGGTGGGATTCCACATGGCGCCTTCTCATTCACTGAAGGACTTGCCACATCATCCAATCCTACCACATGGGCAAGTCAAAGTTGAACTTTGAATTGCTCTAACTTCTGCATACGAGCTCAGATTTGAGTGTCATTCACACCGTTGGATTCAGAATGACGATCTCTTCGATCTGAAGTTGAGTTTGACAAGATTCTGACACTTTTATTTTTTGAGCATAAACTTGAGCACTTGATCACTCCTCCCCACTAGAAGCTTTTGGACCCCAAAAGATTATATTCAGTTATTGAATATATGAGGGTACTATTCCCTCACCTTCCCCTCTTCAATCCATTTGGCCTATAATGGATTTGTACCTTTGAGGCCCACTTAAGGATAATCAAGATTTCCCCTCTTTGATGACCTCATTCTTCTATCAAGTATGGTGTCTTGCTGAAGCTTATCAAGAAATTCTGGAGAAAATTCTTCAATTGATGGAATCTGTACACTTTCTCCTCGATATTCAATCAAAGGAGGCTCATACAATCTCAAATTTTCAACATTAACAATGGAATAAATTTGCATATATGAAGGAAAATCAGGCTTGAAAGCATTGTTACCAATATTTTCCAGAATTTTAAATGGACCATAACAGATTGGTTTCAAATTTTTACCTTCACGTTGAAGCCTTTCCTTGCTAATGTAGAGACAAACTTGATCACCTACTTGAAACTGATGATCCACACGATGCTTATCATGCCTTGTATTATACTTTCCTTGTCTCTTTTCTAGTTGTTCTTGAACTGTTTGGTGAATCAACTGAATTTTCTCAATGAATTTCTTTGCTTTGCCTATGTCGTTATGTCCATCTACAACTACATCTTTCTCAAAGATGAAATCCAAGGGCCTTTAGGAAAATAACCAAGACATGCCTCAAAAGGAGAAGTTAGAGTAGAAGAGTGTTTTGCTCGGTTGTAAGCATGCTGAATATAATTCAACTGTGCATCCCACAACTTAGGATGTTTGCTGCAATATACTCTTAGAAAATGAATAATTGTTCTGTTAACCACTTCAGTTTGACCATCTATTTGTGGATGGAAGGCTGTACTTTCCTTCAACTTCTTGTCCATCAAGTTCCATAAATTTGACCAAAAATTCCCAACAAATCAGGAATCACGATCACTTACAATAGAAGTAGGTAATCCAAAATGAACCCATACACTTTGAAAGAAAACTTGAGCTGTTTGTTCAACTATAATTTGTTTTTTACAATGCATTAATATGCACATCTTGCTGAACCTATCCATCATATGATTAGAGATAGTCATAAAACACATCCATCATAGCTATTATCTTCATAGCATCAAAATTGAAATTAGTTATTATCACATTCATAAATCGTAAAAGTCAAATATTTGGATCCTCAACCTAAGGTCCTCAAAGAATAATGTATGAGCCCTAAGGTTAATGTTATATCAAGGCCAGTCAATGAGAGTGGGCACTACAAGCATGGGTGACAACAAGTTCATTAAGAAGAACAAATTTAAAGCCGGAGACTGGGCTCTATTATTTATTTCCAAGTTCAAATTTTTAAAAGGGAAGTTATACATTTGATGGACCATGCCTTATGATATTGACACTATGTATGGTAATGGAGCCATAAAATTTTGTACCAATGATGAAGGGATAATACTCCTAATGGAAAACATACACAATATTTGGTTATATCATAGACCTCTATCAGAGGAAGCCTACTTGAGGAAAATTAGTGATGAATGGCTCGACAATGACTTGAGTATTCTCCTTAAGGGAGATTTACTTTCCAGATGAATGATTCTCACATCCCATTCCATTTAGAAAAAAGAAGAATCCCATGTATGAATACCCTTAGGACCTTAACTTGGTATCATGATATGTGAAAGCCAACCTAAGAGACAGATGATGTGTTAAGAAAACAAGATAAAATCAAATGAATAACCTTTTGCTTATGAGACTCATGGACTAATCTTATTTTTCAGGACATGCAACGGAGGAATCCACCATTACAGCAACTTGAGTGCCACAACTCCATTTCTACAACTCAAGTGCTACAATTGTAGCACCACTAGTATACTCCCCATGAATTTTGTAATTTAATTGTACTTTGATATAAATGATTATAAATTTATTTCAATGGTATCAAGAGTGGGACCAAAGATCCAGGATCTAAGGGGGGGAAGGAAGAAGAACTTGATTGGTGTTAGATGATATCATTGCTTAATCAAATGTGCAGCTAGAAAGAAATATATGGAATAATATTCCATGAGGAATATGAAGAGACACACAATAAAAAGGATAAAAAGGCATCCAAACAACATAATTGGATTTCTTTTCTTGATTAACACACTTGCAACAAAAATTTCCATACTCCTAGTGATGAACGTGATTTCCAGTTGAGTTTTCTTGAAGAATCCCCTTGGATCATGGATCTAGCTCGGGGGTGACTACTGTAAAAAATTACATACTGCAACTAGTCTATGATTGGGTGGAAATCAAAGTCCCACCTTTAATTTCAACCAGTGTCATTTTTTAGATAAGTATTATTAACTATGAGCTATGAATACAGTGAAAAGTTATTTATTAAATTGACTTATAACTCTATGATAATCTTGCATGACTGTAGAAAAATGTTGCATGAAATTAATAGGAAAAAATGATTTGATTATTTTGTGGATTAAATTGGAAATCTACCTTGAGGATGTAAGAAAGATGGTTTTATTTTCTGTGCAAGTTAATATGTTGCATGTGGACATGTAGGACTTTGTGATTACAATTGCTCAAATTTTTTCTATAAATGTTCTTATGGGAGGTTCGAGAAGATAAAACTTGGACTATAGTGAGGGGAAATCCTGCTGATCCTCTAGTCTAGTTTTCAGATCTCGGGTCAAGAAATTTAAGGAAATATGATCAGAGGAATTTGATATTCCTAAATGCATATTTAAATAGGTCTCATTGGAATTTCCACTATAACTTTTCCTCTGTGAGGTTCCAAAAGCTAAAAATTGGACCATAGTGAGGAAAATTCTTGTTGAACATTTGGTCGAACTTTCAGATCTTGGGTCACAATATTTTAGGAGATATGATCAGCGGAAGTCAAGCTTCCTGAATTCTCTTAAAATTGTGCTTCAAATAGGTCATGTTTGAATTTCTACTATAACTTTTCTTTTCAGAGGTTTCATAAGCTAAAACTTGGATCATAGAGAGGGGAAATTATGTTGATCATTTTGACCAACTTTGATATCTTGGTCATGATATTTTAGGATATATGATCAAAGGAATTCACGCTTCCTAAATGTTCCTAAAATCATTCTTCAGACCAGTCTTATTAGCATTTCTACTATAACTTGTGTATTGAGAGGTTACAGAGGTTGAAATATGAACCATAGTGAGGGGAACTCCCACTGATCATCTGATTCCATTTTTAGAACTTGGATCACTATAATTTATGAGATATTCCTTTAGGAATTTTCTATATTAATTTGCATGCAGTGTTTGAAGAAACACCTAAGTGGTTTAATGATTCATTGCATACAAATTATTTGATGAAGTTCCTTAATGAAAATGTTATTGTGGATGGGGATAGTATTGTTGTAGATAAAATGTGCCTATTTGCATGCAAATAATTTTGTATATTAGTTTGCATGCAAAGTGTTTGAAGAAATGCTTAAATAGTTTAATGATTCATTGTATACAAATTGTTTGATGAAATTCCCTAATGAAAATGTTGTTTAGTGGATGGGGATAATATCATTGTATGATAGTATTGTTTTTTTTCCGAGGAAAAAATACCGCGCTTTTCTATTAATCGAGAAATAAAAAAGCTACAAAAATGAATGTGTAAACATTCAGCTGAGTTCTTGTGCCATAGAGATGTTTAGATCTCCTCAATGTTTTTGTCTTAACATAACTTTTAAACAAGAGACTTTGGGAGCTCTCCTGTTCACGGCCTGAAACAGCCCTATCAAAATTTGTAAGTTTCAAAACCTGTCAACCATAGTATCTGGGCCTCCTTTATAACAGGAAAACAGCCCAATACATAGATCAAAATAATTCATACAAGTTCATACAGATGAAGAAAAAAGAAAGATAGAGACTAAGAGTATGGGGGGTGATCCGACACACGGATCTGATCCTGAACTTGCTCCGTTATCCTCCAAGATCCCAGAGTCTGCTGCAGACCTGTTTTAGAATACCGGTCGGCTTCTTCATTTTTTTCCCTGTAAATATGAGCAATGGAGAAGATATTAAAATGTGACTTTAGTCTTTGGACTTCTTCTAACAGAGGCAACAGCATATAATTTCTGCAAATAAATTTCTCATTGACCCAGTTAACCACGTTTGCCGAGTCTCCGAAAATCTGAACTGTGAGGATATTCCTATGGATGAGCCAGCAGAGGAGCAGCTTTAAAGCTGATAATTCAGCGAAATTGTTTGTACCCGACCCAAGACCTACTGAGGCTTTTAAAGAATGCGAGGGACTTAGGTGGATTATAATTCCGGCTCCAGTGATATTGTTTTGGGCTGCCCCGTCAAAGAATGCCCAGGGGATTCCCTCTCTGATAACGACATCCGCTCGCTGGATTGTAGATTGTGGGCCCTCCGGTTCAGGTAAGCTGGCTAATATGGCTGAGGCCTGTAAAGCAATGACATTCACTGGTGTGACCTTTTCACTAAAGATGCAACCATTGCGGGCTATCCAGATACCCCAACAGACAATAGGAGGGAGATTTCTCATGTTTTTCTCAGGATAGTGAGTCCACCAATATTCCCATGCAGCTGATAAATTCACCCCTTCCCAATTCCCGGAGAAATTCAGGAGTCTTTTTGTTTCCTCCCAAACTGATTTAGTGAAAGGACAGCTCACAAAAAGATGCGAGACAGATTCAGAGTCAGTTTTGCAGAGAGGGCATCTGCTCGGCCCCAGCTGGAAGCGAGCTTGAAGAATATCCCACGTGGGAATTTTGTTTTTTAAAGCGCACCAAAGAAATATTCTGGCTTTTTTGGGGCATTTTAACTTGAAGAGTGGCTTCGCCCACCAAACCGGGGGTTCCCACCCCTTTCTTTTCATCAGAAAGTCATAGCCAGCCTTTGGGGAATATCGACCTGTTTCTGCATGTGCCCAAACCAACGAGTCTGGAGAATCCTTTATCCTGACATTTGAGCGATTAAGTTCCTGAATGAAGCCTTGCCATTCATCTCTCCAAAGGAGATCCAAGTCCAAATCTTCTGCTGATTTCCAGCCCTGCCCCCAAATGGACGACAAGCCCATGTTTGCTATCTGATAGAGATAATTTATTCCTTTTGTTTCAAGATGCTCAATCAGACCAGGAGATAAAGCAAACCGCTCATTACACCCTACCCAAGGGTCCTTACCAATCCGCAAACTTTCACCATTCCCCACTTGCCATGCTAGCCCTTGTTCTATAATTTTAAAAGCTTCAGTGGTAGCCTTCCAGATGACCGAGCAATTTCTCCCTTTTTTGTTTGGACTTCTGATCCATTCTTCAAGGGGAATTGGATCAATATATTTCCTTTTGACAACTCTGGTCCAAAGGTTCTCTGCTACTACAATTCGCCAGCCTGATTTTGCCGCCAAGGATTGGCAAAAGTCCACGAGTTGTTTCACTCCCCAGCCTCCCCATTCTTTTGGTCTAGCAATCTTGTCCCAAGCAACCCATGGAAGCACTGAATTTTCCTTTGAGCCTGACCACAAGAATCTACTACAAATCTGCTTAATTTTATGAATAATCCCTTTGGGAATCCAAGTCAGCGCTGCCCAAAAAACAGGAATGGCTTGGAGGACTGAATTGACCAAAGTCAATCTACCAGCTCTTGATAACCACTTGAAACTCCAGTGCGATATCCTCTGTTCAATTTTTGCCACTAACCAGTGCCAATCTTGTTTTCGGTATGAGGATGGCTTTAACCAAAACCCCAGGTACTTGAAAGGCAGGTCCATCTGACAGGTTTCAAAAGGCAAGATGGATGTAATTGCAGTCTCCTCTTGCCTGGTGAAACCCTCCATAATAAAATGTGACTTTCTGGGATTAATTTGAAGGCCTGTAGCTTTCAGAAACAGGTCAATGATATCTTTAAGAACTTTGACTTCGTTTAAGTTCCCATTTAAAAATAACAAAATGTCATCAACAAAAAGAAGATGAGAAATGAACAGGTTTACAGCAACCTCCAAACCTGTAAACAAGCCTGAATGCTTTGCTTTTAAGATCAGTCTACTGAGCCCCTCAGCTGCCAGAAGAAAAAGCAGCGGAGAAAGGGGACATCCTTGTCTCAGGCCTCGCTGGCCTTTGAAGAATTGAGAGGCAGCCCCATTTATCAGCACAGCAAAACTAACATTAGTAATGCACCCCATTATCCAGTTTATAAACTCCACTTTAAATCCAAGATGAGTCAATAATAATCTAAGATACGACCAGCTGATCCTATCATAGGCTTTGGATAGATCAATTTTTAAAACAACCCCTTTCTTCTTTGCTTGTCTGATGCTGTGGATGGTTTCCTGGGCTACACCTATAGCTTCGTGGATTTGCCGACCATCCAGAAACCCAAACTGCTCGTTTGAGATACACTCAGATAGAATAGGCTTCAATCGTACCGCAATGATCTTTGCTATAATCTTATAGATAGTATTGCACAGGGAGATAGGCCTGAAATCTTCAAAGGAGGCAGGATTCTCAGTTTTTGGAATGAGTGCTATAAAAGTAGAGTTGAATGAACTGAATATTTCACCTTTCTTTCTGGATTCCTCCACCACCTCAGTAAGCTCATCACCAATAAGATCAAAGAAATGAGAGAAGAGCTCTATAGTCCAGCCATCCGGCCCCGGGCTTTTGTCTTTTGGCATTGCCTTTATAGTACGTTCAACTTCCTCCTTATCCACTTCCCTATATAGCAAGTCTGCATCCTCCTCTTCTACAAATCTAGGAAAAGCTTGAGTTGTTCTGATAATTTCGGCTAAAGAGATCCCCCCAGGGTCAGTAAAGAGGGATTGAAAATGATTCTTCCCCAAAGAAGAGATCGCTTCAAAAGATGACACCTCCCTTCCTTCGGGGTCTTTCATCTTCCAAATGGTGTTTGCATTTTTCCGGCCTTTTGCATAATTATGAAAAAAATTTGTATTTTCATCCCCAGCTTTCAGCCAAATGGCCCTACTTTTCAGCCTCCACTCCTCTTCTTTATCCAACAATATCTTTGCTCTACTCCTTTCTAAAGCCAAAATTTTCTCTTTCGATTCCTGAGAGACATAGGCATCCGCTTCAGGATCTTCCAGCAGGCTGAGAGCCTCCTCAATTTTTACCAACTCCTCGTTCTGTTTTCTTCTCCTCTCAGAAGCCCATTCAATGGTTGCTCTCTTAAGCCTTTTCAGATTCTCCATAAAATGACCTCCTTTGTTGACTAGAGAATTTGGACCCAGATGTCTCCAAGTACTCCTGAAAAGTTGTTGATAAGACTCCTCCTGAAGCCAAGAAGCATTGAATTTGAAAGGAGAGGCCGGCTTTGCAGGGGGCTTTGAGAATTCAAGAAAAATTGGAAAATGATCTGAGTTCCCCCCGTCCCCCACCCATTGTCTGAACAAAGGGATATATGCAGCCATTGTTTCATTGATGAGGAAGCGATCCAATCTCTTTGCAATTCTCCCCTCTCCCGTTCTTCTGTTCCTCCAGGTCGGCTTCGCCTTTATAATGTTGACATCAATCAACTTTGCATTCTGGAGAGCCTTTGAGAAAAAATCTGTCAAAGGATCTTCCCTCGCAGAGGGTCCCCAAGCTTCAGCCATCCCCAGAGAGAAGTTTAAATCACCCCCAATTATCAGATTTTTGTTAAGCAAAAGCTCTTTAGACAAGAAATCATTCCAGAAAGGGACCCTGCCCTGACAAGGTCCATATATATTTATAAACAACAGAGGCTGGTCAAAATCGACCGAGAGAACCTCCATTCCAAGGGCTTGAGTCGAACCCCAGCAGTTTTGCACCTTAAATCTTCCATCCTTGAACCCAATGGCGAGACCTCCAGAATGACCAGCAGCATCAAGTGCAAAGAAAACCCAACCCGGGAAGAAGGATCGCAGGGTGGATTCAATTTCAGTACTTTTGCCCAAGGTTTCCTGTAGAAAAACTACATCCGGCTGATGGCGGGAAATGAGATCTTTTAGGGCTAGTTTTTTGGGTTTACTAGCTAAACCCCTGCAATTCCAGGACAAACAGATCATTTGATAACCGTCTCAGGGGATTTCGCTGCTCTAAGCGCCCCAGGAATCGACATTTGTTTCCCGTCTGCCACATCAAATTTTGCCTTAACTTGAGCCTTTGAAAAAAGTGATTTTCTACCCCTACCTTTCTTTGAGGTGCCCTTAGAAGTCTCAGGGCTGAGACCACCCACCGATTCCAGAAGATCGTTTGTGTGGGCGGGGCGCTTATGGAGGGATCTAAGGTTATAATGACGGGCGACAGATGGGCTACCCGTTCCCTGACCTTTCTTAGGAGACTCCTCACAGTTCAGATTTAAAGACGGAATGGCTTCAGATAAAGATTCTATATTTTGAAGGGGATCAGCTAAATTTGACATCATAGAAACATCTGCCACACAAGCATCACTAAACGATACAGAATTTTCAGGGAACATTAATGGAGAGGACTGCATACCGGAAGAGGGATCCTCCGATGGGCCGACTATATCTGCAGCAGGAACTTCCCGGCATGGCTGGGCATCTGCTTCTTGAACCGGGATCTCCTCCATCTGCTTCACGCCTACCTCCGACTGGGGGCTAGGGGCTTCGTTCTGACAATCAACCTTCATGCCTTCATCCTTCTTCTGAGCTTCGGGGAATCCCGACAGGTCCTCCCATTCCTCCGCCTTTAGCTGTACCCTCCTTCTTCTTTTCCCCATCGGGCAATCCCTCGCTAAGTGCCCGTATTCATGGCAGCAGTGACATCTGAAGGGAAAGAGTTCATAGTCTAACAGCTGCTCATAAACATAGTCCCTGTACTGCAACGTAAACGATTCAGCAAGCCCTTCCGTCGGATTAAGCCTTACTAAAATCCTTGCGACCGCTTTTTCATAGGTATGTAGATAAGATCTATCCACGTCTAGAAATGTGCCCAAATGGTTTCCAATTGATTTAAAAACAGAGTCCACCCATAAGAACGACGGAAGATTTGGTGCCCTAACCCAGACGGGGATTTCAGCAACTTTCTCCTTCGAAGCATCGAACATGGGGGTCCATCGTTTGAAGAAAACAGGTCTGCTCCCGAATGCCCAATTCCTCCCCTCAACCCATTCCATCGCTTCCTTTGAGTCAAATTTTACCATAAACCATCCTTTTACCAGCGTTTCAGTCCTGAAGGACTTTGCCGGGGTCTCCAACCACTGACTCTCAGCCCACTGCCTTAAAAATTTTCCAGAGACATATCTCCCTCTTGCTCTGCCGACAAGCGTGCATTCTGCAACTTCCAACGCGTCTTCGACTTGAACGTCCATGCCTAGAACCAGGTTTGAAACCCGCTTCTTTTTCCACGTCTTCGCCTTCTTTCTTTTGTCCCCTACTTTCTCTGTTGCCGTCTCCGGATCTCTACCACCAGAGGTAGGAAAAGAAACGCCTTCATCCCTCTCTTGGGTATTCCCAACATCCACGCTGTTTTGAAGCTCTTTGTCTGGAGGGGTTTCAATCAAACCCTCCACAGGACTGCCCGCCTCTCCTAGAGCAGAAGGGCCTCCTTTCACCGGTTTCCCAAGACACGGGGTGTTTGTAAAAACCCCCGAGGACGATAAATTGCAGAGACCCGCGAAACCCTCTTCCCCTTTAGAGATACTCTGCAAAGATTCATTTGAAAATAACTTCCTATTTTTTCCCGGCTGATGGCTTCGCTCTCCCGAGCCTTTCCCAACGCCCTGAACTCCACCCACCGACCTCCAAACTCCGTGGGTTTGGGGAAAATTGATAATGTCCTCAAGCCCGCCCGAAGAAACGAAATTTTTTACAGGAGAAAGCGACTTACCAACCGTTGAAGGACAAAACTTGTCATACAGCGTGCTTGAGTTTGTAAGGGAGCTTATTACCTCCGGGACCTTTCCTCCTCTTCCGAAGCCGCTCGCAAGCTCCAGACTCTCTTCCAAAAGCCCCTTTGCCGGATTTTGACGCCACGAGACACCACCCGGGAAAAACGCAGACGGTAAACTGTTTGAATGCCCGATGATCTCACTGATATTCTTCTCCGTGACTTCCTTTCCCCAGACAGCAAGGATATCTTCAGGGGCTGGGTCCAGGTCAACCGATTCATTTTGTTTTACCATAGTTAAAACGCCCCGTAAAAACTGCAACCGCCTTACTCCCGGAGCCCGAAGAGGAAACTGCAGAAACCGCCTCAGGCGTCCGTTTCAAGGAAAAAACCACAGATGAGTTGCCGTCAGGGATGTTTCACCTTAACCGAAACGCCGCGAAAGGGAAAACCGTAAAACTCCCAAAAGCTAAAGAACCCCGTTTGTCGTTGTCGAAAACCGCTTCCAATCCTGTCCCCAGCTGTCACCTACTCCAAAAGTCTGCCCGATCCGTCCTCGATGGTAATGCCAGCTAACTCTAAACCTGTACCCCCGCTGACCTCTCTGCGCCACCTGCATCACCTAGGCCATAGGCCTAGGGTTCCCGGATCAAACCCTAGCGGAGCCATCCAATTTTTCTTCATATCCCTCTGTATGATAGTATTGTTGTACCTAATATATGCTTATTTTCATGCAAAGAATTTGAAGAAATGTGTGAAAGGTGTTTTATTACAATTTATATACAAACTGTTTGATAAAATACCCCAAAGACTAAAAAACAAAAGTTGCATGATTGAGTGGTATATTTTAGTTAGTATGTTACATATGGAATTGGAGAAATGTTTTTGATTTGATTTCATACAAAATATTTGACAAAATGTATACAATAAAAATAATACTTAATTGGTTGTATACAAAGTATTTGAAGAAAGGTTTACATGTAAAGTGTTTGACAAAATGTAAGAGAGATGAAAATCAAGTTTATGCATGTTTGGTTAGGATAAATTTAGTATGGGTGTGTGATAAAGTGGTACCAAAGCTGATTGTTAGTCTATTAAAAGGGAATTTTCTTTTTTTTTTGGGTACCCCTTAACCTCTGTAAGTCGTTGAGGGAATTAGGTATGTTAAAAAGTGGTACCGGAGTTTCTAGATTCAACACTTGGACTAGATGGGCTCTAGAATAGGTGAAATGAAAAGAAAAGGTGCTATGCTAGACCTTTGGAGATTAAAATTTGGAACTCTATGTTATTTTAAAAGAATGATTGTTTGTTGGGTGCAATTTTTTGCTGTTTGTTGAATTTCGGTGGTGATTGTGTACTACATTCATATGTGGTTATGTGAAATTATTTTTCTATATGTACAAATACACTAATGTTTCTTAAATATTGATCATTTGATGCAAAAAGATAAACATTCATTATGTTGACTAGATTACCTAGAGCATCCTAACATGCTTGTAGAAATTCATGACTGAATGATGCAGTCAAAATTATGAGGGGGGATATCTTAAATTATCTCTTTCTGACTTATACTTTAATGTTTTGAGAAGTTCTCATAAGATGTTGAACAATAACATAGGCATAATAAAATGCAAGAGATGAAATAGTTTAGAGAGGCATGTCTATTGAATAGATTTCAAATAATGATACACAAGATGCATGAAGGTATGCTATGTACATACAATAATGGACATGCAAGAATAAAGACTTTGAGTAGTCTATTATCATAATTTAATTTAGATGATTAATAGTGCCGAGTTAATGATAAACATGTAACTAGGAGCAGGTTAATATAACAAATGGGAATCCAATAAAAGTGTTGCATGTAGTCTTGGGGAACCAAGGCTATGGAAAATAAGGTGACGATGCACGCCTAGAAAAGGTGACACCTATTCCTATTGATATGCAAATTGTGACAATGTGGTGTGTACATTAATATGAGGTTTGCTACCAGTAAGTGTTATTCTCCAGATGAGAGTTCTAAAAATGATTGATTATGATTCTTGAACTTAATGCACACTTAAAGTATTGATGGAATTCTTGATTAGGTGAATGAT